>JBBPFP010000044.1:4362416-4386778 GCA_037974795.1 Kaempferia galanga | reverse complement strand
ATAGATGATGATCTAATAGTAGATAGAGCTCAATGGCGTAAAAGGATCCATATAGCCGACCCCACTTAGTGGGATAAGGCTTGGTTGTTGTTGTTGTTGTTGTTGTATATATATACATTAATATGAGTTGATTATTTTAAGGTATCAATCAACTAGAGATTGATAGGCTAGATAGTCTCTAACAGTTGTCTAGGATAATATAAGTTAATTATTTTAAGGTATCAACCAACTAGAGCTTGATAGGCTAGAACTAGCTCACTCAGTGTTATCTTCAGTTGCCTTAAAAATATTCCAGTCTCAATTGTTATCCATGCCACTTGAGTCCAACACATGTCAGTCTACTCTTCTGAATAAGTATGCACCTCATCGATCAATTCAATCTATTCGCAACCACCTCCAATCAAACTAGTCAACTTAGTCAATCGATTAGCCCATTGACTTCAGTTGACTATTCAATCAACTCTATTACAAATAAAAAATATTTTATTTGCTTGTAATAGAATTTTAATTACTACTCAATCGACTAGCATCTCATCAATCGACTAATTTATGGTTTGGTTAACTCAACTTAGAATAGAAAGTTTATATTTGCAAGAAATGCATAATCATGAATTAGTCAACTGAATTGCATCCAAACCGAATCAATCCAAAACAAATATATAGTTAATTATCAACTTGGTTGGACTTTCTTTTTCTCTCAAATATATATTGTTAACCTCAACTTATTAAAAGGTCATAAACTGATCCCCTAGGCCCCACAGCCATCTGTATTCTTGCAATAGTAATGCCTAGCAATCTACACATGCACATTTGATGACCCCAGGCTCCCCTCTTTCACTAAGCCGACCCACCTCTACCCTGTGCCCCTTGCTTCTAACTAACGCTACCCCTCAACCCCAATCGAGCCTCAGCCGGATAGCAGCAGCGTTGCCTCCACAATGAGTTCAAACGCAAGTACCTCACCCACAACCACTTGATCATCAAAACAACCAACAAGAGGAAGAGCTATTGACTCAAACTCAAGAAGTACTACTTAATCATCAAATGCAATAACCTAAGAAGCAACTACTTAATCATTGAAATAACAACGAAGAAAGGGCAATTAACCAGTCAATTAATAGTCTGTTAGTACTAGCAAAAATAGATTATGGGATCGATCTGTGATTAGTTTATAATCTAAGAAGGATCTACAATTTCTTTCCTGATGATGCATATATTCCAATTGTAATGCAGACACAGGCTATGACATGAAGACATACGACCAAAGTATAAAACAGCCCATACAATGATAACCGAAATGGTAAAAATCAATGAAAATGGTTGATCTTCATCTAAATATTTCATTTTGACACTTTTAACCGTTGAAACATACATATAAATGAATTATTTTTGTACTTTCATACGTTTACTTGCAAATTTTTGGCCAAAAGCTACAATTAGTTTGCTGTTATTTTATCCATGTGATGTTCTTTCCAGATGATTGATGACAGTGGATTATAAGAATAATTGAACAAAACAAAGAATGCAGAAGGTGCCTCAATAATTTAGAACTTCGTTATACTTGAATACACAGTCGTACAGCCTGCCTCCCAAAAACTGAGCTACCTCCGGATGCTTAACCTACCAGAAAAATTAACGGAAACTAAACATCCAAGATTTTGGTAAATAAATATAAAATGGAAGAAAATGGTAAACGGTACCATTCCAATCTTGATGGAGTCACATTTTAGCTGAGCGTACAGGTTGGTCTCTATTGCCCTTCCCTAGAAATTGGAATATATATATATATAATGGATAACATAACAAAATGTGCTTTTAGTCGGTCGCAAAGATAGTTTACCATTCCCTCCAATACAACCAAGTCTGCATCACTTGCTAGGTATGCTAGTTCCGGTGATATGCAGCTAAGGTCAATAACCTGAAATATCTCAATATCAGGCAATATAATTGGCCTCAGAAGTTTTGTAAATTTAACAATCCATTAAGGGCAATGTATTTTGCATCTTACCGGCAAGTCATTTCCAGAATTTGCAATCAGAAGGCTAGATGCATCAACTCCCATTAGATTTCCATTTTGATCCTTAAGCTGTGAAAGGAACGGATAGACATCAGAATCAAGCCATTCTCATATAATAGCACCTGGGGAAAAACAGAAGTGTGACATTTGTATTTACCTTCGAGACTATCTCAACCAATTCAGGGTAAGTTACATCATTGATAGAGGGCAAGTCATTTGCCGCTAGAACTACCTGGTTAAAGCAAGAAAAAAAAAAAGTGTCAGGAAAATGAGGATTCAAACAGTGTTCTGCAAATACAATGAAGAAGCATCTAAAACCATGGAGAAAAAAATTAACACAAGAATCTTCATCTTAATAGAAAGCATAACAAATAAAAAATTTGCTGCCAAAAAGAGCAAAGAGCTGGGTGGTTCATTTAGTGTAGCATTTTGTTACTCTATGATTCTAGAAAGCGAACAATAAGGCCACATATACTCATAAATGCATATATTGTGCTTCATCCATTACTTGCTTACCTAATGCTTTACAATACAAGCGTCTCTAGAGTATCAGCTACTTATGGTTGTTCTTTCTCATTCATTTGTTCTGGTGGTTGACCTCTCTTATTTTAATCTATAATCATTTTGGACAATCTAGCCTCCAAACGCTGCAAATAATGGTCTCTAGTCTCTCTGATTTCTCAAAATTTTAAATGTGTGCTTGTTACTTGGAAAACATTTTCGCTTTTCATTTCCTCAGTGTCCATTAACATGCTTTTGCAACATTTTTCCTTAGTTTATTCTGATTTTTAAGGCCCAAGTTGTGTCTTCTCAGGGGTTGATTATGGTTTTTGTCACCTTTATATTGGCTAATGCAAATCAGAAATATAATTTTCAAAAGTTATACACTGTCTTATTTTGGTCATTTTTATTTAGAAAAATAAGTCAAATGAGGTGGCTTTTGATTTGGTAATTATCTTAATTAGAGAATAGGAAACTTATTCCAAAGTTTGATTGAATCTTTAAGTATATTTAAGTATAGGATTATTTCTCACTTAGAATACTTTGCATTATTTCTTTGTTTAGGCTGAATTCTTCAAAACAAATCTCAATTTCCCCATGTTAATCATCTTTCAGTTTAATAATATTTATCTTCATAAGTTATATTCTTTAAGTGAGATTGTAGTTCTTTGTGTTGCATCAATTGACATCAAAGTTGAATTTCTTATTCAATATTCCACCTTTCCTTACACAACTTCTTAATTCCCCTTTGCATACCCCACCACATCACTTGGCCATTGTTTGCTTGATTCCACCCAATCGCTACACTACCAGCTTGCCTTCCACCCCCACCCAATGGGATCACCCAACTTCCACAATGTTGGTGCCTACAAACCCCATAAGCAACTCTAGGTGACATGCTACAATCCAAGCGACCAACACCTTCACCCTCTCCACCAACACACCTTTCCCTTCCACCTCTCTAAAGGAGGCTCTAGTTGCCCAGTTACAAGAAGTTTCTCCTACAGGTCAATGTCTCCTAAACCACCTCTACTTTCCTCTACAACTCGCATCCTTTTTCCGTCTCACACACACTCGTCACCACCAATTGACCATTGTCAATTCGCTTTCTTCCTTTACACCCTTTCCAGGACCCGCTACCTTGTTCAAGTACCTCTATAACCCTCTATTACTACTTACACTAATTGTAATTAGGAAAAGTGAAATGTTGGAGGTGTGGTATGGAAGATTTCTTCTCTGCCACAAAATTCTAGTTTATGATTCCCTGACAAACTGCCTGACATCCATCCTTCGCCAACCCTTCTACTCATGAATCCAAAGAAATCATCAAGAACCCTTGAAGGACTCTAGCACAATACATGTGTTCTATGTGTGCAGTTCTCTACCCATGTCATTTTCTCTATTCCCAAGTTTATTGCAAAGGTTTTTCCTATTCTTAATCTGATTCTTCCTATTCCTACTCCATTGTATATTACCATCACTCTCCTACAAAGGCGGTAGCACCAGAGGATTAGCCGTTGGAGACCTACAACATAAGGCCAAGAGCTGATCTTGTCACAGTCAGTCCAGACTTCAGTGATATCCTAGCACCTATTAAGATGCCAGATTTTTTCCTTCAATGTTAACCTTCCTATTTCCCTAAGAAAAGGTGCCCACAAATGTAGCACCGTATACCTTGTATCTCATCACATTCTAATGCTTCCTTGTCTCTATTATTCTATTTTCTTTCACTTGGAAATTTAGTAGGATTTTCAAGACCATTTGAAAGGTTTCATCTAATCCAAGGTGGAAACAAGCTATTATAGATAAAATGTTGGCATTAGATTCTAACACTACATGGGAGGTTGCTTCTCTTCAAGTCTATTATCACAGGTGTTTACTAATAACATTCCCCTTCATTGCTCAATTAACAAATTTAAAGGTTGATTAGTGGCAATACAGTATGCGCACAGGTCCATGACATTAACTATATGTACATAGTATCCCCATTAGCTAAAATTTATTTGGCGGTATGGGCATGTACTTAGGCAAATAAATGCTCCAGTTAGACGATGTGAAACTATGACAAACACGCATATCAAATAAGAAAGACCAAAAAAAAGACTTAGGGCCGGCTTGGTTAGAACCATGGAATAGGAATGGAAGAGAGATTGATTGAAGTGGATAATGGAAATGGATATGATTGATAGAAGTGTGTTATTTGGTTAGTATTAGGGAATCATTACCATTGTCATAGATGGTGTTTGGTTTGCTAATGAATAAATGAATAATTTTATTATTACTCATAAAAGATTATTATTTATAATAATAATAAATTTTATTATTATTATTATTATTATTTATATTTAAATAAATTTTATTTTATTATTAATCATAAAAGATTATTATTTATAATAATAATAAATTTTATTATTATTATTATTTATATTTAAAGAAATTTTCTTTTATTATTACTCATAAAAGAAATCAGTTTACCAAGCTCGGCATCGCCAATCCGGTGTTTGCTGCGTTACAGTCAACAGCCGATCGCTCATCTTTCTTTCCCGCCGAAACCACGTCTTCTAACCCGGTTCCCGCCAAGCGACGAACCCTTTACATGCTCTTTCAGTTTTTCTCTTATCTCCTCCGCGGCTCCTTGTCCTCCTCTCTCACGAATCCATGGCCGCCTCCAAGAGCATTGATTACGACGCCGAGAAAGGTAATCCCTCTGCCTCCTGTCCAAACCTCTCTTGGGCCTTTTCGCAGTTCGATCTCACTTCCCTACCCTTTACCCCTTGATTCCTGTTTAGCTCTAGCCAAGGATTTCCTCAGGAACTACTCCGACTCGCTAGGCGATCCCAAGTACCTCGATATACTGGTAACATCCGTTTCTTTCCTTTACTCCTCGGTGTCGATTGCCAATCCCTGAATTTTGTTCCTGTTGCTTGCAGCAAGATGCGGCCAACCGTAAGATGCGTGCGATCTATATCGACCTCGAGGACATTTATACTGTAAATATTTTTTTCCTTTTTTTTCATATTCGTAAAGAACAAATTCTAGGATTTGATTGGTTGCGGTGTTGGACAGTTCTGTAAGGATTCGGATGAGGATTTCTGGAAGAGGGTAAAGCATAATACCCGGCGCTACATTAACTTGTTCGCGGAGGCCATTGACGAGATCATGCCTCAACCAACGGAGGTGTTCTCAGTCGATGAGGATTGTGATATCCTGATGACGCAAAGGGTCGATGAAGGAGCAGATAGCCAAGACAACCTAGATCCGCTTAAGAAAATGCCTGCTGAGATCAAGCGTTTCTTGTAAGTCACTGCTTGTTATGGGATATTTTCCCTTTATTTTATTTTTTGTAAATTCTTGTCAGTAGAGGACTGTTATCTACATTTCTTACACGGGAGAAGGAGAAATTCTTTAGTTTGAAGGAGTTGAATTAGCAAATTTATCAGAACTCTTTGTTCTCAAAAGTAGATAATTTTAGACCCTTGATCAAGGAATTTTGTTAATGGCACACTTACAAATCTTATTCCCAAGCATTAAATGCTTCTTTCTTTTTTGCTTAATTAAATTAATTCCATATTCTCCACAAAAATATCATTTTGAATTTCAGTGAAGTCTATATAAGAATTTCCAAGGACATGAAGAATGCATCCAAGGACACCCCATCAACCATAAGAGAAGTCAAGGCAGAACATATTGGAGAACTCGTAATGATTTCTGGCATTATAACACGATGTTCAGATGTTAAACCTCTGATGCAAGTTGCTGTTTATACTTGTGAGGATTGTGGTTTCGAGATTTATCAGGTATAATATTCTGCACATTTGGTTATTATACAAAAGAGTAAAGAAATTTGGCGAACTTTCAGTCGCCTCATATAGCTGTTGATTTTACTGTCTCTCACACCGAGTGATTGTTATCTAGGAAAGACGATAGGTATTAGTTCTCATTCAATACAGCAGTGTTGTGCACTTTTCTTCCGCGAACGATTATCAAAATAAGCATAGGTGATATGTTTTCACTGGAGGGAATGCTATTGCTTTATAGGTAGAAAATTCTAGGAAATTTCCAAGTATCCTACTTTTGTACAATGAACATAGATTATATATCACTGATGCACTTTTGATCTTTCTAATTCCCTTTCTCTTAAAGTTTACTGATGATGTTCCATCCATGCTATTTCCCCCTTTTTATTCACAAATTATTATTGTAATAAACTGACTTCGTACCTAAATTTCCTATCCTTCACAACGTACTTTGTGCATCCTTTTTAGAAGGACGATGCTAGAGGATGTTGTATAGATGTCATCTACTTTGGTCATTTTTTTTTAATTTGTTGAGCAATGATTTCTGTGTGGATTTCTATTCTGATGCTGAAATATTAGTTTGAATTGGAGACAGCTCTATCTACCCTGTATAGCTGCTGCCTTTAGTAATCATTTGTAATTCCATTTATTCTTCATTATTTTTTTGTGTTTTCACTGTCAGGAAGTGACCGCTCGCATTTTCATGCCTTTATTTGAATGCCCATCAACCCGCTGCCAAATAAACAAGGCTAAAGGAAATCTCATACTTCAGCTAAGAGCTTCAAAGTTTTTAAGATTCCAAGAGGTAAATTTCTTGTCTTATTATAGTATGGAAACAACAAATTAATTAGAACAACAACAACTAAGCCTTGTCTTATCCCACTGGTGGGGTCTCTAAACAGACTAATTAGAACATACAAAATAATTATGCTGAACTTACACCATTCTTGCTCTTGTATCACTGATTTAACAGATTAGGATCTTTTTTTTTTTAGTTAAGGTGAAGAATCACCATTTCTGACGAAGGAAATTTAGTTAAATTAAAGTTCTTGACCTTTCATTTACTGAACTATTGGAACAGAAATGAGAAATTATCTGGGCCGAGGTGGCTAAAACGCAGGAATGTTTATGAAATATTATTAACATTAGGCTACAAAATTTTGTATACTATTCTTTTTGGAGGAAAGCCTATGCTTGGTTACTTTGTTATGATTTTTCTTATGGATCTTTCTCTTCATGACTGGTCATCTTCTACATATAGGTCTTCTTTTGCACTCATCTTTGGTGCAAATAGAGTCACAGTAAGACTCTAGGATTGAAGTTTGTACTTACAAAGTAGTTTCCCTTCAACTAAAAGGAAAACTTTAATGTTTTTATTATCGATTTTCCTCATAATTTGGTTTACCTTTGTTCTCACACTTCATAGAATCATGTGTACAAATCATATTCTTTCTCATCTCACTACTATGTCAAGTTATTTCTTATTTCAGCTTTATCATTGTCCTATAAGTATTCAATCTTAATGGTCTGTACTAATATTTTGACCTATGCTTGTTTCTATCAAGGATTCTTTCGAGTATTTCTTTCCTTTTGTCATTTGTGGCTTTGCTCAGGAGTGGAGGAATATTGTCATGTATTCTTGTTAAAACATGAAAATTTGCACTGTCTTATCAATCTGTTAATTTTGGAATGGAATGGGATCCACCCCAATCAACATGGTACTAGTGTTAGGCATGCAGTGTGAGGATCCATACCGAAGCTAGGATGATCCACACATTTCTCCCACATTGGCAAGTGTGGTGCTCCAAAATGTCTGTTATGAGGGCGTGTTGCTTTCATTTTTGGATGGAAAGATCTCTATATCAATCAACATAACCTGATATAGACAGTCGCCGTTATGCTTCATATGGCCTGAATTGTCCAAAATAATACAAGTTTAACTATGATTTCATTGAATTGTTTTAATGTTTAATGGTATGATCACATATTGCCTAGTCTTAATGCCTTGTCTTATATTCTTGGTTCATTTTTTTGTTGCGTGTTCTTCATTGATGAGCTAATTATTGTGTTTTACATGTAGGCAAGAATCCAAGAGTTATCAGAACATGTTCCAAAAGGCCATATTCCTCGTTCTTTAACTGTTCATCTCAGAGGTGAACTTACCAGAAAGGTTAGCATATTTTGTCTTTTAATACCATGTGACGACTAAAATTTTTATATCCTACTTTTTATTTTTTTTTTCATTGAAAGGTTTTGAAATTTGTCGATACAATGTTATCTCTTCTCACATCTTTTTGGTATCTTCATTTTCCATGATAGGTTTCCCCTGGTGATGTGGTTGAGTTGTCAGGAATCTTCCTTCCAATTCCTTACACGGGTTTCAGAGCCCTTCGTGCAGGTTTGGTTGCAGATACATACTTGGAGGCTATGTCCATTTCTCACTTCAAGAAGAAATATGAAGAGTAAATTATTGTCCCTTGAACATCATTGCATCTAACTTTCAATTTCTGAAATTTTACTCTAGCTGGGTTGTGTAGTTCTGGAGAACAAGATACATTCAATCATCCCTGAACTAAGTTAGTTGAAACATGTGAACCTAGATATGCAAGGCCCTAACTATTCATGCATTTATAAAATTTCATGTGTTGTTGAAATTTATAGACGCTGCAACTGGAGATGTTGTGTTAAATACTAACCTTCATTATTAAAGCGTGAAAGTCAAAAAAAAAAAAATCCTCTGCCATTCTTAAAAAAAAAAATCGTAATTTTGTTTAATTATTTGATCTTTAATACAGATACGAGCTTAAAGATAATGAACAGGAAGAGATCAGAAGACTAACTGAGGATGGTGATGTTTACAACAAATTGTCGAGGTCATTGGCACCAGAGATATTTGGTCATGAAGATGTCAAAAAGGCTCTTCTACTACTACTTGTCGGTGCTCCACACCGTAAACTCGGCGATGGTATGAAGGTATGTGTGGAAAGTTGGAAACTAGTTATTGTAGTTGTCTTGACAGATAATCAGATAAAACCTAGTGATTGGATTTCAATTCATTTTCAGTCTTTGGAACTTACACCTTGTTTTGATACTATTTTAGCGTTACTTTTTTCCTTAATATTGTGGCTTAAGAATTGAAATAAACTGCTTATGCATGTATCCTCCTTTTGCAATTGTATAAAAGATAATGTGATATATTCTATATAATCTGAAGTCCTCATGGTGCCTGATTCATTCACATGAAACCTTGGAATTATAATACCTTCTATGTGCAGATAAGAGGAGACCTCCATGTCTGTTTGATGGGAGATCCCGGAGTAGCAAAAAGTCAGTTGCTCAAACACATTATCAATGTGGCACCTAGGGGAGTGTATACTACAGGCCGAGGAAGTAGTGGTGTTGGTCTAACTGCAGCTGTTCAAAAAGATCCTGTCACAAATGAAATGGTACTCGAAGGAGGAGCACTGGTAGGCATTTGAAGTGTAGTTAATCCTATTTTATAGGAACGTTTTATGTATCTTTTTTGTTTTTGTCAACTTCATTCTTCACTTCAAGGTAGTGAAATCATTGGTTGTCAGGTATTGGCTGATATGGGCATATGCGCAATTGATGAGTTTGACAAGATGGAAGAATCAGATCGAACAGCGATCCACGAAGTGATGGAGCAACAAACTGTAAGCATTGCAAAGGCTGGCATCACAACATCCCTTAATGCAAGAACAGCTGTTCTTGCTGCTGCCAATCCAGCTTGGTAAGTTTGAAAGTTCGATGTTGGTTCCGTCAAAAGGTTTTGAGTTTTGACCACTTGGTACTTGAAATCTATGTTTTCAGGGGACGATATGATCTAAGGAGGACACCAGCAGAAAATATTAATCTTCCACCTGCCCTTTTGTCTCGTTTTGATCTCTTGTGGTTGATACTGGATCGTGCAGACATGGATAGTGATCTTGAGATGGCTAGGCATGTCGTTCACGTGCATCAGCATTTTGAGTCACCTTCACTTGGATTCACACCACTTGAACCATCTATGCTAAGGTAATCTTTCAAAATCTCTATCGTTGTCCTTTAATGAAGCATCAAAGATGGAAGCCTACAATATTACTCTTTTGTTATTTATGGTCTAATAGTCGATTGTCCATGATATATTGCACATGCAATTAGAAGGAGCTATGACTTAATTGCTAGATTATCAAATTCTTGTTTGATACTTAGATTTATGTTGGTTCCTAGGAATGCTACAAGGAATAGAATAACTTTCACAATAATAAAATATCCTGTTCTACTTGTGACACTTGTACAATCTGCTTGGTTCGGTGTGTTTAATCTATACCATACTATTCAAAACCTGACCAAATCAATTGGCTCATTGATTTGCCCTCTCTATTTGATTGACCTACTTAGATCTATTGACCTCCCCTAGCCTGAGCAATCCATTCAACTTGCTTGTCGTGTCTCCCAGTCGACATGATTGGTCCGCCAATTTGATTTGAATATTTACTGGCCTAACCGTTTACCTATCTATCTGACGCACTTGCTTTGACTTATCCGGTAGATCTGTTCAACTCGGTCAACTTCATGGATCTGCCCCACTTGGTAGCTTGACCAGTCTGATTGGCTCAATCAACTCATCATAGTCGACCCATTTGGTTTGTCTAACCCAACTGACCCGTGGCCTCTGCATGTCGGCTTGACCATCCTACTTGGCCCAGATGGACTTGTCTCTAGCACTCGTGTGACATGACTAGCTTGATAGGCCCACTTGACTTGTCCTACCTGAATGATTTGTCCAGTTTGTCCAACTTAATCCATCCATTTGATTCGTTCGTGGTTTGGTCTTAATCCATCTATTTGACTCGATCTCGATCTGCTATTCTTGTTCGTGATACATCTTCTGTAGACGGTTGAATAAAAATAATAGTTATTCTTAGAATAAGGTTAAAATAGTTATTCTTTGGGAATAAAGCATCATAATTCACAAAAAATATATTTTTCATGATCAAATACAAAAGTATTTCATGGGAATTCATAAGAATAGCCAAGTGCACCATCAATATATTCATGCTCAGCAATGGAACATCAAATTCTTAATCACACTTCTGAAAAGTTCCTAAACTAGATTATAAATTGTTTCTTTCTTTGTTCGCAGATCATACATCTCTGCCGCAAGGAAAATCACTCCTTCCGTGCCAAAAGAACTAGAGGATTACATCGCCACTGCATATTCCAGCATCCGCCAAGAAGAAGCCAGATCCAATGCTCCACATTCTTACACAACCATCAGGACACTGCTCAGCATTATCCGAATATCCATTGTCAGATAACATAATAAAAAGATCTCTAACATTTATTTACACTTCCGTTATCTGAATATCCATTTTTCCTTTTTTACACTTCCGTTTTCTTCTAACATTTTAGAAATTTTTGATAATAGCTAAATCCTTGTTCAAACTTTGCAGGCTTTAGCTAGGCTTCGGTTTTCCGACACAGTGGCTCAGAGCGATGTAGATGAAGCACTACGTTTGATGCAAATGTCAAAGTTCTCATTGTATTCGGAGGATCGTCAGAGATCTGGTTTAGATGCCATCTCTGATATTTATTCAATTCTGCGAGATGAAGCTTCCAGGACCAGCACCATGGACGTCAGCTATACCCGAGCTCTAAACTGGATTTCCAGAAAGGTTAGTTCCTATTTATGATACTCTTCAAATACGCGTAGGCAGGGTTATAAATGGTGGTAGGCGGTAGTGGAACAATTAGTGACCGCTTACTGTCTCGGTCGCCTAGACGGTGCCTAGGCAACTAAAACATATTAATTAAAAATTTAAATTTATACACACTATATTAATACGATAATTTTATTCGGTTTTAATTAAATTTATTTAAACAATTAAAATTATTAACCTAAAATAACTGAATTGAATTCTAACATATAACTTACTCGCTTACCTTATTTTGGTCGGGTGACAAGCTTGACACATCGCTGGGACTGCGCAATGAGTTTGGGCGTTTGAGTCCTTCGCTAGCCGGACAATGTCTCTAGGCTACACGGTGGGTGAGTTACAGTCTAAAGTACTACCTCATCCCGAGGCAGTGCAGTTGATACTCGCCTCCCACCTAGGTGGCCGCCTCGACCGCCATTTAGAACACTGCGTGTAGGAATATCTACGCTTTATATCCAGTTCACGGGCAAGATTTGAAAAGGGAAGGTTGGTTTAGTTCTATATTAAGTGGATCATATTTTCATTCATAGCTTCAGTTTGCAAGAATGTGATGCGTAAAATAGACGAGCGATCTCCACAATGATAAATCCTCCAACTAGTAGACAGTGATACATTCAACCCTTTCTATTTATCCAGTTGTTTATGGAATGGATTTGATAGGGGAAAATGATAATTAGTGTTTTGATATGAATAATTGTTCCATTAAAATGCATAGACATATTCCAGTAATAGTTGAATATTGTTTTCTTTCCTAAAACATAAGCACAGTACTCTCATGAGTTTAAGCTTTTTGCTCTTGTGACAATTATACAAACAGGGATATAGTGAAGCTCAGCTGAAGCAATGCTTGGAGGAATATGCTGCGCTCAATGTGTGGCAGATCCATCCTAATACCTTCGACATCCACTTCATCGATGCCTAACCGATGGCTACCCGAAAAGATGAACAATCCAATTTTAGGTGACTCAAATCCCTTAAAGTGTCCTTGATTCTTCATTGTGTTTCTGAAAAAAATTGTTTTGATCAGTTACTCAAGGTAGAATGTATTTGGATAGGGTTTGTAAGACTAGTTGAGGTAGAATGTTTCTGTGAGACGTAACTTGTCTGTGAATGTATTATGCTAACGAGGTTTAAATTGAAATGCACTAGTCCAAATCCACTTGTTAAAATGTGCACATTTTAGGGACTAATAAAAAAAATTATTAAAACAATCAATTTATTAAGACTTTCAATTTTCTAAAAGCTTCTTATCGAGGATACTGCACGATCTGCATCCTGATGGTGCTAGGCCAGGCCGGTTGAATCCTATGCACCATGGTATTTTGCCCTTTCTTATGTTAAATAATATGAGATGGTTTTTCCAAGTATCTAGACATTTTATTTTAGTGAGATAATAGATTTGGGATGTTGGAACTGCAAGTATTTTTGATTTTATTTTGACGGTTGGTTGGAAAAAAAAAAAAAACTATGAAATGATCATGGTTCTGCCAACAGGTGTTGCCGCTGCTAGAATCTTGCTCCTGCGAGTATATAGAAAATTGGGTGAGCTTCCCCATGGCTTTAAAGCCAATTGTATTTAGGTTGGGTATATTTAATAGACCTAATCGATTACACTTGTTGTGGACTTATGAGAAGGTTGCCAATGCATTCAAATTGGAAGAGGATGGGATCATTGTCAACTTGGATGGTGATCAAGCGGTAAAATATTCAGGAGAATAAATAAGAGAATCATAATTCAAATCTCAATAAAGATAAATATTCTAAAGATCAACTTCTAAATATGCTTAAATTGTGTTCTGAATTTATTGGAGAGATGAGACCTAAGAGGAAATGCTGGATTTACTCAAGAAGTGAACCAAGGAGAGATCATCTACTTTTAGAATTAGTCTTGAGTAAAACTCAAACACGCAGATTATATATATATAATTTAACAGAAAAGTAAGTTTTAGAAAGGTCATTGTTTTTGTCCAATCTTAAAGGTTGCTAAAAGGTACTGGCAGACTACCAAAAGGATCATCCGAGTTTGCTCAGTTTGCCACTACGGGTGTGGTGCAGTAATGAAATACTAAAAGGACATATAAGAGGATCAAAATTTAAATCCCATTGAAGACTATTCTGAATATCAATCTCTAAGTATGCCTAAGTTGTGCTGTAAATTTATTTGATAAAAAGAGAACCAAAAGAAGGTCGTCTACCTTTAGATTAATCGACCGAAGCCTAGACAAGCCCAACACTTAAGTCTGATGAAAGCCGCTTAAATAATACTGCAGATGATACCGTACTAATTGAGGTAAGGTTAGCAAGCGAAAGCTTGCGATCCAAATGAGGATAAACCTATTGAATCAATAACAAATGTGTTTCTTTATGGATACAATAGATTCAACCTTTCGTTACGTGTTTACAGATCGTCTGGAACTTAGAAAAGAAGGCTTCAGTTTAAGACTACAGTTTGATGTAAATGCCTCTCATATGAAGAAAGCCAGCAGCAAGACACCAAAATAAAATCTCCAGTAAAACAAACGCCAAAGTGCCCCATCTCTTGGACTGGAAGATGGTTTGCAGCATCGACTCTGTCAGATTTACCTGTGAAGGATGTCATTTGCCATAAGATATCAAACACAAAGGATGGTGGCAAATTTCTTGCAAAGAAAGAGTTTCCTTCCTATGTAATATTTTGGATAATTAAAGTTGGGTCTTAGAAAGATGAACATTCACACAGTACTCTTCGAAGTGAAAAAGGAGTTTGCATCAATAGAAGTCAAAATTTTCCTAAAGAAAAGTCAAAACTAGAATCTTCGACAAGAGTAAATGAACAGATTTTCTCAAGAGAAACAATAGAAACAGAGATGATCAAAGAAAGTTCTTGCAATGTATTTTATGATATATAAAATTAGCATAAAAAGTTAAAAGAAACAGAAAAAATACCAGGTTGTTTTCAGGTGAATGCCAATAGAACCCTTGAACGAATGCTGGAAACAGTTCAGAGGCGGCTAAAATATAAACAATAAGTGCATTCATTCCCATCCACTGAAACAAAATAAAAGATCTTTTGAACTTCTGAACATCAACCTGTCATATACAAGCTGAAATGTCAACATATGTGTTTGGAGGGATGCCTCTAAAATGTATACGATGAAAAAATTACAAAGAAGCAAACTGACATATATCATAGAGCCATCAACATTTGGTTATTCCAGATGAGTTGACAGATCAACTAATTCAAATAAAATTGAAGCATCCAACAATAAACCGCATACATAGGGGTGGAAAAAAACTATTCAATGCCTGTCTCAACCTAAAATTTTGATTATGTTGGTTTCAGGGTGGTTCACAAATCCAAGAATATTTATATATTTGGATCTTAGGTTGGATATGAATATTTAATTGAAAAAAACCAATCGATCCAACCTGAATTAATGCCATATAATTATATGTATGTCATTAATTCAAAATCCTATGGGTTTTGACTTTTAATAAGAAAAATAAAATCAGTTACATGAAATAAGTTTTTGTAATCAATTATAGACCAGACCAAATGAGCTATCCTGGGTTCGGTCGAAACTGCCGTATTTGTTTCCGGATACAGTTTCACATCAATTTTCTTTGATCCAAAAAACTCAAGTCAGGCCAAATTTTGGTTGAGCACCAACCCAATCAGACCCACATCCTCTCCTAGTTACATAGCATATTTTATACTCAAAAGAGTACTAGTTGCATTGGCGAAGATAGCATATAATATACATGGAACAAGATACAAAATAAACACTTACCGTTAATATATACATAATCTTGCAGATAATATATAAATACACCAAGATACAAAAGGAACTCACAATAAAGTACATCAGAATAAAAAGGAAACCCGAAACTCCTGTGGTCAAGAACATGTAGCTCAACGTGTATAATGGCTTGCTAAAAGGCATGCCTACAAAAAAAAAAAATCAAAATAACTAGAGGCAATAAGATGATCTATGAATCTATCCCAATAATAGGACATATTACCTATTAACTGCACCAAAAAACCACAAATCACTAGTAAAATTGATGTGTTGGTCCACAGCAGTATTCTTTGAGCATGGCTCTGAAAAATGTTCAGCCACATAATTATATAAAGAAAGAGTTTATATGTCTCTCACACTGTGATCATTCCAAAGAAAGATCTCCATTAAGACAGGCAATTAGATCATGCCTTAAGATGAACTATGAGATGACCAAAATGCAATCCAGCAAAACATGTTACAGCAGCCATCAGCGAACTGAGAATATCCAAGGAAAACAGAATAGCATTTAGTATTGATATCAAGTCACTCGCTTATACATAAGATGTGTTGTGGAAGATGTATAGTGAATAAATTTGTTCTTGCTGCTATATTAATATCACAGATACTCTATGGAAGAACCCAATTTCTTGATTTGTCAAGGATTTAGTTTCTAGTTTCTCAGTCTGCATACAACTTAACAAACCTTAACACACCCTCAGGATCAAATGGAGCAAGGCACCAATTGGGTGAGTTTTCTGGGAGTGGTCCGTAATCAGGAGAATTAACACTGCACTCCTGCAGAACAAGGTAGTACAAATTTTTGAGTAAGCAAAATATGATTATTTGCATTTGGCTAATGTCAAATACAAAAAATGAGGTGAGAAAATACTGATTACTAGTTAAAGTCACAGTCAGGAAACTACCTTTGTCCTTTTATATACTGGATTATGATAAAGGTGACTTTGTCCAAGAAATTGTCGATCAATCAAACCAACAGCATTGCAAGGAGGGTCAAAACTACCCCTCGCTCCACATTGAACCTGTAGCAACACAATGTAGGTTTCATCTGTTATTAGATTATCTATTCAATAGAGTCTTGATCAGAGAGTATGGGGAAACACATGCCACTACATGTGACTACCAGACAACAAGAATAGGCGAGTCCAAGAAACCGTTATATTAACCATATAACTTATATCAAGATGATAGATGCTTAAACATTCAAGTAATCAGGAAGTCAAACAGCAAATTCTAAATTAACAGTTTTTGCTGTGGTTACATAAAAAGGAATTGGTAGAGTGGAATTGTTTCCTGGAGCTTCAAACTCCCAGCTTGGGACATAAAGACCCAAAAGCAAACTAACATAAGTGGTAGACAGCACTATCGCAACAATCCTGTAAACAAAGAAAGAAATGAAAACATCAGCATCTGTATAGTGCACTCTTAAAATAATTGGTAGAATAATTTCCTCTAAATTATAACTCATAGTTAGCAACAAGTAGCTATGAACAAAAATATAGTAAAGGTATCACAATTTGTGTTTGTTTTTTTAACAAATGAATAGTTTCCACTTTTAGAATACTAGGAGAACAGGCTTAAATTAAGAGGCTCTTAGACACCACATTATTCATCATAATGAGCCCATATTCCTGTTGGCATGCTTCATAAAAGAGAAAAGTTGAGCATGGATTTAAATTTTGATATTTACACAATTTAAAATTTTCCCAAAACTATGCTGAATTCAGGGAAACTAAATGGTAGCATACAATACATGTAGTCTACCCCTAAAAGTTGGAATCTGTAATTGTTGATGTTTCAAGTGCCATTCACAAAAGCACATATTAATGTTATGCTGCACAGTTTATGAAAGTCAGTTAACAAATAGTATTATAGTTGATTGTAATTGGTGAACACTAGCAGGAGTTAGGACAGCTGCCACACCTTTAGGTATCTGCTTTAACCTGAAGTTAGTGGAGAATCTAGTAAGCACAACTAGTGTTTTCAATAAACGCATTGCCCTCGTAACCTTGTTAGGCTCTCAATACTTCAGGACAAAGGGAAGAAAAGCCTTTGTCTGTCATGCCAAGCCAGGAGTTTCATATTATATATATTTCTGGTTTAATTAGATTAGTTGATGAAGCTCAAGAATGCATAAGTGTTTGAAGAAAAGGAAGCAGATGCCATCAACTATGTTACTAAGCATCCAAAATGTCTCGGAATACAATTGTTAAGTACTATAAAAGGACTACAAATAACTGACCATTCTATGTAATATTTCTTCACATATGACACTGTGGAATCCACAGAAACGTTGCTAACAAGCCAGATCTCACAGAATGCTGCTAAGAGATATGCAATAGCTATCCTCTAGGAAATTTAAAAAAAAAAATCATAATCAGAAAGTTTGCTTGCAACAAAAATGTAAAATTTGACACGAAATGCTAATAATTAACAACTAATTTAGGAAGTAACATATCATCTCAAATGCCTACTATATGAACATAAAAGGGCATTCACAAATGTGAATTTCACTTCCAGTTTGTGCAAAGGAAAGCATCAAGAACAATTTTTCCTTTAATCAAATACATTGGCCCAGCATATTCTCAACAAGGTTAAAGCACACAGATAAATATAACAATAAACTTGAAAAATAAAATGCTAACAAGCTTAACAATTCAACTTAACCAATTTAACATCTAGAATCTATAACTATTACAGGATGAAGGTGGGAGCTGTATTATTTCCAAAAAAAAACTGCAATGAACAATACCTTTGTGGATATTTTTTAATTATGGTAATTGATTTTTTAAAGGAGTAACTGTATTGGCAAAACTAGCATAATCGCCTTTGATAGAAAATTTCACATGTTAGCAACGTATACATATGTTCGAAAAAGAAAGATTAAAAAACCAGATTAAACAAACTATCTTAAACATTTATACCAATAATATCTAACTAAATCATACAACTTATGTAACTCAAATAGCAGGGAAAAAAAAAGATTGAAAAAACAAACTATTAGACACAAGCATAAACAATCTGAAACTTAAGGTAACCACAATGCCTTTCTCTGTATTTACCTGCAATATGCCAAACCAGCGTATTCGATCTAAATCGACTCCATATGTCAAATTATTACGGCCATGGAAGTATCCACCTTAAATCAAAAGCATGTGAATAAGAACAAAAAATTACAAAGAAGAATATATGAGTAGTTGCTGCATCAATAGGAAGGAGGAAACAGAGATGCTACAACTCGAGCAAAACTAAAAGGATTGCTACAGAAATGTAACTACGTGCGCCATTAGCAGTAACGTTCAGATGCTGAGATGCAATATAGGATGAAGAATGTGCATGGGAAACTGATAGTCATATTAGGAAATTAGATGCACCCTGTAGCAGTAAACCCAAGAGGAATAGATTAGTCGTCCTCAACAGAACCTTCTTCGTAGCAACCGCCTTGCTTGGAGTTCTCTGCATAAATCCTTAGAAGTGGTTAGACGTTGCAGTAAAAATAACTCTTTGGAGAGAACCAAGACAATTATAATAGTCCAACAAGTGCATGAAGCTAGAATTGACACCGCAAAAGGATGAACGAGGCAATCAAACAAGTAAAACTAAGAAGTAAAACCGAGGGTTAAACACCCGACTGTGTAGGTAAGAACCGCAAGGATTTCTAAAGAAGTAAAATTCAGGATGATTTAGGGCATAAAATGGGAATTCCCCCTTGCGCACCTTAAAGACCAAAGCGACCGAAATGCCAACGCTGAAGAGGAAGAAGGGCATGACAAAATCTGCCAGAGTGACTCCGAACCATGGCGCATGATTGATCGAAGGAAACGCCCCGCCGGCATCGTCCACGAGAATCATCAGCTGGGGAACAGAGTCACAGACACGGCACATCGTCGTCGTCAAACAACGATAGAGACGGACCAAAAAATAATTCGACTTTGGTAAGATGATGAAAACCCAAGGTAGTGTAAGTTTATCACACCGCGACGGTGAATCCGCGGAATACGTCCAGAGAGGCGAGCCTCCGCTGACTGGAATTGGCGGAAGGGTCGGCGGCGCAGTCTGGGGAAGACGAAGGCGATGGGCTGATCTCATCGCCACGGGCAGCGAGGGGAGCGGAGGAGGAGTTGGTGGTGGCGGTACATTGGAGGAGAGGAGTTCGGTCGGTTTGCTCGACCGCGACGACGATGGACTCCATGGCTACGCTTTCTCGGAGGAGAGAAGAAATGACTGGAGCTGCGTTTACTTGGAAGGAAGTGGGGAAGAAAACAGAACTGGACTTTTTTATCATTTTGCTCCTCTAAGCTGACTTCCATTTTTCAAAATACTTCTCGAACTTTTAAAAATAAACGGATTCGAAGATCTAAAGCATGTCTTGTCTCGAACTAGGAGCGTGTTTTTTTTTCCGTGCCAAACAAAAACAATAAAAGCAACCTGTTGGGTGAATTATCATAAGCAACCTGTTCCGCCGTGCAACGGTTGTGCAACACAGTAAGAGCAGTAAAGTCATCCCGTCGCTCCCGGAGCTATGGTGCAATGGTAAAAATATTTAATTATCTCTCAGGTACTCACGGTTTGAGTCCCAACTGTGTTGTATTTACAGGAATTTTTCTTCAAAATGGGATTCTCGGTTGCCCTCCGCGAGTGCTTCCCAATTTATCATGGTGGTCGGTGGAAAATTTTCGTAGGACTAGATCGATCACCTTCAGGGATAGTCAATAAGAAACTAACTGAACTTTCCATTTTTGTTAGTAAAGTCATCCCGCCGAAAGACTCAGTCCGACAGCCCAAAGACTCAGTCGGCCGAAGGATTAGTTATCTTAAACATTTCTCTATTTTTAGAATTCGAATGTATGAAAAAAAGAATTTAACATTTTAATATAATCCTAGAATTGTTTCAAATATTAAATAATTTAATAATTTATACAATTTAATTTTATTATTATTAAATCATTTACAATTTATCCTCTTAATTACTGACTATTTAAATTTACATTCTAATTATTTTCTAACTACCAATGAATTAAAATTGATTCTCAATCAATCAAAACTTTTCTTCAATACCTTTTTCCTCTTTTTTTCTTTTAAACCACCGAAAATTAATCCGTACTCATATTTAATTAAACTTTTTCTTCTTTCCCGTTCGTCTTCTCCTTGCGATGCCAAACCAACAGAAACTTTAGAAACTCGGGGAAGGAAAACTCTGATTGTCTTTTCTTTTTTCACCTTCATCTTTCCCCTTCATCTTCTCCCTCGTCTTGGCAGGCGGTGATCGCTCAATGGAGGCAACCAAGAAAGGATCCAGGAGGAGGTGGACTATAGTTCCTTCGGAGCGGTGCGATAGTTAAGACATAGGAGATTGCCACGTGAGGTTAAGAGGCCGAAACTTAACGCGCCCGAGCATGCCTTTCTGATGTCTTAATCACTTGCACTAATGACTAGTAGTCATCCGTGATTTACTTCTTTCGTGTTGGTCTAGGAACGAGTTGACGGAGACACTGAGGTGAGTAAATAACCTTTTTACCACACAAGAAGGGGTTAACTATAGCCTAGGACAATCTTTATATCCGTCTCTGGTGGAAAGACACAAGATTACTGCATGAAAAAGGAAAAGAAAAGTCAATTGAGTTTTAAAAAATAAAGTATACTATTAAATAAATCTTTAACGAATAAAATTAAAACGATTAAAAGTTAAAAACGAACATTGTTAAAGATAATAATATAATTAACATTATAAATATTACAAATTAGGGGCGCTAATAAAATATAATGTTATAAATATTATAACATTATATTTGAATATGATATCGTTTTTTCCCTTCCATATTTTGAATTGTGGTGTAGTGGATATTATGGTATAATTAAGTTTAAGGAAGTCATCTTACACAAATCATTTATTTATTATACATCTTATTTTGAAAAAACAGTCCATATATTCACATTTAAATAAAGTTATATTTCAACTTCTCAAAATAAAAATTCAAAAAATAGTAGTCGAGTTAACAGTATGATGCGCGTACAGAACAATTTTTTTAACGGTAAAATATATAAAATTAAGAAAATTATATAAAAGTTACACTAAATTTCTATAAAATGGTAAGAAATATCCTTTTCAATACAAAGCACTTTACCACCTAAATGAAATCGATTCCGAAGTTACCATATGAAAAAATTCATGTAAGTTACTGCTAAGAAAAATGGTATGTACAAGAAAAGAATATCATAAAAAACCTCAAGAATAGACAAATAAAATGATAACACACCATTTTCATTTTCTATGGGTCCATCACTTTATGTGTCTATCCCTGAGCTTTTTTTTAAAATTTTTGTCTTGTGCATATCATTTTTCTGGTTGTTAAATAGGGAATCTTCATCAGCCGACTTTTCCCTCGAGATTGCCTCTACAAAACTCTAAGCAAACTTCCCTTCGTATTTCTTATTTACTACAACATTATACACACACAAAATTATTATGCTGTGCCGATGCTTTTTTAGTGACCGTGAGCGACATCCGATTTAGGCGATGGGCCAAAACTCATTTTTTTAATCTCTCTTATACGCATGTAACAAATTTTCTTTTTTCCCTATTAAATTAAAATAAAATTACCTTTTCTCTCTTATATAGTTGCATGCAACAATAACTGTCAAGGGCGGAGCCACGCTATGTGCTACCCGGGAGCCCGGGTAGCAAATGATATTGATTAAATTTTTCATAGGGAAAAAGAGGAAAAAAACAAGGAAAAGGGGTGCTAGCCCGGGGTGACGGTGACGGCATCGGCGTCTAGCCCGGGCGACGACGTCGGCACTCATGACTCACGGCCTAAGATCAGCCCGGGCAGATCACTCGGGCTAGCTCCGCCATTGGTTTTAACAAAGAAGGACAAAATGATAAAAACATAAGAATTCAATTCAATTCTGATATTTATTAACTCATTCCAAATAATTTACTAACTCATTATAAATTACGGAATTCAATTTAATTTATGATGAAATTAGAATTTAATTAAATTTTATTACTTAATATGTTTTTAAACAGTGAAAGAGATGGGAGAATTTTTTTAAGATATGCCTCCATCAGAATTTAATCCCTGTTATATTATAGTAAATTTGTTATTTTCTAACAAAGATAAGACTGCTACGAGGTCATATCCGTGGAGATGCAACAATTTAATGGTCTTTCTAAAATGTATGGTTGCTTGTCTAGTGGTGGGAAGTCACGTGGGGTGCAATGAAATTCGATATATCAGGCATTAGTTATCACCTTTTTTATCAGAAAATTGGGATCGGAATTAATTGCATTTATTATGATGGCCAAATTGATTTTTGAATTTATTGCAAGTAATTAATGGTGCATTAGAAATCAGCTTCCAGCATGCCTTATGAATAAAAAAAATAGATTTTTAAGCACCTGCCAATCTAAGATGATTAAAGTGGGACTTATGACACTGTAAATTTTATTCAAAATGTCTTTATTATTTCAACCGGATTGAATTAACCTTCTATTATTGAATCTAATAGGTTCAGCAGATGGACTGACTGCTCAGGTTCTGTTCTAAAAGCATTGCTCAAACAGTATTCAGATTACTTCCCAAGATAGAAATACTGATTTATCTCCTTAATAGAGTCCTTTAGTTGAATTAATGTTTAAGCTTATAGGAGTTACTGGAAAACATTTTGAGAACATCTAGTTTTTCTTCTACAACAGTGCTTTTAAAGGGCAAGATTAACCGGTTCATACGCACGGGCGGAGCCAAGTATTGGCTTACTCGGGCTGTAGCCCGGGGGGCCCAACTGATAATTAGGATAATTTTACTTTTTTACACTTTATAATTTGAAGTTTCAAAGGGAAAGAATGGGCTTTTAGCCCAGGTATGATAATTTAGCCCAGGTGGGCTATGATTCCTGACTCTGGTCCAACTAGAAAAAATTATTGATGAGCAGGGCCTTTGATTCCCTGCTGGATACTAGGCTAACACTAAATGGTAGATTAAGAGTGTATTCAGACACAACAGAAGTGATGGTATAGCAAAGTACATAATTTTGTGATCATCATCATATTATTTACATGATAGGTAGGGTTAAAAGAGGTAGCATACAGGCCCCGGACTATGGTACAACGGTAGAGTATATATGTTTATGTAATTTCTGAAGTATTTAGGATTTGATTTCCAACTACGATGCATTATAAGATATTTTTCTACAGTGGATGATAAAATTAAAACTATCGTTGAATGCATCCATTATTTATAGGATTAATTGGTTTGAATGGTTGGTTATCGGGTGCGGGGTGCGAGCTAACAAACAGAAAAAAAGTTTTTTAAGCTTACTCACTGCAGCTTGATTTAATTTTAGTTTGAAATTAATTTATTTAGGTGTTATTGTTCTTTTAATTTAAATTTTTTTGAAAATTTTATTATTATTTTTTCAATTGCTCCATTACTTAGAAGTTTAAGTTTAGTAAGTATATATTATAAATTTATTTATTCATACTAAAAGATTTTTTATTTCTTTAATAAATTTAATAAAAAATTTATTGTTAAATATGATTTACATA
>JBBPFP010000044.1:4294912-4320948 GCA_037974795.1 Kaempferia galanga | reverse complement strand
GTCTTTAACGCATGAGTTCAACATCTTGAACATCCATATGGTAAAATGAAGTGTGTGGAAATGGCCGGAAAAAAAAAAATGATTAGTCATGATATGCATACTGAGGCAAATGATATAGCATTTTGTTTAACATTCAGGTGGATGTTTAAGCAATGACTGTGCTTAGATCACTATAATAGACAAACACCTGTAGTTTGATGAACGGATATAATTTTGTAACTTGACCAACTCAACAATTGTTAACGAGTTTCCACACACTTAGTTCTAAAGACAGCGTCCTTCACAGTTCTAAGATAAAGAAGAGAAAATGAACAAAATGAAGGTATTATGAAAATAGTTTTCTTAAATAGGCAAATACCTATACTTTGATGAACAGAAGTAATTAAAAACTTCACCAACTCAGCAATTGCTAGCGGATTTCTAAATGGCAACACTTAGTTCCGAAAGCATAACATCCTTCACAATTATAAGATAAGCAAGAGAAAGGAACAACATAAAGGTATTATGAAAATAGTATTCTTACTCAACTAGATATTGGAGAATTAGCTGAATTCAACTTCAACTGATATGTTGACTCATGAGAAGATAATTTCAAGCTACGAGCCGAGCTAATTTTTACCAAGTGCTGCCAAGTCACCAACTACTAACTCCAAGTGCTGAGTCTGAATGTTGAGCTGGCTGTCTGCCCGAGTCGAGAAGAAGTTGCAGTATTGCCGGAGTGGACGTCGAGTGCTCCAGAATGGAAGTCGAGTGTTCCCGAGGATGCCGACGACTCCCGATTAGAAGTTGAGTGTTCCCGAGTGGAAGCCGACCTGGAAAGGAAGCTGCCGAATCGGGATGAGTTTTCCCGAGTGAATTCTAAGGGCAAACAGAATACTTCCGAGTGGAGACTCCCGACTGCAGAGTTCGAGAGAAGACTCCCGAGTCCTGAGCGCAGACTCTTGACTACAAGTCCGAGTGCAAACTCTCGACTCCCAAGTGCAAACACCCGACTGCAGAATTCGATGCAGACTCCAGTTGCAGAGTTCGAGTGTAGACTCTAGTTGCAGAGTTCGATTGCAGACTCCCGAGTGCCGACTCCAGACTCCCGAGTCTAAGTGTAGAGTCCTGACTTCCGAGTGCAGACTCTCGACTATAGAGTCGAAGTGCAGACTCCTGACTCCCGAGTGCAAAAAAAGAAGATGTCAAGACATGCTTTGAAGCGATTTCCTTAAAACAAACACGCCCTCCTTTGGATGTGTTTTGAAGTTATGATGAGCATTCGTTTCCCAGCACGTACAAAACCAAGCACGGGTTATTCGTGGCAATTGAGAAAATATCTGATTGCTATCACAGGCAAACCACCAAGCGGAAATACACAGCGGAGAGAAGATTTGGGAAACAAAGGTGGAGGAAAATCATTGTTATTGCTTTCTTTTAATCCCTCTTCAGCTCAGGGTCACAACCTCCTTAAATAGGAGCGCTCACCCTGGTAAATGCCTGAATAAAGGCCATTCGATGTCATTACTTGCCAACCATTTACACGTCGGTTGTTTCAGCCAACAATTATGGATCCGAATTAATCTCAATTAATTCATCGGTTACATTTGAGCAAAAAGATTAATCGCGTGACAAAATGTTAGTTCATGTATATTTGGGCAAATTTTGCCTCAACTGGTCTGACATTCGAGGTGCACAAGACGTGTTCGCATACGAATCGACTTGGTTTAGTGCAATCCGGACCCTAAATTTGCACCCTGCTCACTCGCGCGTGGGAAAGAGTCTCTCCTTGTACATTTATGCAAAATTATAATGTTTGTGAAACAATATAAACTAACCAAAATATCTTAAAACACCCCGTGTAAGATTAAACTCTCATTCACAATGGAACATCTTTCCTCTGCATTTCTTTTCGGAGTATCCAACAAACTACACATTTGAAGCTGACAGAAGATTTTTCCTTTTGTTTTTTTTAAATGCCATGTGTGTCTTTTTCCTTTAAGAAAGAACCACTAAATTCAGTTGGGGTGTTAACCTATCAGAAGGCATTCTGTGAGCTGATTTCAAATACGTCATGACGCAGGTTAGTCCGTATATGATGAATCCGATTCGGATAATCCTAGTTAAAGCAAGCAAGTTCGAAGCCTACAATATATAATGGGCAAGTTTGTAGCCTATTGTAGGCAAGGTCGAAGCCTACAATAGTAACATTTTATATTTATAAAACTTGATAAAATCTATCATTAGCTTTAAGGCAATGATATTCATTAACCAACACTATAGTTCTTGTGATTCATCTAATTTAAAAAATATCAAATTTTTAAAATTTTAAATACTACAAATCCGTCAACTAATCTTGTGAACTTAAAGAGTTCAAAATTACTTTAAATTAAAATCAATATACTTATATAATCCTCGTTGATGTATTTATGCCCTTGGACTTAAATTTGATTGAATAAATTAAGAGTAATAAAATTTTTTAACTTATAAAAACTGGATAAAATTGTCACAAATTTATTAAAAAATGATACTAATAGGTTCTTAGGATTCCTTGATCCAAAAATATTAAAATTTTATCTTTGTAAACAGTAAAGATTCAAATATTAAGTTTCGTTTGAAATTAATTCATTAAATTTTAAATTGTTTTAAATAAAAATTAATATACACATTAAAATCTCCTTATCATCTCTGTGATTAGATTTGAATTAGACAGTGTGAATTGAGAGTATTAACTTTTTAAATAGATTGAATAAAAATTTAGAGAGGATGGATGAATTTTTGAGAGCAGAAAAAAAGATGGGTATAACGAAAATGCGATGCGTGATTTTATTATCATGAAAATTATGTATGCGAAATGAAAATTTTCTGTTTTTCTAAGGGTTGAATCATCATGTTCGTAGCTTTAATTGTCTCTCTCGAGAGTGAGTAAAAGATACCTATAAAACTAAGTGTACATTATAACAATTTATTCAAATAATCAAATAAAGTTTATTAAGTATATCAAAGATTTTGTTAGATTTTAAAGTTTATTTTATGGAAGAGAAAATTAATATAATATAATATAATATAGTTTAATTTTAAGATCCTAAAAGTCACGGGGCCAAGTGTAAATTACCCACACGATCAACTTTATAATGACCGTTGGATTGAATTCGGTCGGAGGTGAAATCCATCATTTAAGACCGTTAGATGGGCGAATCGTACGGTGGAGAAAAAGCCCTAGATACCCTGTCGAACAACCCACATGGGATACTCTATATAAACGTCTTCGTGCCCCTGAGCCCTGAGGTCCACTCTGCTTCCTTTCCGCCGTCGCTCTCTTCTCCGAGGTTGAGATCGAACTCCAGCTGCTTTATGTATGTTCCTCGTATTTGAATCTTGTTTTTCGCGTGTGCTCTCTGAGTGAACCGTCGATCCTTTGTGGTCTATCCTGAGGCTGGAAGTTTACGCTTTTCTTGTTGAAATCTGTCTTCTTTTCCACCTAAAGCTTTGTTCAATTATTCTCTGTTTAACATGTCATATTTTTCCTGTTATCAATTATCAGGGCTGTGGTTAATTTTTTCTGGATCTGATCTGCTGGTGTTTGCTTGCTATTTTAGATCTCAGTAAAATGATCTACTATATAGATCTGGGGATCCCGATCGCTTTGCTTCTCTATGTTGATTTTATTGTGCTTATGTTGGAGCTTATTTTGCCAGGGTGGGATATTAACGAGAAACTAGGACCGTTGTTCTAATTGTATAGTATATTCTGATTTGGATGGTTTGTGTCGTAGATAAAATGCAATTTCGGAATGAAAAAGGCGTTCATTGTCTAATGGAAAGGACGAAGGTTATCTGTACCTTCAGTATAGGTTCAAATCCTATTGGACGCTATTCATTTTTCCAATTCGGATTTTGATTGTTGTACGATGGATGCATGGAAGATTGATACACCTGATAAACGCAGCTAAACAAGATGTTTGGAGATGATGACACTAATGACCAAATTTTATTATTTTCTCTGTGCTCTATCATGTATTAAATTGCAGTATTCAGACTCTTTGTTCATTTATATGTATGATTTTCTTCCTACCAATGAACCTGCTGTGTGCTTTCATTATTCCTGATTTAATTCATGTGGCAAAAGGCGTTTCGCTCGCCCCCAGCACCTCTGCCAACCTGTCACTGGACATTTCTGATTTAATTCATGCAATTTATAAATGGTGGCATGATTCTCGAACATAAGCTATTAAAATCAGACATTGATTGGTCGGTCAGACTGGTAAAGACTGGCCTTGAGACTTGATCCAATTCGTTTCTAGTATAGGAGATTAAATATGCCCTTGAGATAGTTAAATATTCAATTGTACATATGAGAATTGTAAACTTCTGATATTGGGGTATGATTTACAAGTTTTATTTGATGTCTAAAACAAAGCATATGATTTAAAATTTGCAGACTCCTAATTTTTTAACCATATATTTTTAGTTCCGGTAAATTAGATATATTTAGGACTTCTGTGATAGTTATGAAATTGGGATTGTTAATTGGCGCACTCCCACCAGTTAGCTTGTCTTGGTTATATCTAAATTTGCTATGCAATTTCACCAATTAATCCATTTGTTCAACTATGAACTTGTGACCTGGAGCTCTTTTGATCTGATTTTACAACTACAGAGCCATGGTTCTGAAGATGCAGGATTAATTTATCGTTGTATTAATACACTTAGAACATACATGGTTTTCTTCAACATGTCGTTGGCATTGCCTGCTGTTGTAGACTTATCTTTTTGAAAGATTTAGATATGATTTTCTTGTTAAGTCCTTTGCAATTTATTAATGTAGTTATTTACTTTTTCTAAAGTTATTGAGTTTTATCTCCCTAGGTCATCTGGTTTATTAAATAATGACATTTCATTTTAACCAAATATTGATCTATGAATTAGCATTTGTCTTTATTTACTGATTGCTCATTTAGGGTTTTTGAAGATGTATAATATTTATGTTCTCCATTTATCAATTATATGATAATTAGTTGGTGTTTATGTTATAGTAACATATTGTTGTTCTCGCCTTAATTGATGGGATGATAAAGTCAATCAATGTGCATCTATTCATTCGTCAATTATTTGTTGAATCTCCATATTTCTTTCATTATTTTAATTAGGTTGTCTGATTATTTTTCCCGGTTGTAGTTCTTTTGCTTCAAGCCTGACTCACAATGGGGAAAGAGAAGGTTCACATCAGCATTGTGGTCATTGGTCATGTTGACTCTGGCAAGTCAACCACCACTGGGCATCTCATTTACAAACTCGGTGGCATTGACAAACGTGTGATAGAGAGGTTTGAAAAGGAAGCTGCTGAGATGAACAAAAGATCATTCAAGTATGCTTGGGTCCTTGACAAGCTTAAGGCTGAACGAGAGAGAGGTATCACTATAGACATTGCTCTTTGGAAGTTCGAGACCACCAAGTATTACTGTACTGTCATTGATGCTCCTGGGCATCGTGACTTCATCAAGAACATGATCACTGGAACATCCCAGGCTGACTGTGCTGTTCTTATCATCGATTCCACAACTGGTGGATTTGAGGCGGGAATCTCAAAGGATGGCCAAACTCGTGAGCATGCTTTGCTTGCTTTTACTCTCGGGGTCAAGCAGATGATTTGTTGCTGTAACAAGGTACTGCTTTCAATCAGTTTGATTGGTTTGTGCTTCTGTTTTGTCTTTTGTATCTCTACACACTACAGTAACAAGAGTATCTGAACCAGTCATTTGTCTACTTTTGGTACTTTGATTTTTTTTCTCTCGTATTTACATTGTATTTTATGTTAATTAGATGGATGCAACTACCCCCAAGTATTCAAAGGCCAGGTATGATGAAATTGTGAAAGAGGTTTCCTCTTACCTCAAGAAGGTTGGCTACAACCCTGATAAGATTCCTTTTGTTCCCATCTCTGGGTTCGAGGGTGACAACATGATTGAGAGGTCTACCAATTTGGACTGGTACAAGGGTCCCACCCTTCTTGAGGCCCTTGACTTGGTCAATGAACCAAAAAGGCCAACTGACAAGCCCCTTCGGCTTCCCCTCCAGGATGTGTACAAGATTGGCGGTATTGGTACTGTTCCAGTGGGACGTGTTGAGACTGGTATCCTAAAACCTGGCATGGTTGTCACATTTGGTCCTACTGGTCTCACAACTGAAGTCAAGTCTGTTGAGATGCACCATGAAGCTCTTCAGGAAGCTCTGCCTGGTGACAACGTTGGTTTCAACGTGAAGAATGTTGCAGTTAAAGATCTTAAGCGAGGGTTCGTTGCATCAAACTCCAAGGATGATCCTGCTAAGGAAGCTGCAAACTTCACTTCTCAGGTTATCATCATGAATCACCCAGGCCAGATTGGCAATGGTTATGCCCCAGTCTTGGACTGTCACACCTCCCACATCGCTGTCAAGTTTGCTGAGATCCTCACCAAGATTGACAGACGATCTGGCAAGGAGCTTGAAAAAGAGCCCAAGTTTCTCAAGAACGGTGATGCTGGCTTTGTCAAGATGATTCCCACCAAGCCCATGGTGGTCGAAACATTCTCTGAGTACCCCCCGCTTGGGCGTTTTGCTGTCAGGGACATGCGCCAGACTGTGGCTGTTGGTGTCATCAAGAACGTTGAGAAGAAGGAACCGACTGGTGCCAAAGTCACCAAGGCAGCCGCCAAGAAGAAGTGAGATTGACATCATTGCCAGGAGAAAACTTATGGTTTGGTTATCTCCATCTTAGTTTTTGCTTCCACCTTCCCCATTAAGTTTTTCCACAGCTACTTTAAATGAGTCAGCTGTTAGTCTTCTGTTTCCTTGCGAGTCTAAACTCTAATCTTATGCTTCTTTTCCATGGCTGTATTTTTCTCTGTTTTGTAGCAGTTCTTCAGGTAATGTTTGAATTTGGAACATTGTGCTTTCAAGTTTGCTGATGGCTTTATTTTTGTGTTTTTGTGTGATGAAAATAGGGGAGCATTGGTATGTTATTTGTATACTATTAACGCCTATAAATGGCTCCAACCACTATTATCTTTGATCCGATGGCCTATAATAATTTTTATCTTATTTTTCGTGGAATTCTTCGCTAACATTTTCCCCCCGTGGATTTCACTTGCTCTTGCTTGTGATGGCCGTGACCACCTCACCCCACCTCGGTTGTTACAGGCGCTCACTTTCTTGTTCTAATGTTTTCCCACTCGTAAATGCGTCACCACTGATGTTTCCCCTGTCGCAAGGGATACCGGATGGGCCGGTGGCGGTCATCAAGGCTTTTGTGGTGTAGTGGAACCTATGGATGGGCACATCAAATTTGCTCAATCTCAGTTCGACCAGTTAACTCAAATATTGTCAATCAAATATTCTCCACTCGCGACGATTTAAGTGACTGGTTCAATCTCAGATTTCGAAAACGCAGTTAAAGATGTTCTAACTTTTAACATGTTATATGTATTTTTTTCAGCACTTACAAGTAACTTTTGACCATAAAGTTCAAGAGCATTAGATTCCTCTCTTAAGAGATAAGATTATAAATAGTCACAACGGGAGCTGATGGAATAAAAACTTCATAAATTTAGTGTTCCCAACATAGACATCAGGAATTTTTAATAGTTTACAAACACCAGTAATGTACAGACATAAGCTAAAAAAAAACTTTAAACATTGTTTTAGGATTTTTGACATTATGAAAATCTACAAACTTAACATAGAGTTCAATTATGAAAATGTCAAAATATATTTAGTATCATAAAATTGTATGTTTGATAAATGCGAATGAATTTTATGTTTTATGAAGATGCTTGAAAATATAATCTAAAATAATCTTTCAAAGGATATTTATAGTAATTTAAATTTTATAGGGAGTAGAACGATATGTCTTAACTATTTGTCTGGACTCTAGAGGGGGCAAACAAAATATTTTTATAAATTTTCGGAGAAAGATGTAAAACTTCTTTCATTTTAATTTTTAATGGAAAGGTGGCATATCCTGTGGGCGATGCGATTGGAGTTATGCCACTGCTCCACTGAAAGTGCGGCGAGATGTCGTCGGCGTATGGTGGCGGAGCGGTCGATGCGACGATGACGTGGGAAGACGAGATGATGAGCCTGGTGGACGATGTTTGGTTCCGATACCCGGACTCTATGAGCGAGGCAGCCGCGGCGGCGTCGAGCGAGGAGAGGGATGCGATGGATCGATCTGAGAGGGCTTCTGCCAGTGAGTTCCACGAAACCAGCAAGGAGGAGGCTGTGGTTCTGTCCGAGACTCTGAAGGATCAGGTGGGCGGGTTCTTGAGGGCGACGGGGGAACTGGTGGCGGAGCTCAGCCGGGGATGTTGGGACATTATGCTACAGAGCCTCGCGGCGGCGCAGCACACCTTTGTCGGGAAGAAGATGAAAGGGAAATGCGTCTCGGCGTCGCGAAAGCTAGGGTTCTTGAATGAGTTCCTCCCCGAGGATCGGGATCCGACGCACGCGTGGCCGGTCGTCATCTGTGTGTTTTCACTCTCGCTTATGGGTACCAATGCATCCAATCCAATTTATCACTTCGTAAACCTTTAAAAAAAATCATTAATATGATCACTAAAGTATTTACCTCGTATTACTGTATTAATCAAGAACTTGTCATCTCGAAGTAGGAAACGAAAGACAAATGCTCACTGGATTTTATTCCAGTGTTTTTATAAACTTTATAAGTTCGAATCATACATGCATCTATGAAATTATTACACAGTTATGCCTTGTATATGACTATAGTTTGACCCCATGTCAATTGATTCAATATTCTGCGTGTTACATATATTTGTTAGTAAATACCTTCCCAAACTCAGATGGTTATGAAGTTGGTGGGAAATTACTTTGGGCTGCAACTTGCAGTTAACTCTGTAGTTGGATTCCCTTTTTTGTAAAAATCAAGTTATCATTCTATTTCCAAAGCATCTATCTTTGCAAATGGAAAATTTATAACAGTTAACTTTGCACACTACAAAAAATTGCAGCAATTTTCTAAGATGAATAAAATAGCAGTCATTTCCTCTATATTAGGTAATAACTGAGGAATCCTACTTTGTGCATGCCTAAGAATTCTCTGCTGGCTACAGTTTGTAATTAGGCTAAACTTTAACCTAAATAGCATATTGTTATTTTGTTGAATATGCTTAAACCTAATGGTGTAAAAAATTACTAAAGTTTGGGTGTTGACATACTTTTTTAAAACTATTTTCAAAATGTAATGGAGCAATGCTGAAAAATGATACAATTTTTTTTGAGAAAAAATTGTGTAGCATTATTTCTTATATCCTCAATATAGCAAAAAATTTTAGGCACGTATATTTGTATGTAGACCATAAAACAATAAACTACCTTGTTGTTTCATTCTTTTGCAGTGTTGATTGTAAGCAGTGGAAATGCATTCAGGTCTCAGCCGCAGAAAAAACTCTATGTAAGTCCTCCAAGTGCTAGCAGGATTCAACTTCTAGATGGACGTTATATTGCCTATCGTGAACAAGGAGTTGCAGCTAAAGATGCTAGGTTCTCTGTGATGGTGCCACATTCTTTTCTTTCTTCTCGACTTGCAGGTGCATTGTGTTATTGTATCACCATCATTATTTTTTGTCAACCTTTTGAATTGATTAAGCTTATGTTCTCTCTTGTACAGGAATACCTGGTATTAGTACATCCCTTTTGGAGGAGTATGGTGTTAGGCTGATTACATATGACCTACCAGGATTTGGCGAGAGTGATCCTCATCCAGGCAGAAATCTGACCTCATCAGCTCTGGATATGCATCAAGTAGCAAATGCTGTTGGAATTGTTGACAAGTTCTGGGTGGTAGGGCTCTCAAGTGGAGGATTGCATGCTTGGGCTGCTCTTCGTTATATTCCCGATCAAATTGCAGGTACTCTTGTGAAGATTACTTTTCTTATTCACAGTGAACCATGAAATTTACTCAAGTTAAGAGATTATACTTGTTATTTTTTACTGTGCTTAAGTTGCTATAGTTCCAGTCTTAGTTTCTCTGAAACTGCAGTCCCCTGAACAAAAAGTCAAATAATCTAGCATTATTTAGCATTATTAAACTAAAAATTAATGACTAAGTTAATAGCATTTTAATACCTTAACCTTTTGCATATAAGCTGACTTTCTGTACATCTTAATAATTATATGGTACAGGCACAGTAATAATATGGTACCAGTTGTGCTGCAGTATGAATAAAATATTTAGTTTTAATTTTTAAGGATCACACAGTCTTTGTCAATGGATACAAGGAGGGAATTGGATATATTCCCAATCAAATATCCTAAGATATTGGAGGTTGATTGCTAATGATATGCAGATTGCAGAATTTACACTACAAATATGATGATACGGACAAGTTTCTCTAAGGCTGAAAACAAATTATGATATGTTATCAATATCTCATAAGCTGATAAGCTATCCAATTTGATAAAATCCATGCCCTATCGTCGCATATCATCAGTAAGCATCTATCCAGTACCTTTACAACAATGTCGTAACTTATAAAAATAGGAAGACATACAACAAATCATATAGCTTCATCTGCATAGTCTCTAGTCAAATTGGGATTCTTTGTAAGATTTTCTATGCATACATGGGAAATATAGTGCAAGTTTGTTTATTATGTTGGTTATTTATTGTGAAGAATAGCTAGGTTTTACACATACTCACTATATATTGCTAGTTGGTTTATTATGTTGATTGTTTATTGCGAAGAATAGCTAGGTTTTACCCATACTCAATGAATTTTTTCTTCTTCTTAAATATTTCATTTATATCATTCTCATTGTCAGCTTGTCTTTCTGTAATTTGAATATCTGCTCTGTCACACACTTTGCTTCCAGGTGCTGCCATGTTTGCTCCTATTGTTAATCCATATGATTCCAGTATGAACAAGGCAGAGAGACGGAGAACATGGGAGAATTGGACATCTAAGAGAAGATTGATGTTTATATTAGCTCGGAGGTTTCCTTCTCTTCTCCCATATTTTTACCGTAGAAGCTTTTTATCTGGAAGGTTAGGCCAGCCTGAGAAGTGGTTATCATTGTCTTTAGGGGAACAGGTATTGCAAACTTGATCATATCCTTCCTGAAATGTGTGCTCTCTCAAAACATAGTTTATCCTGAGTGTTTCAGTACCTACTTTATATCAACTTTGAAACATTTCCCACAGTTTTGGTTTGTGAATAAGTGATTGCCTGAGAATCAGTATGCTATGTATGTCTCTGCTAAATGAATTCTATTGAACTTATGGTTCTCTGCTCTACAATCAGGCAGTAATGGTAGGAGAATAGCAGTTACATATCTTGAAGGAGATTGAATTCTAACTGAAGGCAGTTTATATTTTGTTCGCACAATTTTTTCTTCTAACTATTTGGCTCCAGGGTTTTGTGAGTCTACTTTGGCAACATCTATTGGTAATGTGTCTTCTAAACTAAATTAGTTGCAGTGTCGGATTGATTTTCAGAAATGTCCCACACTTGTGCCTTGAGTCAACTAATGGAGAGGCGCATCTGATCTTGAGGTTCTGATCGATTAACTCATGATTTTTGACCTCATATCAGCATATCATTTGCATGATAGAAATATGTATATCCACATGATAGTTATTTTACAAAAATGAAATTTGCCTTATATTGTTATCCAGTAGAAATAAATGCATCTTGAGTATCAACAGCTGTGGTGAAGAAAAAAGCTTCCAGATTCTATGGTTGCTTGGATTCCTAATGATAGACATCTTTGAGTTTGTATGTCTCAGTTTATATGCTCAGATTCTCAACCTTTCTTTTCAGTTAGTGATATTTCAATCATGGCTGTTGATCAAGATGAGATCACCTCAACTTCTCTTGTTCTTCATTGCAAAAATAAATGTATAATTTCTGAAATTACTTCATTTTTTTCCACAGGGGAAGTGGATAAAATTATAGAAGATTTCTTTCTCAAGTCTGTAGCTTCATTTTTCTTAATATTGCATCATTTTCCAGTGAGATAACAAATTAGTAATCAAGTGATCACTAATACAGTTGAAACTATATTTTATGAGGTATAAGATTTATGAAACAATGGAATATTCTGTTCAACTAGGGCATAGATACTTTGCAGATTGGAACTGTGGTCTTGAGTCTGACAGTTTGGCAACTCAACCTGAACGAAGTTTTCCAATCTTGCTAAACTTGGAGTTAGTCTTAACCTGGCTTTGCTCTCCCAAAACTAAAAGTTTGTAGTAATCTCTTTTAGCAATTTCTCTGCAGCCCATAATTGGCATAGAATATGCATCTTGGAGATCATTCATTTATAATTTCTTGAAATGTAATTTCTTCTGAATGAATTTACTTACCAAAGAAAAGTTTCTCGAGTCTATAATTATGCATTTTGTTTTTTGTAGGACAAATCCTTAATGGAAGAACCAAAATTTTGTGAGTTTTGGGTGAAAAATGTGGCTGAATCTGTTCGTCAAGGAGAGAGTAAACCTTTTGTAGAGGAGGCGGTGCTACAAGTATCAAAATGGGGTTTCACACTTGCAGACCTTCAAGTGCAAAAGCAGCCAGAGCGAAAAGGTTTCTTACCATGGCTCAGATCACTATACCGAAAGCCTGAACTTAAGCAGACAGGCTTTCTTGGACCAATACACATCTGGCAGGTTTGTTTCTTTTCTATATTCTCGCCCTTCGTCACTAACTATTCTTTGCATGTGATAGATTGAACAAAACCTCTTCTCTCTGTTTTTCTGTTTCTGCCTACATAGCAACTTGTAGAATATTAATCGAAGTTAACCTTCAATTTTCTCAAGCTCATATATTTCTATTTGGCGTCGATCCAATCGGAGTGTATTTCTTCTATGCTACTAGAGTCGAAAAGTTAACTCAATTCACTTCATTTCTTTCTGTCTGCAATTAGACATTTTGTTTGGAGGAATTGGAATTCCAGATGTTGTATTTCCTTTCCCACTGCTTGTTTGCAATGGATTTTTCCCATAATCTTTCTGTCCCCGTCCTTCAGCTAACTCCTTCCCTTCATCAAATTTTATGAGAAATTACTCCCCAAAAGAAACTTACTCCACGATAATCTGTTCCTAACTGCGCATTGCATTGCAGGGAATGAATGACAATGTGGTTCCCCCATCAATGAATGTCTTCATCAAAAGAATGGTACCTGATGCTACAGTACACAAGTTGCCTAATGAAGGTCATTTCTCCTATTTCTGGTTTTGTGATGCCTGCCACAAGCAGATATTCTCCACTCTATTTGGTGTTCCGCAAGGGCCTTTAGGAAATGCTTCGAAGGCAGAAAACTCTGAAGGTTATAATGAAGAACTCACATCTGATACTTATGCTGAAAAAGAGAGACCGGAGGAAGTTACTGTGGACTAAGCCATGCGGTTTGTGTTTTCCTAAATCTGTTTTATGGATGTGGGTATCAAAGATTATTGGCCGGCCTCTTCATCTCAATTATAGTACAAGACATGAGGATCACTAGTTCTTCAAGTTAGAGCACTAAATATCATACCCGGATCATATCGGGGTTTCTTAGTTCACCAAGAGGCTCCATTTTGTGCTGCTTTTTTCTGAATGGCACAATGCACTAGTTCAAGTTTTCACAGATTGTTTGCTGGCTCAAGCAAATGTGAGTTTTGTCTCTTTGTTGAATAATTCTGCAGCTGGTGTAACTCAATATGGTAAACTTCTCTACCCTTTTTGGTGTTAGAATGTGTGGTAATTTCAAACTTTCTATATCAGGGGAAATGGTAGAAGGTATAGGCATTCGTAACTTAGTGACTGCTTCTCGAGTAGTAGTAATTTGTTCTCCATGCATTTCCGGAATTTATTCGAGTGATCATCATCAAGTCATGTACGTTTCAACTAATCGAGATCAGATTTTAGTGTGACATCAATTCCTTTGTTTTTATTTTAGTTTTAAAGTTTCATGTGCATTAGCCACCATGACAATTTGATCTCAAGCTACTGCTATGGTGATGAACATGTTTTTTTTTTCTTTGTCAGAGTTGCAGTTCGAACTGTGAAGAACAGAGTAGGTTGAGTTGATTTATTTATGGTATATTTATTTTTACGGAAAATTATTTATAGGTGTAAAATAATCGAAAGAGTTTCACTTGAATGAGTCTGGATAAGAATTTCTGATTTCCACATTTTTCTTTAAAAAAAAATCATAGTTCTTTTATTGTGTCAAACACTTTGAACATGGAACAACAACAACAACAAAAAAGTTTGCAACTTTCTTGTTAGCCCTTATTAAGATTTTTGATCTAGTTAAAAAATCTATGAAATTTGAATATTTATTTTCGGACCATTGTTTCTATTGATTAAGATTTTCTTACGGATTTTTCATCTATGGATGTGGATAGTTTAAAATCTAATGGTCATAACTATTGTTTTATTTATGATATAATTTAATAATTAATTAATTAATAGTATAAATTATTCCTTATTTATTATTAAAAATGTTTCTATAATCTATGAGCTATGAAACATTTACTTTTGTTAGTCTTTGTCAATAATTTTCCAACAATAATTCATGCATCTTTATATTATAAATCTTTTACTATTATTATCGACACTCTCATCTTTGCAATTATGCGTTGCTGCCATTAGTTTAATTGCAATAATTGTAAATTTAAGAGTAAACAGAGAAAAATTCAGGATGATGACTTTAATTTTTTTGAAAATTGTAATACTCAAGGTCTAAAACGAAATTATACCGGAAACTTCTCGACTGATGTGGGAATCAGATGGACCATAGGGTAAGGCTTTGTTTACTTTCAGGAACAGAAAAGAGGGGAGGGCAACTGGAAGGAAAGACGACGAAGGAGGAAGCAGAGGAGGATTGAGACAATCTCAAAACTGCCATTGTCTTTCTCACGAGCTTATTGCAGGCATCTAACCGGACTCGGACTAAGGCGGAACCATGGAAGGTAGGAGGGTGGCCGACTGTCAGTTACCTAGGGGTGGCCTTCGAGCGGTCTCTGGTTATCTGTCCAAATTTAAAATATAACTTAAGTAGATGAATAAATTCGTCGATAGATCGTATTCAATTGCGATCAAATAACAATCTGACCTCAGTCGGTATACACTTCTTCCGTCGACTAAAAGGTTATTTTTGGAATTCTATTCTGCAGAAAAGGTTCTGGAGTAAACAATTAAGAGCTGAGCTCTTCCCTCCCAGGATTCCGCAGTAAACATGTACAAAGCCTCATTTTCCACGCTTTAAGTAAATAAAATAAATGGACTCAAGAGAAGAGTAGACAAAATGATAGATATTATTTTTCAGACTCATATATTCAAATACCGTTTTTGTACCCGCTCCCTGTCTTCTGGGGCCCACAACCTTCTCTAGAGTAAATGCACTGGGTAGAGTGGTGGTAGAGTGTGGCGTAAGCGATAAGGCGGACTTGTTCGGTGCAATGAACCCGATTTGAATCCGGCGCATAAGTCCGCCACCATACAAATCCTCTTTCTCCTCCTCTTCATCGAATTCTTCGGAGCTCGCTTAATCCATACGGCGGTCGGCGACGAATCGCCGGCGATCTCGCACTCCGTGCTCGCCTCGAGCTTCCTGAACCTATACAGATTGATCGGTTTCCTCCTAATCCTGAATTCGCTGGAGGATTTTAGGCCGGGATGTCTCGCAGCTACACTGGTGGCTGGGTTTCCATGTTTCTGTGAATTGATGCGAAGATCTACGGAGGTGGTTCTTGCTTGAGCGAATTTTGTGTTTCCTCGGGCTCCGGTATCGGAGCTTGGTCAGTTGGGATAGAAAGCTAAAGTGTTCGTGGAATTCACCGTGAAAGAACTGGATTTAATGGAGCCGGCGGCTAGTTGTCGAGTATATCTCTTTTCTATCGCGCTTTCTGAACGTAATTTTTTTTTTTTTTTTGTTTTATTATCTTTGGGTGACGGCTGGGATCAATGAGTGTTGGATGTTAGATCGATAATGAGAGGAAAGTTGTGTTTGCCGTCAAATTGGAGAGAAATTTGGTGGAAATTCATTGTGCTAAGGACGGAAGAGTGACTTCCATTTCTTCCTTTTGCTAGTTAAATGAAGTACCTGCTTGAGAACAAAAGCAGATATAGTGATAACTGTGAGTCATTCATTATGTCATAGATTATGAAATAAGATAGCAGTTGATACATGCTTGATATTCCGGTTCCCATGTGTTCCTTCTTGCCATAAGATTGTCAATTAAAGTATGTTGTCTCAAATGGTATCAGAGCACCACAATTAAGCTTGTACATGATGGCCTAGGAAGGTAGAAGATTCTTCAGACGAGCTACATGCCACTATATTTTTCAGTTGAGGCACACAGAGTCCTTATTCCAACATGAGGTTGCAGGAGATCCATTTATCCTTCTATCTCATACACTATCTATCATATGTTGAATGCACTCTTTTCTCGTTAATCCTGACATTCAATAGAAGTAGAAGAAAGATGTTGGACTCACAATTTACATGAATTGGGTTTTAGGAGAATGATGCATACTCTTGCAAGATATATTTTCTAGATTTAATATTTTATACATGGTAAAAATGATACAATGTGTCTATTACCTTCATGAATATTTATTTCCTTTTTCTAGATAGTAAAATTTTACATATAGGCGTAATTGTAAATAATTCAGTATGGTATGATTTGTGAATCGAATTTTTATTTGGTAGATTCTCATGATTGTCTGCTTACCCTATTTTATCTCTTGCCAAGAGATTGCTGATTGAGGCATGTGGCTATGTCCTGCATCAGTTAGTTTTGAAAGCAATCACCTGATTGTACTTTTAATTTAACAAACATTCAAAAAACAATAAGGATACTGCAGGACTGTCTATGCTAATGAATCATTTGGGTTTTAAGAATACAATTATCTAGTCTGCTCTTGATAGTGGCCATCAGTTTCCTGGGATAGATCACCACATTTAATTTTCCTCACCTCATAGCTACCTAAACAAAAGCTATAAGCAGACTTTGACATCAAGATACTTGAGTTTATGGACATGCTTAATGCTGTTACAACCTACAAGCTGAATTTGAATAGGTTCCTGAAGCATCCAATTTGAAAAGTTGAGAATAATATGTGGCCGAAAGAGGTTTTTGTCGACATATAAATTCTCAAATGATGAGTTCAAGTTGTAGAAAATCATGATCAATAATGCTACATTCATGTAGACCAACTAAATTTGGTCAAATGAATGAGGACCAACTTAAAATCGGATTTCTTTTATTCCATTTGTATTTCTGTTCTATTTAATTAACTGAGTTTGTTGTTACAAACATGATGACATAATTAGCACATTTCTTGGGGGCTGCTGATAAACCTGATACATCATTTTTGATAGCTCTATATGCATAGATATAATAGTAAAAATTTGGGGATGCATGAGTTGAAGAACATGTTATTTGTTTTCCTCTGTGTAATATGCACACAGACTATCTTGCAGTATAATGGATGTTTTTCTTGTCAGATTTTAATGCCTTTTTCCAATTTATCTCGTCAGGAAAAGTTGACATACTTTAGAATAAAAGAGCTCAAGGATGTCCTGTCCGAACTTGGCCTTGCCAAGCAAGGGAAGAAGCAGGTTTGTCAGGTTTTTCTATTCTATATAGGCCAGCAACAAAGATATTTTAATCCAAATGACATAATTTGATAATTGCTGCAGTTTGGTACACTGATGAAATAACCGCCTCATGATTGCAACCAAAGGCCTACTACATGTTTAAGTTCATCTCTCTTTTTCACTTGACATGGCCTTCTCTCCTCATTTGACATTCTTAATTTGTTGATGTTTTGTTCTTTAAGAGTATTTTTATTAGTAAAGTTCAATTTCAGGCATAAGAACTAAATTTGCATTTGAACTTTTATGTTCTGTGTGGAACTATGTGATATTTCTCATTAAAATTGTACAACATATGTATTTTTGAACATCTCATATTCAAATGGTTCACATAAAATAGTTTTTCTTCTATGATCAGCCATTCTGCATTTGAATTTTGAGTTGTTATCTAAGTTGCAATCTTTTTGTCGTTCACTTTTATTGACTTCTCTAGATGGCTTTGCCTGATCTTTGATCTACTTATATCATGCAGGAACTAATGGACAGAATTTTGGCTCTCCTTGGAGATGATCAGGGTATTGAATTTGCCTAAATTTATTTGCTATTTTCATCCCACTTCATTTGGAAGCACCATTAGAACCACTTCCCATGGTTGCACTTTAGTATGTAGACCTCGTGGAAAAAGAATTGTAGTTTGTCACTCTCTCAGTTTGGCTAAACTTTTTGTTTCACTGAATTCATTTCTGTTTAATGTTTTGCGTTAGTTAGCATTGATAAATTGATATTCAATTTTACATTTGTTTGCCTCATTTTTCTTATTGATAAACCATATTTTGCAACCAGAGGATAGTTTATCTTCTCAACATGAAATTTAAATTAGGTTATATCATGCCATTTGCATCTGGTTATTTTCACAGTGGTTTTTATTTTTTTCTCCCTCTATATCTAATCTGGGTATTATTTAGATTCTGAAATCAAAATATGGAGTGTCCATCATCTGATAAGTTAGAATTAGTAATATAGTAATTCCATTCTTTTGATGTCATCTTTGTTTTTTTTAAATATTATAAATGCTTTTTTGCTTCCAGTCATTAATTGAAGCCAAACTTAATGCCAACTTCCTGGCTGTTATTTGTGTAGTGTTGAGAACTTCAAGTGCTTCAGTGTGTTAAGATGACTAACAAGATCTGATGTATTTGTTTCTTTCAACTTGTCAATTTAAATACTTCAAAATTATTTTTTTATAAAAATAAAAATTGCACTTTATACAATGTGGAATGATGACACTTCTCGTGATTTTCCTCTATCTTACTTCAAGGTACCTTGAAGCTGAACCTTGTATCGTCCATTGACCTATGCATTAATGCACTTACTCGCCTCCGTTCATTTACTGTTTCTTTGATATACATACTGACCAAGAGTGGATTTGAATCTTTCTGTGCAGTTCTGAAACCAGTTTGGGGGAGGAGAAATATGAGTGGAGATGTAGTAGTTAAAATAATTGAAGATACATATAGGTGATTATTGCTTCAGTTGTTTCTTACCTTTCACCTTTACATTATAGTGAAATGTATTCTGGCATGCCTCTCACAGAAAAATGCAAATTCCTGGAACCACAGACTTAGCATCTAGAAAGCTCAGTGGCTCCGAATTCAGTCATGCAAAACCTAAGGAAGAGTTTGATTCATACAAGCAAGAAATGAAAGTCCGCTGTCCCTGTGGGAAATCATTAATTACTGAATCAATGATTCAGGTACTGCTGCTTCCCTAACTTTTAAACGCTGTTAAAAAATCTTCTTGAAGACTATATCTTAGAAGATAATTCAAATAAGTTGAACATAATAATAAACACAAGATGTTTATTAGTATTATGTTTGGATTTGTTGTCTCTATTTCCAAGTTTGGTATTCTATTTTACGACTCTTTCCCTCCTCCACCGTTTGCATCCCTCTGCCTTTTGTCTAACCAGTGGCCGCTCGAACATGCAGTAGAGGCGGCCACAAAATGGCAGCTAACTTGGTTGAGCAGCTTGGCCATGATTTCACATTGGCCGCAACTTAGTCATGAAATCGTGGTCGAGTTGGTGAATAGACGACGGTAAAAAGGTAAAGGCAAATGAATGAGGGAATGGGTATTTTGGAAAAGAGGTAAATGAGTTGGTAATTTTAAATGTAGGGTGCGTGATTGAGGTATTTGTAAAACTTAGGTGCATGACTCAATAAATTACCATTTATTTTAAATTCATAAGAAGGAAATATGTAGAAATTTGACCAACTGTTTTGAGGAGTGTGCTTTACAATTCTTGTTTGCTACTTTTTCAACAAGACAAGGAGCCAAGAAAGAGGAGTATTCTAAAATGTAAAATTTTAGGGGAGGTGAATCTGTCTTTTTTAATCAACCAAATTTATAAACCATAGTATAGAAATTAATCCTCTTATTTATCTTAATATAAGAAAATTAAAATTTTGAGACAACAAAAAAGTATTCAAGAAATTAAAACTCCAGAGGAGGTTAATCTTTCCTAGAATTTTCTAATCTACCTAGTCTCTAAACCATAATATAGAATTACAGGGATTTTTTTTCTCATGTGACTTCAATGCTCTAATTACTCTTTGTATAAGAAACTTAATGTTTCGAGAACTAAGATGGCGACAAAAGAATTGAGGAAATTTTTTCTACTACCTATTTATAAGAACAAAGGTAATATATATTGTTGTTCAAATTGTATAGGTATACAAATTGTACTAAAAAGGATAAAATATATATAAAAAAAAAGTGTTTGAGAGCAGTTGGGTGTTGGTTAAATAGATGATAAATGAGATAAGAGTAGGTTGAGATGGTATGAATTTGTTTAAAGATGATTAATAAATTTAAAATTTGAGAAATTTAGTTATTAAAGTGAAGATGCCAGGGGCATAAGACCAAAACAATCGTGTAATAAACAGTAACTTAGTTTATCTATATTTTTTCATAGTTGGGACAGACACAATTTGATGATGATGTTGATGATTGTGATGATGACAATGATATAACCTTGCTGGAGCTCATTAGAGCAATAAGATCCATGTAACCTATCTCAAATGGTTGCCATAAGCACAATTTGATAATAAAATTGACAATGATGGAAAACATCATTTAAAGAAAAATATTCAGTGCTAGTGCTTCTGATAGCACACTCTGCAACTATAAGAATTTCAATTTGTACTTAGCCATTCAAACACCATTGAGTTTCAAATCAGTTTTTTGACTGATGCACTGTCATCTTTGATGATTCTGGTTCTCCTTTTGTCTGTTAAAGTTTCTTTCTAGGTATGTTGATTTACAAAGATTTTTTTGTTAATTGCTGAGTTATTGTTAATATTATCCACGCTTTTTTATTACAGATTGATTTTTTCTCCTTTTTTTGCAGTGTGAAGATACTCGATGTCGAGCCTGGCAGCATATTGATTGTGTTATTATACCTGAAAAACCTGGGGACAGTACTCCTGAATTTCCATCTCACTTCTATTGTGAACTATGCAGAATAAATCGAGCAGACCCGTATGTCCTACTGATCCTTCTAGTGCTCATAAGCACGTTTTCAGTAATGAGCAAATCTTACTATAATTCATAAGGGATGCTCTAACAAGATTCCATGTTCATTCTCTAACTTTTTAACTTGTAATTGTTGGATTATCAGTAGTCACCAGTCACTGGAATGTTTATTTGCTTAATGTTTTCACAGATTGTAGATACGTTAGGCAATTCAATAATTCTTGTCATGATCGATTTTATTTTATTATTTGCGCATCTGAATTGAAGTTTGTTTTGAGGCATAGAGACATCATAATCCTAGCTATAGTTTGAAATTCCTTTTTTCTGCTGGCACAAAGTTACTTTGTTCTGAAAGGTATCTGTTATAGTTGAATCTCTTGCAATATTTCCATCTCAACCTTTATCTCTAGGATAAGTTGATCAACATAGCAGGTCTTCTGAAATGCAGATTCTGGATGACAATGAAACATGTTTTGTTTCCAGTGAAGTTGTCTTCTAGTGGCCTAGCAGATGACTGGTAAGCGACCATCTTGTCTTTGATTTCAATATTCATGCATGATTTGTTGAATTGTCATGCCAGATTCTGATGTTGTGATATGCAGAATTGTTTGCTTTTAACTTAGGACCTCTTATACTTGATCTTATTCAGCATCTGGAAGTTTGTATTTGCCTAAATTGACTCTGCCTACTTACATTACCTAAGTTTGAATCTTGTGACCTGGTTACAATTTGGAGGTAGAAAGTTGATCTTAAATTCTAAACAATGTAATGTCTGTCACGAACAGTTTGTGTAGTTGCAGTTGTAACAGACTCTGCAGTTATGCATACTATTTATGTCAGTCAGACATCCTCCTCTATTGAAAGATTGTTTTTGCATCTCCAAACTCCTCTGCATTCCTCTTGTATTTGACTCATTAACTCTTAGGTTTTTCCTCTTGCATTCATCTTGCTAGGTCCCAATCATATTCCTGCTCAAGGCGTGCATTTTGTCGCTTAATGTAATGGTCTCATCCATCTCCAAGAATTTTAGCAAAAATTGGTTATTTTCTTCTGTCACATGTCTAAGCTGTGTTTTTTTGTTGGCTTGGGACTTAGGGTACCATACTATCCACAGTTCATTTTTCAAGATGATATAAGAGAGTGAGAGTATTTGAGAGTTGATAATTGCGTGAATTGATGAGAAGTCATAAGATATATGTACATGTAAGAGGGGTGGTCAATGGTTAATTTCAGCCCAAGTTGAATGTTGAAAGTAAATGAGCCATGCCTCTCCGTTGATCTTGTTCTTTCTTATTGGTGGAGTTTGTCTTGATTGGTACTGCACAATTTGTCATGTACAGTGAATACTGCACCACTGTGGCTCAGTGTGATCTAGACTCCAATCTTAGTCACATAAATGCCCGTGCGCCATGGGCATGATGGATGGGTACTTCATTCCTTCATATTATTTTTTATATTTTAAATCAACCATTCTACCACTACTATATTAAATTCTTGATAGAATTTTGTATAGAGTGAGGTTTTAAAATCCATATGCAACCAATAGTAATCAAATTCCATAGTGCATATCTTTCTGGGGGTTATATACGGATTTGTGTAGCCACTCCTTTGTATTATATAATTTTATTGTGATTTAAAATATATAATTTAACTAATTGAGAGATAATCCATTAAATAATAGTTTCCCCTCATTTCCTAATGAATAATAAATAATATCAGAATTTTTAGCACTTACACCAACAAAAGCCACAAAATATGTAGTGCTTATCCAAAAACTTCTAAAATTGGCTTGGAATTGGTTAATCTTCTATTCTTCTTTAGGAAGCATAAGTATCAATAGTTGGCTCATTATAGTAATATTATTATTATTTGCTCTTTGCATGTGGTTGGATTGTGATACATTAATTTCCATACAATTTATTGAAAGGGAATCTAGATCTTTTCTATTGATATAGATCTAAAAGTCTTCAGAGCTAAACCTGACATCAAGCCATATTGAAGTATATGTCACTTTCCAAATTGTAATAGCTTTTTTATTATCACATCATTTTACCTAAGGGATATCTTCCCTTTTCATTTATTGGTTCTTTTTATTATGATTAAATTAAAGATAAACAAGATAGCTTGTCTACTTAACTTAATGACCATATGTGACATTCAACTAGGTATGAGTGAACCAATTGAAGATTAAGCAATATGCAGCTGTATATTCAATGCAGTGGAGCATTGCATAAGTTCTTTTAAAGTGAATTGTGAAGTTTTTTTTAAAATTCTTTGATGTATTGGTTATTTGTTTTGTGCTCGAATATTTTTTTCCTGCATCCTTAAGTTGTGTTGTCTATGCTTCTGTCTTTCCAGCATCAATACAGTGCAGAATGCAGAGAGGACATTTCAGTTGTCAAGATCAGATAAGGATTTTTTACAAAGACATGATTATAGTCTCCAGGTTTATTATGATTCTCTTGTTTTCTTTTGCTACAAATTATATGGTAGATGTTGCCCTGTGGTTCATTCATATTTTCTAAAGCTACTAACAACAACAACAACAACAACCAAGCCTTATCCCATTAAGTGTGGTCGGCTAATTTTCTAAAGATCTAACAAAGTATTATAATTGTCATTTGGCCATCTTATTTTCTTGGTCTGCAACTATATATATTATTGCTTTAATTCTCTTTTTGGGACTATAACTCATAGTAAGAATTTAATTTTCAACTGCAATTTAAACTATCAAATAACACTAATGGTGAATTAGACTGCTATTGGCATCTAAATTTGATCCTTTACCATACTGTTCTAGTACTTGGTACATTCACTTGCTGCCCATCAACGTCGTATAGAAAGGATGCAAGAAGAGGACGAACATATAGAAGAAGAGAAAGAAAATTCTGTTGTCATCAGATACATAAGCCTCTTGTGAGGGACAGGGACAAGACAGTCTACAGTTTCATTTTTAACTCAAAACTTCATTGATTACTCATTCACATTAACACATTTTCTTCTAAACCAATTATGCCTTAAAAACCCTTATCAAGGTTACACTTTTTTGTTGTTCTCATTGTTCGCTGCTGATCATTCCATCAGATGCTTTTGAGGGAACAACTTGAGACATAGATAGCTTGGTTTTTCTGATGGATTGGGTGGTGAACCATTGGTTCTTGTATTGCCTCTTCTTCCTCTTGTTGTTGTCTTTGTCAAAGCATAAGGCATATTGATTGTAGTAGGTGGTTTATTGCTCTATACAAGTTATCCATTTAGAGCATGGTGGTATATTGACTATATACTGCTTTGTATAGGCAATTCACAGTCAAACAAGTGAAAAATGATGGTCCATCTACCAGTGCTCTCTGGTGGGTAATTGTTGACCTTACCAGAGTAAAACATGATTTTAAACACTGTATCTCTGACACTTATGATCTTTTCCTCATACCATGCATGGCCGGCAAATACATATGAATTAAACTGTAACTCTCCTATGCATACAATTGACTCTCTCATAGTTGCAGTTGTTATTTATTGATGCTCCTTCTGTACAACTGTGAAATTTTATTTGTTCATCTCTTAGGTCCTAATTACTTGGACCAGAAAATGAGATGATAGGAAGAAGGGGGAGGAATGGGGGAAAGGAAGACCCCAGGCTATGTTTGCCTGGAAGAAAGGGGAGGAATGGGAGAAGGGAAAACCTAGGCTATGTTTGCTTGGGAGAATGAAGAAGGAATAGGAGAGGAGAGAGATCTGCTGTGCTGTTTATTTGAAAAAGAAAGAATAGGAGTACTGCAAGAGAAAGGTTTTATGAGTCCCACTATTCAATGCTTTATTATACTCTTCAGCTTCTGATTGGGACCTTTATCATTCGTCTTTGAGCTTGACTTTGCCTTTATTGTTCTTCTTGCTCATGAGCCCTTTGCCATGGTGCCATCTGCTATTGCATATACTACTTAGTGCAAATTTTCACTTTAGCCGTGTTTTACTGTTTTATTGTGTGAGAAGTTAATTACTGGGTTCTATTCTATTATAACAGCACCGCCTCTATGCAGGTTTGGTCTCTACTACTCAATGATAAGGTTCCATTTAGAATGCATTGGCCCCAGCTTACCGAGTTGCAGGTCAACGGTATGGAGCCACACTTCTAATTTTGTAAAATTGAAATTTTTCCAGTAAATTGTCGGAATGTTATGGCTTTCGGTGCAAGATCCACTTTCTCTCCCAGGTCTTAAATTCATTAAGGCCATAATTAGTGAAATAAGAGGCATAATATTTCAGGTTTATAGTTGCATGTGATTAATATAAAAAATTGGTGGTCAAAGTTGCAATTGCTTTCCATCACACAGGTTCTTTTTTATCTTGCAACAAAAAAAGCAATTTACCTCTTTGTTTAAATCGGCTTCCTGCTCATTGTTCAAACTTTGAAATTACTTCTCTTTTTTGTCATTATCCATAGAGTCTTAATGTTTGTAAATCATACTTTGAAGTTGACGGGAGGATTCACTATGACATTCTTGAGCAAAGTCGATGGAGATAACTGTTGGGACCTTTGACACCGGCTAGAGGGGGGAGTGAATACGCCGGTCATCCAAATCGATTGCTTCTTCCTACAAACGTTAGTGCGCAAGTGGAAAACTAAAACTAAACACAAAGAAAGCAGACAAATTGCTAGCTCGATGATTTACGTGGTTCGGAGATTAGGGCTCCTACTCCACAGCGTGTCCGTAAGGTGGATAATCCCAATCCGTCGGTGGATGACTCCTCGACAAACTTCTGCTAGCTCAAGTAGCTTCTTATAGGTGGAGAAACCTTGCCACAAACTCTTAGCTACAACCTTGGATTTCTAGAGCATTTGGTAGACTACTAGTAGGGGTTAACCACCTCTATTTCGTCAACCTTGTTCCTGTGCTCTCTTAAATAGAACTCGGGTAGAAATATCCCGCCACCAGTCGA
>JBBPFP010000044.1:4272425-4287865 GCA_037974795.1 Kaempferia galanga | reverse complement strand
TAAATTTTAGAGTCTAAGAGTTGGATTATAGTATCACACAAAAAAAAAAAAAAAAATTGGTAGATTCCAATTGAAATGGTATGTTTCTAAATTTGTTAGATTAAAGTTTTCTTATATATATTCTTATATATATCTGATGAGAGTCAGCATTGGCTGGACTTTACTTTTTGGCAAAGTCCCGCTAAGGTCTTTTTTTCTCCTGTATAGAATCTAATCATTCAATTATTAAAGACACGAACCCAATTCATAATATGAATGTAAAATAAAGCACCTATTAAATCCACTGCAATAATACCAGTTGCAATACCTACCAACCAAAGAGTTCTTCTTCTAGAGTCATTTCCCTTAATTTCCTCTATATTTTTTCAATGTTCACAAAATTAGACATGTGCGTATAATCGCAAGGATGGTTTCTTTCCAAATTAAATGGAATAAATTATTACGATTCAATTCAATATTTCGTTAATTGGATTCTATATATCATCGTTTTATTATTCAAATATAGGTTTAGCTAGCATTGATTTGAAATATATATATAAAGTTCTTAAGGAAATTTAATCAGTTTATTCGGCAAGTGAGGATGCTGAACAATGGTGTCCAAAATGAACCACTATCCGATTAAGATCATCTTTATCTATAAAATCCCGATTAACTAATTAAGACGACAAAGAATCGACTTGAAAGGAAAAGGCAATGTCGATGGAGAGGATTTGCGTTGTTGTTTGTGGTCTGCTGTTGTTTATGTCGACGGCATCGGTTGGATGGGAGCAAAGGCACGATTACAAGCTCGCGCTGAGCAAGAGCTTGTTGTTCTTCGAAGGGCAGCGATCAGGGAAGCTTCCTCCTAACCAACGCATGACTTGGAGGAAGGACTCGGCTCTACGCGATGGCCAAGAGGGTGGTGTAAGACAATCTAGCTAGCTATATATTCCTGTGTCTTCGAGGAACTACTTGTAATTAATCGACGACGATCTATTTGTCTGTTTAGGTTGATCTGTCGGGGGGATACTACGACGCCGGGGACAACGTGAAGTACAGCTTTCCGATGGCGTTCACCGCGACGATGTTGGCGTGGAGCATCATCGAGTTCGGCGACGGGATGGGAAGCGAGTGGGTTCGTGCTGCGGAAGCTCTGAGATGGAACACAGATTTCTTGCTGAAGGCCACGGCCCACTTGCCCGACACGGTCTACGCCATGGTGGGCAATCCCTACAGCGACCACTACTGCTGGGAACGGCCCGAGGACATGGACACCCCGCGCCCCGTGTACGCCGTCAACACCACTCACCCGGGCTCCGAGGTCGCCGGCGAGATCGCCGCCGCCCTCGCTGCTGCATCAATCGCGTTCAGGTCCGCCGACCCTGCCTACTCCCGGCTCTTGTTGTCTAGAGCGAAGCAGGTATTCTGAAATTAATAATATGCAGAAAATGATTAGGGTTTAACAAAAATTGATTTTTTAGATGAATTTTTATTTACCTTTTTTTGTTGTTGTCAAATTTATCTCTTTTATTCAAAATGCTTAATTACTCAATTTTAAAAATTGTTAAAAAAAAAAATGATAAACCCAGTTAGCCTCTTATTGACTATCCCTCTGGATAGTCAGCTCGACCCCACGGAAGTTTTCCATCGACCACCAGGGTAAATCGGAAAGCACTCGTGGCACAGAAACCCAGTATCCCTTGGTTGCAAGTCCTATTTGAAAGAAAAATCCCTACAAATACGCCGTAGCTGGGAATCGAACCCGGGACACAACTGTTAAGGCACGCTTGTGTGCATGTTCTTTTAATTCAAAATGCTTAATTACTCAATCAATGTTTACCACGTACAAATATTAGATCTCTGCTTATTTAAATATCTTTAATTAATTTGTTTGCCTTTTGCAGGCTTTTCATTTCGCAAACACCTATCAGGGCTCATACAAGGATAGCATTGGCCACGCAGTCTGCCCATTTTACTGTGATTTCAGTGGTTACCAAGTAATTAATTATAATTAATATAGTTTTAATTAATTGCTTTGATTTCGAGTAATATATATATATATATCTATGTTGCAGGATGAGTTAGCTTGGGCAGGAGCATGGTTGAATAAAGCCACCAACAGCAAAGCATACCAAAAACATATTGATACAGCCATTCGAAAAATCAAACTCATGGAAGAAGCAACTGAGAATTATTACATTGACACTGAGTTTTCATGGGACAATAAACATGCAGGAATTTACGTCCTCCTAAGCCAGGTACGTATTAATTAATTAATTTCATATAGCTATTAATTAATTAATTAATTAACTAATAAATTTATTTATTTATTTTTTGTGACAAAATTGCAGATTGGTCAGTACGAAAAGGAAGCTCAAACCTTTGCGTGCGTGGTGTTGCCAGAATCCCCCACCAAGACCATGAAATACACACCAGGTTCATCGACTAAATCTGTGTTATCAATTATATCATTTATATTAATTAGATGCCAGAGTGAAATTAATAGCGAGACTAATTCTTATAATTAAGCCTAATTAATTTATTTAGTTATTTATTTTATGTGCAGGTGGTTTGATCTACAAGACTAGAGCGTGCAACAATCAAGTATGCGGTGTGGTTTCTTTCCTCGCTCTTGTGTATGCTAAGCATCTCACGCAAGCTAAGGGAACCATCACTTGCGGCAATACCCAATTTCCCCCTTCAAAGCTGGTAGACTTGGCGAAAAGTCAGGTAATTTATTATGGCTTTTTACTAAAGTAGTTAAGTTTTCAAAAAGCACATTTATTTCCTATTTTAAGTCAACCCGTCAATTATTGTTATATTACATTCCAAAAAACAATACTGCCTGGTACTAAATTTCAAAGAACAATGCTGATTTTAAAGTTTATGCAGTATTAAAATGGTGCTGTTTTTTAAAAATCAACATTAATGTGGTGTTGATTTTAAAAATTAATATCATAGTGATGTTGATTTTTGAAAATCAATCACAATAGTGTTGTTCATTGAAATCCAATGTTATAATTGACAGGAGGAGTAAAAAAAAAACAAATATTTCCTTTGGGCAATTTGAAAATTAGGTGTGTCTCTAAAAAATTTTCACACCTTTAAAATGAGTTTACAAATTCATCATCAAAACCCTATAGAATGAGGGTTGACATTATGGGGTAATGTTATGTAGGTGGATTACATCTTGGGCCACAACCCGATGAGGATGTCTTACATGGTCGGCTACGGCTCCAAGTTCCCTCGACACATTCATCATAGGGCCTCCGCCCTCCCGTCCCTACACGCGCATCCTTCATTCATTGCATGCAAAGCCGGCACTCCTTACTACATTAGCCGCAAGCCTAATCCAAATGAGCTGACTGGAGCTATCGTCGGAGGGCCTAACAGTGGAACGGATTACTTCGCCGATGATCGAAAACAGTCAGGTCAATCTGAGCCCACCACTTATATCAATGCGCCATTCGTCGGTGTGCTTGCTTACTTCGCTAATCAGCAAAAGTATGCATTTTGGTGATTGAGATATTGAAGAAGCTTGAAATTGAATGTGGCATTAAAGGATCCATAAATATTGGAGATTGTCTCCCCCCTCTCCTCTCTTCTCTTCGTTAAGGAGGCTTTAGAGACCTTGGTACAAGGTGTCTTCTTCGCCATCTAGTTATGGTTAAATTCATCAATGAAAAAAAAATGCGTAAAATTTTTAAAAATCATATTCCATGATAAATAATAATGGATAAATTTTACTAAACATGATTTAGCAAATATCGTTCACAGTTCACACACATGTTGAGACGATACAACTTGATTCTATATACCAGTTGTTGCTAGAACTTAATAAGCAAGTCACTGAACATTTTGCAATGGATGATATCTTCTGTTAAGCATAGAGAAACAAGAAAACAATACTTCCTAAAATTATAACAATTCATGTATAAATTTTCGGTGACAATAAAGATTATTAATTTTGATTCGAGATACTGCTTACATTCTCATGATAATTTAACAAAGAAGCGATCATTATTTTTCTGCGCCAATGAATGATAACAAAAAGAAGGAAAAATATATGGGCTACAGGAAAAGAATTTGGACCAGTTTCATGAGAACCACCTCTTCTCCTTTCTAACAGATTTAAGTTGCATTACTAGTTCTTCGCGCTGAGCTTCCACTTGGGCATATTGGAGACTAATGTGAAGGTATCGTTCTCTCATCTCTTTTAGCTCCGTCTCTAAAGCTGAAATTCTATCACACTTGTCATTTACATTCTTGTCAAGAACGTTGGATTGGTCTGCTTGCTTCTCCGAGATGACTCTGCAAACAATTCATAAAAAATAAGGAATAATTTCAATTTAGGAAGTTGAGTTATGGCTTTTCACTAAATGACTTTGCAGTTTGAATGGAGAATGCACGAGGATACCCTCATCTGCAATTTTGCCCTTTCTAAGGTCAAGTTGAGGCTTCATTAGTCAACTGATTCTGACTGAAGGAAATGAGAGCCATTTATATAAGAAAACAGACTCAAACTGTGCCCCCATAAATGACTGACCAGTGCATTGCAACATTTCAGTCAGTTAGGGGAGAGGTTTAGGGATGGGGAAATAATCTCCTCCCTGGATCCAGGTAGGCACATTTCAGACTATCTTTGACAATAAGATAACGTCTGTTGTGGCGTTAGTATGCACTTTGGTGTTTTATTTACTTTGGTGGATGGAAGGAGGGAAGAGGGTAGAGAGAAGGCACATGGATGATATTTTGTGTGTGTACAACTTGTTCCTTTGTTTCTCTTCCTCCTCTCTCCTGCTCATCCACCTCGATAAACAAATGATGAGGGATAACTTGGTGCAGAGACTTGATAAAGAAAACTTCTCAAGATGAGTAAATCCTTCCAAAGTCCAAATACTTAACATGCATACCTTTTAAGTTGCACTTGATCCATTCTATATGCATCCACATCCTCAGTTTCAGCTTCAATTAGATCATGATTAACTTCCTGGTACATCAAAATGATTTTATAATGTCACTCATGTATGATTGCATATAGGATAGAAAAAGAAAAAAAAAATGGTTAAGAAGTATTCACTTTCTCCTCCTTGTTTGATGTTCTTTGCAGCACAAGTTCCTTCTCCACTGTCTCCACTTTATTAATCAAATAATGATTTTCCTGCTCAAGACTTTGAATCTTTATTCCATATTCAATATTTGTCTGCTTCATCAGATCAAGTTCCTTCTTCAACTCTGGCTCCTGAGCGCATGATGCTGCTTTTAGTGACAGCTCATTTTCTAGAAGCAAAACTTTTTCTTGCAACACAACCCTGTTGTGTCTATCCTCTTCACTCTCAGATATAGTCTCCTGCATGTTGGTCACTCTCTCGGTCAAGGACTCTTTCTCACTCTTCAGTTCTTCATATTCTTTCGATAACGACTTCAACAAACCTTCCAACCTTCGGTTTTCCAAGTTTGCATCATCAAAAGTGATTTTAAGTTTTAAGATAGAATTCTGAAGATGAACTAATTTATTAATTTGAACTTCCGAAATGGGAATCCCTTCAACTACCTGAGAAGCTTTATCAATCAATTCTCCATTATTCTCCATATTCCTATGTTTCTTCTCTTCACTATACTTGACACTGTCAATTGCTTGGTGAATTCGCTCTATATCATCCATTAGCATTTCCTCACTCTGCTTTGAAGCATTAAGTAAAGCTACTAATCCTGCAATCTTATCCTCAGATTCTTGATGCAAATTCAGCAAGTCAGTGTCGTACAGTTTGATTTTTGAATTGGCTTCCAGAAGATTCCGTTCAAGTTTAGCTTTATCTGAACGTAAGACAGACACCTCATGCACTGCATCTGATGCTATTTTTTCTAGGTCGCCATGGTTTGAGGACTTCTGTGCAGTCAGGTTAGCTATCTCATTCTCAAGATTTTCTACTTCAATTGTTTTCTCTAATTCAATCTTATTTAGCAAATTGTGTGTTTCCGCTATTCTTTCTCCATGTTCTTTGTGATCTTCAACAATTTGCTTGATTTGGGACAGCAGTGATTTCTCCTTTGTTATAGTGTCTGCTTGAATCGAAGCAATCTTCAGTTCTAGTAGTTCAACTTGCTTATAGAAATCATTTCTTTTTTCATCCAATTCAATTTTGAGAAGTGTAATCTGTTGATGCAACTCTATCTCCTGCCTCTTTAACTTTTCAGTTAGTTTGTGAAGAGTACTGCACTCTTCACTAAGACTTTCAATTGTAACCTGCAGTTTTGTGTTTGATCTACTCAATAGATCAGACTCCTCTAACACTTCCAATAAGCGGTTTTCTGTCACTTGTAGCTTTTGTTTTAGTTCTGCTTTCTGCAACTCCATTTCAACCTTTTGATGTTCAACTTCATTCTTCAGATCAGCAGCAAGTGAGCTTGTACCTTCGAGGTCCACCCGGATGGATTCTTTCTCATTTTTTATGTATCTTAGTTGGGCTTCTAAAGCAGATACAAGTTCTGATAGCTCAGCATTTTCTTCTTCTAGCTGAGTTATGTGCAACTCTAACTCATTTTTTTTTCTTTCAAGTTCCATTGAACTTCTTTCAAAAGACTTGTTAGCAGAAGAATGCAATTCTATGCTACCTGTGAGCACTTCGTGCTCCACATCTTGCAAGCATTTTGTAGTATCCATACATTCTTTCTGTAGGGAAGTCAAATCTTCCTCCATTCGAGATTTCTCATCCTGGACTATGGAAATAAGATCTTCTAGCTCGCTGTTAGATTGTTGGAGTCTAGCTATCTCTTGTTCCTTCAGCAACAATAGAGACTGAAGACCATCTTCATTAATACCATTGACTCTGATTTTCTTTTCTATATTTTGAGGCTCATTTGCAGTCTCCTTGCTCAATTCCTTCAACTTGAATATAAGATCTAGGTTTTCATCAGTAAGCTCAGCACAATCCTTCTCTAGATCATTTACTTTAGCTTTAAGGACCTCAATTTCTTGTATTTGATCAGAATAGTTTCCATTCTGCTCCCGATTCTTCACGATGTTGGATAACTTCTCCTCCAGGACAAGAATTTCTTCTTCTTTCTGTGCTAATTCTCTCTCCCATTCAATCTGATAGTGGATAGATTTTCTATTCTCTTCTTGTTCATCTTCATCTATGTGGTTCTGTTGAGAAAGGTCAGCTATCTCCAGCCTCTGTTTCTCTATAATTTCTTCTAATTCTTGAAGGACAGAAACAAGCTCAATGTTTGATTCTTGTGTTTTCCTCAACTGTTGAGTTAAATTAGAATTGGTGTCTTTCTGAAACTTTAGTTCATCCTCCAGCTCCTTCTGTGCATGATGAAGCATATCTTTGCTTTTCACAACTCTAATATCGGAATCTTTCGATGTTGACTTCTGCAGTGCAGCTTTCAGTTGTTCAACTTCTAACCGCAAAGAATCACATTCACTGTATGCAGCTGAAAGTTGCCTATCCAGGTTTGCTTGATGCTTAGATTTCTCAGATAGTTCCTTCTTCAAATTCTCAAGATCAAGCTTCAACTGCCTAGAATGTCTCTCCCACATCTTAACTTCGTCATTGAGTTCCTCAATCTCTTCAGCAGCCTCAACAAGTTCTTTTGAAGAAACAGATGGCTTTAGTGATGATGCTGTAAATTTATCATTCGATGCCCATGAGGACATGTTATGGTGTACTGAGGAACCTGAGGATCTAGAGGTGAAAGACGATGGGTTTGATCTTATAAGTTCATGCATAGGACTTGTGCCATTAGTTGCACTAGTCTGGGAACCTGTTGAATCTTGCCTTCTGGAATATTTCCCCCCACTTATGTTGTTTTGGGGTGAAGAATCTGTCCTTCCAAAGCTATCCCCTGAATCAGTACTACGATGTGATCCGGATGCTGAGTAGTAGGTATCCTGCAAAATGGACACAAAAAACATTGATTATTAAAAAAAAAATCATACAAGGGAGAGAAGAAAATTTCCATTGACCAAAGTGAAACCAGTATGCAAATATGGCAATTGCCTCGGAGAGGTTGAGATGCCGAGAATTAGTCAATAGCCAAAATTTGAAGAATAAAGAAAGTTATCTTCGAAGGTGCAGATAATATGACGGGAGCAAGAAACCACCATGTCAGGGAAACAATAGCTAAGAGGTTGATGACCAATGTATTTACAAATCATGTGAAGAAGACTGATACACGTGTAAGGAGACTGATACAAGTTGAAGTGTTGAAAATGCAACTGTAGGATGTTACCTGATCTGTTTGTTTTCATTTTTTATATCGAATGGTGAGGAAGTCATTGTCTCGAATTATGGAAGTTATTGCCTTATGGCATGTGAGGTGAAGATACCTTAACAATTTTTATACAGATGTAATCATCAAATTAGTTATGGCAACTGAACAAAGGAGTTGTTCTAACTTAATAAAACAACATTTAAATGGTGGTGCTACAAGAAATGAGGATCATCTTTACAATCAAGAAGTTATTTTGATTTTCTTCTTATATCAAGATTGGTGAGTTTCAACATATGAATTACTTGTCAAAAAGCATGATCACTCTTGGAGATTCCGAGGGCTGATGAAATATTTGACGAATTGGGTGGAGCCAAATTTTTTACCAAGCTTTTGGTCAAGTCTACTTACATCCCAACTCATTTCTAGTAAGAAACCAATACAACCTAGTCAAAGTCTCATTTGATGGTGGAAGTCAAACAAATTAAACGAACATTATTTTCATAGATTGAACCAACTATTCAAGCCTGGATGAACAAATGTAGGGGTATAAATTTTCATTCTTTATAATGAAGATATATCAAATAATATATACATAGCTATCAAGCAAAAGTAACTAGCACCTACAGATAGAGATGCATTTATCTCCTGCTTTTATATAAATAAAAAAAAATGGAAATTTGTAGGAGAAAGCTAATTCTTAAGGCAACAACAGTAACTATGTGCATGAGAAGCTTACCATATCCTCTGGTTCTTCGGGATAAGTATTGCTCAATTGGTTACTTGGATCTCTAACACTACTATTGAATATATTGTCAGATTCATCTGGCTTGCTGTCCAGCAAAACAATACTATCTTGATGTTTAGAATGAAGATTGGGAGATTGTGTGATTCTAAAGCAAATAAACAAGTTAATAATAGTATAGGAATAGAATATTCAGCATAATCTGAATTTGCAAGCCAAAGAACAATTGAACCTTAATTTTGATTTTGGGGTAGAACAATGAATCTTAACCTGCAGAAATATAGGAAAAAAGAACAGTATTGTCATTGTCAATGCTTCACACACAAACAACCTTGGCTTCAAATATCATCATATCACAGTCATTGACTTTGTGTGACTTGAAGAAGGGAAGAAAGGAAAATAAGCTTTAAAAAAACAATGACACAAAGTAGGAAGAAACATTTAAGTCTACAAAATGGCATCTAGTAGCTCTTGACAACTAAAATTGCTATAAATAAACACAAGAACAAGTTCCTTCTTGAAATTATTCATGTTAAAAAATAAAAAGACAAATGTTACAGTTAGTTTACAGGTCAAGATATCAAATAAGAATTACAACAGGTCTATTAACTGTCGGTAAAAGGTATTTCGTCATTTACTGTGAGACTATAAGAAAACATTTGTATGAGATTCAATCATACAAATGAAAAATGCACAAATTTGAGGATAATATTCCAAGATGTAATGCCAACCAGTGGGTATTATTTAAATATACGAACTTTAATCTAAATTCAGAAAAGACAAAAAGAAAACTTTGCTACAAAGCCCCTCCACCTACTATGTTTACTATCCAAGACTGTCATCAGGTTCATCAATCAGTAGAAGCACACACAAACAAACAAAAAAGTTATAATGGAAGACAAGTCTGGAAGAAACAGAAAAAATATCAGCCTCTAATTTCCCTTAAGTAAGCTAGTTAGAATGAGGAGATGGTACATAAGGATCCATACATGCAGCTGCAGAAAATTATTCCGGTACTAAAAACATCCTCAAATTTCATGATTCTGAGATAATTTTAGCATTATAACCTGTGCAATTAATGACTCAAAAAATTGACACCAGCATCAGGATTGGTTCAACATGGAAACTTAATGTCAGTCAGATAGGATTGACAGAATCCGAATAATCCATGTGATAAAGGAAATTTATCAGAAAAGGAAGAAAGTTAGAACTAAGAGCATCATAAGAACATTTAATAATTGAATATGTTTTTTAGCACATATATGCTTAATACTTAGAAGAACTATACCAACTGTATAACTAAAGATATTGCAGATAACTCATTGAGTTGAATAACTAGAGAACAAGAAATAGTTGGGACTTGAATTTCATTTTGTACTCTACATAACATTATTGATTTGTATATTTTACATAGATTTAAATGGTTCTTTTGCATTTTGTTTTTTTAAAAAGTAAACTCAAATACTTCTTGATGATTTGGTGTAAAAACAAATAAATATATTTTGGATTTATTTGGTATACATTATATATCTTCAGCTTTTCTATATGTCATTATGCAATGATTATATGTTGTCAAAATACTAATCAGTATTTTATGACATTTTAAGATAATCATAAGAATCTGAATTGACAGCAAATAACTTTAGCAGTAATTCTTGTACAATATTGAAGTGGCTACCTAATTCAACATCCTTGTCCTTTCCATACTCAACCACAAAGCCATGATGTGAATCTAGAGTTGATCCGCCAACCTCAGGAAAAAATACTGCAATTGCATAAAATAGGTCCTAAGAAATATTTGGTGAAACAAAGTGGAGTATAAACAAAGTTACAATTCCTGTTATGCAAAGAAGGCATGTTTATCACCTCTAGCCATTGGAGATATGTATTCTTCCATAAGCTTATTAAGCATGGCTTCCAAGCCAAAGTCGTCAAGCACAGCACCATACTTATTCATTGTATTTGGTCGCATTATTTTGAACTTGATTGTGTTAACCCATTTTTCAAAATTGTCCACCTAAGAAATTATCAAATTATTATAGCTTATGCGACCAAATGAGGTATTAGGAAATGGTTGCGAGTTTGCATGATACCTCATCCAATAACATCTCGCAGAAACTTGGTTGTAGCATAGAAAATGTATATATTCCTGGTGATGGTTCAGAAAGTATATTTCTGAAGCTCTCGTCTGTGTTATCATTGATTGCTTTAACAAATGAAGGCATAAAAAACGCTGATGGATGCAGATTGTATAGTTCTTTATGCAAAGGCTGCTTTAGCAACAGAAAGAGAGTTAAAAGTTACATGCATTGTATTATAATTTATTAGAAGCTAGAATGCCTATGAAAGAAGTAATTGATTAATGCAAGTAAAAAAGCAATGTGTAAATATTTTAAGTAATCAAGACTAAACAAAAAGCTAGAAAATTTCCATCCTAAGGGCATCAATCATATAGGTCAGTGAAACATTAAACCTAATCACAATCGTACAGCACATGCAGTATGTTATAACATAAATAAGAGGGAAATATTAATAAATAAACTTTTATGTGTATTCTTTAAACAAAGACAAGGTTTGCTAAATACAGACATGCATATGGAACTTCTTGTATTTGAATAAACACAAATCAATCTCAATGCAGCCACACCCACCCACGTGTCATTTGGAACAAGAAGGAAAAAGTTCAGGAAGAGGTCAGGCAAATTGGGTACTCCTGCCAAAGAAAGGATGAAGATCATTATCAACTGCAGATAATGCCTCCAGTTGAAAATTTTGATAACCTAAAATTAGTTGTGGAAAGGAAATGTGATGTCTAAGAATGAAGAACATCAACCCTCAAAGTGTTGGGAAATAGCATCATGTACTATGAATTACTAGCTAAACCTAAATGTGTGTGTGTGTGTATGTTTGTGTGCAAAGGCTCCAAACTCTAGTCAGGATGCCTGCATTATTCAGAGAAGTTACAATAAAATACCTACAAACAGTAGAACAGATCTGAAAAAATAATCATATATTGTTAACATCTTATCTCCAGAATATAACTAGCATTGAGCCAAAATATTTAGAAGCCTAGTCAAAGAACTAAGCTTACGAGAAACACAAATTTTCAAAATGATATGCATAAATCAAAAATCTGAACATTAAAGAGATAACCATATTGAAATAGCAAACCTGATAAGCAGACATCAATTTATATCTGTACTCTTTGTGTCTCTGGACCTGATAAAGCAAGTAATTACTCAAGATTACTAGAAGTAAATGCGACAAGATAATCCAGATCAGACTCAAATAAATGACGAGAACACAACAAAATAACAAGGTATCCCCGCTTAGACATGATGCAAAATTAAATATATGAAACTACAAACACAGGTCAGCAAGTACTTCATAAACAGTTTCCTTTTATAAAATAAATAAAAAAACATTTTAGAACCATCTAGCCAGTCTCACTTTATTATTTAAAAAACAAAAAAATCAGATGTAAACAAAAGCTAAACCATAGCAATGCACAGTGTACAATTGCTCATAACACATTCCTTTTACAAAATCATTCAAGACATTCATTAAAATAATAACTATTCTCCAAAATATATCCTTTTTCAGTGTTTCCTTATATTCAAACCATAAAGTATCCAGAACCTTAAGTAGATTCATTAAAAAATTTTCTTTTCTTCAAATTTAAGACACGGATGAGGAACATGCAACTTCATTTACATATTTCACTTTTAATCATCCTACTTTTATGCAACAAAAAAGGTATTTTTCATCACTTTCTTAATTTTATTGAATTAACAAATAAAATGTATCTAAAACTTGTGCATAATAAACTTATTATGCATCAATTTTACATTTTTCTATTCTTCTCTCAGCATTGATAAATAGCCATTCAAATAAGTAGTTTCCATCATATACACATCTCACTTCTTAGTCATCCTACCTTAATTATACGATAGAGATTTACATTAATCACTTATTCTGTGAAAAATATTTGAAAATACCTGAACTCCTACTCCTAAAAATACTTGTGCAACAGTTTGAATCGGCTTTTTCATGCTTCTCTCTTCATTGCAAAAGTTGCACTTCGAAAATGTATTTCTTAATCACATCCAATTTAGAACGTCTAACCATTTCTGATTAAACAATGATTCAATGGTCCGATCAACGAATCACAGACATCGTTAATAACATCATGCATAGCTATTTTAGTGTTAGCTCTGGGACGGGTTGGCGGGGGCGCTGGGGGGCAAGCGAAGTCGCCTTTTGCCACCAATGCATAGCTATTTTAAATAAAACATGGATTGACCTTCCAACACATTATATATATCTTATAGTTACATTCTGACCCTGATCATATATAAAGCATGGAAATCTCAAGCTTATAGTTTAGGGTTTTTTTCCAAAACAGTTACAAGAAATGAAAATACAGCATGGAAGTGGTGAATAGATAATAATTAATAAATGATAATTCTGAAACAACATGAATGGTCAAACAAACCATCTATTTAATTTTGGGCCTTTAGATCAAGGGAGAATTGTTCCAAAACACAAAGCTCAGCATGAATCAAAAAGTTCCTTTTGCATTCTAAAAAAGAATGTTGTTACGATCTCAAACATTTAAAAGCATTTAACTTTCGTTAACTAACACTCATATTCCTGAAATCTTTTGTACCAAAATTCTTAGTTTTCCAAATATTTTTTAGTTTCTTATATTTCTCTGTGCCAACATTGATATGGTCTTGCAACCTAGTAGCCAAGAAACAAAAATGCAACTTAGTAAAGTAGTAATAGATAAATGTACTGGGATACAAGTTCACCAAGTTCTTTTCCTCAGTCCAGCTTTTGCACTAGTTATCATTAATTTCTCAGTTTGGGCAGCAGTCACAGAACAAAAGAACAATTTTTTCATAAGCAGACCACATAGAGATAAATTAACAGTTAACAATTCGAAACCTACTTTCATCAAGCAAAAACTTTTCAGTTAAGCATAATGTACCAAACAACAAAAAATTAAATATGAATAAGAATGCCATCTATCTAATGATCATCGTACAAGAATCTGACAGGCGATCAAACAAGATAGCAGATCAATACAACGCCAAGCTTAGCGCAAACGATATTCATTAAACTAGAAGCAGACACACGTCGTACTACACGCTACAGAGGGCAAAATCTCGTCGAGCAAAGGCAAGCCAAAAAGACTGTTGAATACCAATCAATCAAATAAATTGCTGCAGCCGAGTTGACTAATTTAATATTCAGTCTTGCAGGAAGGCACACGAGGGTATTCACGTTATTTTAGTAAAAAGTTCAAGTCTTCTACAGTAATAGATCCTCAATCTGATCGAAGTCCTAATTCAGCTGCAAGGAAGCTGAAGAAGAAGAAGAAGAGGGGAAAAAATGAACGGGAAAAGTAGCTCACCCTGATTCGCTCCCCCTCAGGCAAGTATCGCGAGAGGATCTCCTTCATGAACTGCACTTTGACATCACGCGGCACCTCTAGCATACTGGGCGGGAGGTGCCGCTCCAGGGAGCTGAAAATTGCCGGGTCGAAATCCGACTGAACGTCGTCGTACCGCTCCGGCTTGTGCTCAGTGTTCGGGTTCAGCCTCAAACGCCGGTCCGCGTACGTCGTCCTGGCCGGCGCGGCCTTGCCCTTCGCCGGTCCATTACCGTTCCCATTGCCGGCCGGGGGACCGTCCCTCCGATCGACGGCGCCGTCCAGAGACATCGCTCTACTTCCGGAGGCTCCGGCGTCCGGTGGAGGGAGATGGGATCACTTCCGGCGCACCATCTGGGGTCTGAAATGAATCGGAGGAGACGGGTTAGGGTTAGGGTTTCGGTGGAAGGTGAGGTATGTTTAGGCGTCAGGAACTCGGGATGGATAGAGAGAGGAGAAGGAAGGATACGGTGTTTGCTTGGCGTACTTGTGATATTAACTAGGATAAAGGAAAAAGCCACTGTCTGTGGCGACTTATTACGGGCTTGCCATTGAAGAATGAAGGTGGTAGGAGAACGTAGTCGTTGGCTACTGGTGCAAAATTAGGGTTTCTTTTGGAGGGGACGGGGTGCGACAAATCCCCTGTCGGGAACAAGATAGCGTATACACATTTCGATGCTTTGTGAGCTGGACACGTGAACGGATTCACATTGCCGAAGGAAATTCCATTGACACCTAGTTTATTTTTTCCCCCTTTTTTCTAAATATCTTTTAAAAAAAGTAAAAGAGTATTTTTTTTTTTGAAAAACAAAATAGGGCAAATATTAAAAAACTTCTCATCTTCTCTTAGATTTTAAAATTAAAATAATGGTAACGGTTACAACATATAAATATTGTGCATTAGATAATGATATACACATAAAAGTCTCAAAAGGACTAAAAAGTATATAATTCTTGAGAATTATTTTTTATTGTATTACAAAAATTTTTGTATAGTTAAAACAATTTGGGCATATAATTTGTGAGTCTGGTGGCGGCCAATTAGAGAGGGTGAATAGCCTG
>JBBPFP010000044.1:4226363-4261367 GCA_037974795.1 Kaempferia galanga | reverse complement strand
CATTGGGTTATAACTAGGTTATATTATGTTTTAGAGTTATGGTACAACAGTAAAAGTGTTTAGTTGGTTCAAATCTCAACTACAGTATATTTATAGAGAATTTTACTCCTAATTAGTTAAGTATAATATACATCATTTAGAATAAAAAAAATCATAAGTATAAAATTAACTAAGTATATTCATGATATATAAATTATCAATATTTTTGAAAATAAATTATCAAGTGCCTACTTGTTTACATATTTTAGTTGGTTGCTTTTGCATCTTTGTTAATTAAATATCGAGTCATGAAATTTGATCAATTTATAGTATTAGGTCATGTGTAATATTAACAAACTCTACTTGAAGTTGATAATATTAAAATTAATAAAACATTACAATTCTCTCGTCGTCTCCCTCGCGTGTGCGACAAAGCGAGAGCGGGCGAGCCAACAAGGTAACGGCGAAGTAGGGCGCCGGAAGCCACTGGAAGCGGAAAATCCGGAGGAAGAGAGCGGCATCACCTCCGATTCAGCTTCACTTCCAACGCAGATTCCCGGATCGACAACTCCACTCCATCGATCTCCCGCCGGTGAGCTCCCTCCGATGCCTCTCCCTCGTAATCCTTTCTTTCTTCTCGAATTGTAGGATTTCGCTTGCGGAATTTCGGTTCCCAGTTCTCGCATGCTGGAATCCTTGCATTGTCTTTCGGCTTGGCGCTCGATTAGTATATGACTTGCTGTCGCTGAAAAGATTTGTTTTTTTTTCCTGTGCTAGGGTTTCGATCTTGGAGCTTGGATGCAGACAGTGCTGACCTCGAGATGAGCGTTCAGAGCCCCGGAGCAATCAGAGGGTAGGGTTTTGACTTCGCGGGTCTGTCTCTGGACCCCGCCATCTAGGGTTCCGGTGAGTTCCATGGGAGAGGGAGGAGTCGCGTGTGCACCCTCGCAGTGTATCATGGAGCGCCTCCCGATTCCAGAGTCACTCTGTGGGGGCAAATACATGCTGGCTTCGAATCTCTTTATGACGGGAAAGAGTGCGAGGAATGGCGAGAGGAAAGATGACGGCGAGAAGAAAGGTGAGTCTGGTGGTGAAAAAGGTCGGAAGCTGGATAAGAAGGTGAAAATGGTGGAGTTAGAAAAAGGGGAGTTTGTGCCGGAGAAGCATCGGAAAGGGGAGTTGGAGGAAGGGGAACTCCTTAATGGGGAATTGGAGAAGGAAGAGCTCCGAAATGGTGAAATTGAGAAGGGAGAGTTTGTTCCCAGAAAATTGCGGAAAAGTGAGGTTGAGGTGGGAGGAAGACGAATGCGAGACGAGGTGGCAAGAGGAGAATCACTTTCAGATCGACGGAGCAAAGCAGAGCTAGAAGGAGGGGAGTTTGTTCCAGATAAATGGAAGAGAGCTGTAGAACCAGACAAGACACAGGGTCACTCAAGCAAAGGAAGGAAGACAGATGTGGATAAAAATGATATGCCAGAGAGATTGCGAAAGCATGACCGGGATTATTCCCCAGAGAGCAGTTACCGGAGAAGTGATAGACGCCCAAGCGATGTTGACTCTAGGAAGAGACCATCATTGAGATGGGATGGTGGTGCGTCTGAGAGGGATGCTAGGAAATCGTCAGCTGAGGTTAAGCATGATAGACAACATTCTAATTTGCCTGATCATTCAGGATCAAGGACTACTCGGAGGTCTGAAGAAGTTAATCGTTCTGGTAATTCTTATAGATGCCATAGAACTGAATCTTCCTCTGCTTCCAGCAAGTATTCGTCTTCTAGGTTCACTGATCCATCTTCTGGAGGTACTCATGATAGACAATGCCGCAGTCCAGGCCATTCAGAGAAGTCATCAAAAGAGCACAACCACCACTCTGATAGCAAAGACCATAGTCCTCGACGCATCAGCCGGTCTCCACATGAGAAGAGTCGCCACTTTGATCATAGGGATCACACTCAGAGCCATTCCAACCGATCTCCGCATTCACGGGTTCGTCATCATGACCACAGAGACCGAACTCCAATGCACTCAGAGCGGTCACCACATCCACATGATATCCGACATTCTGCTGATCATCGAGAATCAAGCAAGAAAAATAAAGTTAGTGAAAAGCTTCAATCCAACAGAAATGATGATAAAGTGGGAGGAAAGGATCATGGTGAAAAAAATATAATTAATAGCAAGTCAAATAAGAGCAATACTGACAGAAGTATTACTGATAAACTCAGCAAGGAAAAGCTGTTACAGAATTCAAATAGGCAGTCTATTGAGATTCCACCTCCTCCACCACCTCATCTTCCTCCTCCACCTGTTCTTCCTCCACCACCACCTTCTACCCCAGGAGTATTTGAAGATGCATCATCAATGGAAGAGGATATGGATATATCAGATACTCCACCCCGTGATCCCATATCATCTGATTTTGATGCTGGAAAATGGTTTTATCTTGATCATTTTGGCACTGAACAAGGACCTTCAAAGTTAGTTGATCTGAAATGGCTAGTGGATAATGGAGTCCTCCTTTCTGATCATCTGATAAAGCATGCTGACAATGATAGGTGGGTTACTGTCGAAAATGCAGTTTCCCCCTTGGCGACAATGAACTTTCCCTCTATTGTATCAGATGTTGTAACCCAGATGGTAAGTCCTCCAGAAGCCCCAGGGAATTTGTTAGTTGATGCTGCAGTTCTATGTCAGGAAACATCCAATTCCATGCCTCTGCAACAGGATTTTGGTACAGATGAACCTTCAATTCTACCAGAACCTATCCAAGATTACCATATAGATGAGAGGGTAGAAATGTTGTTGGATGGTCACAGTATTGTAGATGGAAAAGAGCTTAAGATTATTGGAGGTAACTTTATTGATTCTGCTGTTTTTTCCTAAGCCCTTATTATTAGATGCAGTGTAAGGTCTGTTTTTGCCCAAACTCTGCAGATTCTACTCCTTTAAAACAAGAAAAAGCCTACACTAGAACGGTTTCAAGTTGATTAAATAACTTTCGGTTTTTCTTAATGAGTGGTGATAAACTACTCCATTTTATGTCAAATGTTGAACCTAATTTTATTTTATTTTTTGAAATTTTGCTATCTCACAGAAGCACTGAGTACATCATTTGGGTATGTGGACTGGGAGAACTGGTGTCAATCCGAAGGTATTCTACATTCCTACTGTCACATCTATGACTATATGAATACATACAAAGAACCTCCTTTGATATTCTGTAGTTTGAATATGCAAGAATTAGCTCGTGATTCTCCAGTTATTCTCTCCTTTTCAGTTTCCAAAAAAGAAAAAGAAAAAGAAAAATGACAATATAAATTTGTGACTTGTCACCTTCCCTTCCTCTTTCTGGTTTTTAATTACTTCCGGGCTACTTTAGTCTTGTATCTCCTACTACTTCCTTGATTTCTTTAAATCAATAATAGGTAAAATGATATAAATCTATATATCACAAAACAGGATAGCTGATGTTGGAAGATGGTAAAAATGTTCACACATTTTTGTTGAAGTTTCTTATGGTTACCAGAATAGATATTCCATTACTCTTTGACTCTGATTTTTTTTTTTTTTTGGAAAGACTAATGACTTCGAAACTGCAAGAACTAGACTGTCTCTTCAAGTTTGATTTATTCTATTAATTATTTTATTATCTATGTGTGGTTTGTAGGTTTCTCACGATTTAAGGCTCAAACACCATTACCATATCCAAGAAATGAAGTTGCTATAGATCAAGAAAACTTCTCAACACAATTGACTGAAATCAGGCCAGTTTTTGCACTTTCAGAGATGGATCATTTTGTTCCTGGTGGCAGTTGTAGTGATTGGTTTTCTGGGAGGTGGTTTTGCAAAGGTGGTGACTGGAAGCGAAATGATGAGGTTAGCCTCGAACGATCTTACAGACGGAAACTTGTCATCAATGAAGGTTATCCTCTTTGTCAGATGCCAAAGTCTGATAATGAGGATCCTCGTCGGCTAAGAAAGGAATATCTCTATTATCCTTCCCGGGGTAAAAGGCTTGGTCTGCCAGTATGGAGTTTTGCATCATCTGATGACAATAGTGATAATGGTAATGATTCAAGTAAAAATGCAGTTGCTAGCAGATCAGTCCAGACTAAGCCTTTGCCCCCCAGGGGTATGAAGGGTATAATTCTTCCTGTGGTTCGAATAAATGCTTGTGTTGTAAATGATCATGTTTCTTCAGAACCTTCTGGAAAGGTTAGAAGCATTGAGCACCCTTCAAGATCTTTGCGATCACACTCTAGTAGTGAAAGGAATTCGCTTCGTGAAGGGCCCTCTCGTTCAAAGAAGTCACATGAAAATGACCTACAAATGCTGCATCAATGCCAGGCTGTCTTCAATGTTCCAAGGGATCGGATTTGCACTATCAATGATTTATCTGTTGATCTAGGTGATTGGTTCTATCTAGATGGTGCTAGCTGTGAACATGGACCTTTCTCATATTTGGAATTGCAAGATTTAGTTGGTAAAGGTACTATATTGGAGCATAGCAGTGTCTTTAGGAAGAATGATAATACTTGGCTTCCAATAACTAAGAAACTGACATCGTCCAAAACTATAAATACTGAAGATGGGGCAGACACATCATCTGAAAATGGTTGTTATACCCTTGAGCAGTCATTGCTAAATAGTGCGAGTAGTGCTTCTCAATCACTTCATGGCTCACACCCTCAGTTTGTTGGCTTTACACGCGGTAAGCTGCATGAACTTGTGATGAGGTCATATAAGAACCGGGAGTTTGCTGCTGCTATCAATGAGGTTTTGGATCCATGGATCATTGCAAAGCAACCAAAGAAGGAAATGGATAAACATTTCCCATTTAACTCAGCTATCACAAAAAGCTCGGCTGTGTTAGCTCATAATTTGCCAAGCGATACTATTTGGAAATCAGGTTTGATTCTTATTGATGTGTTGGGTAGTATGCTCATTCTTTGTTCTATATTCTGTTGAATTCCTTATACATGTGACCATTAAGTTACACTGATCGCTAGTATGAGGAATTGGATTCTTATGGGTCTGTCATCAATACCATATTGGTAGGATTGGGCAGGAAATCAGTTGATAAAATTTATAATGTGAACACACTGATATAGAACTGTAAGTGATCCAAACTCATATAATATCATCTGACATTTCTTTAATTTAACAATGAATATTAGCCATAGCTAAAGGTGGTACTAAAATTATCTTCAATCCAGTAACTTTAATATGTTTAATATTATATTCTATTTATTTTATTTAGTATTAGGAATGAACATACTAGCAACACCTGATAGAAGTTGATAACACTATTGTGCATGTTGAATTTCATTACTTATTTTTAATATATTTGTTATATATTTATTTAGCAATTAGCAATATTGGACATGGTTTATAATATTGTTCCATGTTGGTCAGCATGAGTCCAACATCTTATTCTGCTTGCAAATCAACATGTGAAATTCAGATGAACAAATGGACGAAGCGCATCTATCACGTGTCATGGTCATCTTGATTCACCCTCTTTTGTTTAGGTTTGGTGCTTGACCCGAGTGCCAATCCTAGACGGATAAAAACATCAACAATGACTTCCATGAGACGAGGGCTTTTGCGAACATTGTTAGAGCTGTGAGCATATGATAATGGATTTTGTGACGTGAGACAATAGCTTTGTAGACCACGGTTGTGCATGAGACAATGACTTTCATGAATACAACTTGTCCAAGGCACTCTACGTGGCTTTTAATCGCTACTAAACTCTCCTCTCCTCTGCGTAGGTTGCCGCACAACACAACCATTGACACTAGCAACAACATGACCAACACATCTCGTTTGTCAGAGGAATAAAACCTTGGCTTGGAATGAGATTTTAAATCTTGCTATTAAATATATAATTTTAAAATTTTAGAAATTTTCTTTGGCATTTTTAAATTCTAAAATAATTAATCTTAGTAAACGATTATATCAAGCCTATATGAATACAATGTGATGCATTAGTTAATTATATGGATTATATATATTAGAATATTCTATAATCCCTTTCCCAGATACTCTTGTTTGCCTATTTTTTGTCATGGCCACTAAAGCCAACATATGCACTAAATATTACATACATTACAACATTACTTGTGTGATGTATTCTTCACCAAGGAAGGCTTCCAGATGATTAAGTCGCTCTTCGTGACATTTTCGCTAAGACCTCTTCATCTCCAATATGGTGATGTTCTAACTTCAAAAGTCACTCTCAATCCCTAATAACATTGGTGAAAACCTCTTGGCTTTTGTATACAAGGTATAGGAACCCATGTAGGCTTTGACAAAGATTTGAATTTCTATTAATTTGGTCTAATAGCATAATGTGATTAATATGTTAGCCAATTTACTTGATATGAGAATTTAGGTTTTAAGTTATGGTACACATAAAAAGTACAACAAAAAATAAAGTAATGGAGTATGCATTGTTTTAGATAGTTCGTTAAAAGATGAATTAGTAGTAGTTAGGAAGGGGATAGGGTTATAATTCTTAAAACAGTGGTGGTGAAAGAAATTATTAATATAATTAGTATATATGCACAACAAATAGGATTAGATGAAGACACCAAATAGAGGTATTGGGAAGATCTAGATGAAGTAGTATAAAAATTTTTATCAAATGAGATGTTTTTAATAGGAGGAGATCTAAATGGGCAAAATGAGGAATATGATAGAGTGTGGGGTTGTGGTTTTGGACCGAGAATTGAAAAAGAAAAACTATATTGAATTTTGTGATAACATATGAACTTATAATAGCTAATATATTTTTCAAAAAAAGAGAAGAACATTTGACTATGTTTAAAAATGGGAACAATAAGTTGCAAATATCAATAGAAAAACATGCACAACTCTTAGAATCAAGTGGTGTAAGTTAAATGATGTGAAATAAAGTATTATTGTACACTTGTAAGAACGAAGGGGATAGGGAATAAATATAATAGGGTACTAGTGAATGATGGAGATATACAAGAGTGGTATTTTCCTCAATTTTTTAATGGAAGTGACAAATTTAATTTAAATAATTTAAGTAGGTTAAAGGAGTATATAAATTTAAATTTTTATTGAAAAATTTAAACTAGAAGTAGAAGAGGCTTTAAATGGAAAAGTTATTACACCAAATGATATTTCGATAAAAGTATGAAAGTGCCTGGGGAAGCAAGTTATTGAATGACTTACAAAGACATTTAACCTGAAATTAAAAATGAAAAAAATACTTGATTAGTGGAGTGTAAGTACTCTAATTCCTCTGTATAAAAAGAAAGGAGGCGTACAAAATTATGTGAATTATAAGGGTATTAAACTAATGAGTCATACTATGAAACTTTGGAAAAGAGTGATAAAAAAGACAAGGAAGGAAACGATTTGGATTCATACTTGGAAAGTTGACCATAGAAGTTATGCATCTCTAAATTAGTAATTGAAAAATATTGGGAAAATAAGCAAGTCTTATACATGATATTCATCGATTTCGAAAAATCTTATGTCAAAGTTTCGAGGAAAATTAGATGGAGAATTCTTGAAAAGGAAGACGTTAGCATATATATTGAAACAATTAAGGATATTTACGAGGATTTAATGACAAGAGTGAAGATTAACCTAAATATTTTCTATAAAGATAGGGTTACATCAAAGATCAATTTTTAAGTTCTTATCTTTTTACACTAATCATGGATAAACTCATTGGACATATCCAAGACACGTTACCACAGTACATGTTGTTTGCAGATGATATTATTTTGGTAGATGAGACACGTGAATGAGTAAATGTTAAACCAAAATTTTGGTAGGAAACACTGAAAGTAAAAGGTTTTAAGCTTAGTAGAATAAAAACAAAATATATAGAATTTATGCTTAGCAATATAGTAGACATAGTAAGACATTTGCTAAGATAGGAAATGATGAGTTATATGTAACTGTGAGCTTCAAGTATTTATGATCATTTTTATAAAAGGATGGAGAGGTTGAGAGATGTTTTATATAAAATACAAGTAGGATGGTTGAAATGGAGGAGAGTGTGTTTTTCTGTGATCGTAAGATACTTTTAAAACTTAAAGAGAATTTCTACATAATGACGGTTACACCTACTATGTTAGAAGGATTCGATGTTGGGCTATGACTCGAGCACACAAGAGTCGTAGAGATGAAGATGCCATGGTGAATGTGCTAATATACAAGGATCTACCAATAAGAAATGAGAATATTAAAAAGAAAAGAGAAAACTCCGGGAGACATGTTTCAGTGTTATGTACATATATTTAGAAGGCCTATAAATGCTCTAGTTTGGCGATGTAAAACTGTGACAAATACACACATTGAACAAGGAAGAGGTAGACCAAAGAAGACTTGGTTAGTAACGATAAAACGGAATAAAATTTATTTAAATATAGATAATGATATAATAGGGGATAGAGCCCAATAACATAGGAAGATCCATATAGTCAAAACCATTTATGGGATAAGGCTTGGTCGTGGCTGTTATTTTACTTGTTTATCTCACAACCTCAAGTGCCTTCACATCTCTTAGCTGCTCGTCCTTGATCTATGTTGTATTTTCAGTGCTGAACTTTGTTGCACGTACTGTCAATCTCAATTTTGAGTGTTTGCCTTTGCTGCAAATCACTTGCACTCCCTTTCATCTTCTCGAAGTATCTGCTCTCACCAAGCCTTCAAAAAAAAAAAAAGCAAAAAAAAAACAAAAAAACAAAAAGCATCAATTTTGGCCTTTTCATTCTGGTATTTCCAACTGAATCTGTTAGATACAAGGTGTTTCTGGCCATTTCTACTGTGTTCTAGTATACCTCAGTGGCTTCCTTCTCTGAATCCTTGGTAAATCTATGAATGCCTCTGATTTGGAGTAGTTGTTTCGGAAACTGTCCTATAAACACAGATATGTAAAAACACGCAAGGATGATGGTCTCATCTCTTAGTTGTATAAATCCTTTATTGCCATATATTTTTACGGTTTTCATAAAAATTGGATAGTAGATATTTCTGCTTTATGATGATTTGTTCGTTGTGTTATCTATGCACTTATACCTGTTCTATAGTGTCTGGATTTTTTGTTCCTTGAATATAATTCAGTGGTAGGATAAGATCCATATAGCTGAGCCCGAATTTTTTGGTGACTTAATCCTATGCTTTTATGCAGAGGATATGATGTACCATGATGGACAAAGGTCTCGATTGCTCATTGGGGATAGTGATGAGGACTCTGAAATGGGGGAGGCTATACTGATGAATGAGAAGCTTGATTTCTCGTTTGAGGATTTATATTGTGAATCTGATATCTTTGCGGATCTTGTTACTACTTCACTGGCAGAGAATGAAAACTGGGGTCTGTTGAATGGAGCCATTCTTGCTAGGATATTTCACTTCCTAAAGAGTGATATGAAGTCTCTTGTCTACTCTGCCGCAACATGTAAACATTGGAATACATCAGTAAATTTTTACAGAAATATCTGCAAAAATGCTGATTTGTCCTCCGTCGGACCAAAGTGTACAGATGCTGTATTTCGCATGCTTATGGTATGTGTACTTACTGTTTGTTTAAACTTACTTGTTTATTTAAGTCATAAATACTAATTTTAGCTTGTTTCACAGGGTGGTTTTGGCAGGAAAAATCTTACATCCATAGGTTTAATGGGCTGTGTCAATGTTACTACCAGTGTTGTTGAAGAGGTCCTCCAGCTGTTTCCACACATATCTTTTGTTGACATCAGAGGATGCTGTCAGTTTAAAGAATTACAAATTAAATATCCAAAAGTTATGTGGATAGGAAGATCAGGTTCAGCCAAAACAAATTTTTTTGAGGAATCTCATTCAAAAACAAGAAGCCTAAGGCAGATAGCTGAAAACAATTTCCCATTGTCAAGAACTTATCGCTCCTTGAATGGTTATCTGGATGATTCTGATCTAGGAAATTTTGCCATTGACCAGACTAATTCCTTCAATAGAAACAGTATTTCAGGCCTCCAGTTCAAGCAGGGGTTTTACAAACGACCCAAGTTACTTGATGCTAGAAGGTCTTCAGAACTTCTATCTAGGGATGCACAAATGAGACGCTGGTTGCACAGGAAGTCCGAGAATAGTTATAAAAAGATGGAGGAGTTTATTGCCAGTAGTTTGAGGAGTATCACAAGGGGGAGCAAGTCAGAAATCTTTATGCCTAAAGTATTCCCCAAATTATTATATTCCAGTTTATTTATTTTTTTTATTTTGATACCTGCAATAGAAGGGGAACCTCGGCGCAACATAAAGTTGTTGTCGTGTGCACGGGTTCGAGTTTCGGAAACAACCTCTTGCAAAGTACTTGCTATGTATAATAGACTCTTCCCTAGGAACGGCATTGGCGGGAGCTTTGTGTACTGAGCTGCCTTTTTTTATTATTTTGATACGTGCAATAAAGACCATGTTTTGATATGGATTATGTTTTCACATCACTTGATGTTTGATTTCTATTTCAGATTTCAAAAATTGAAGATAGGATGAGAAGTGGTTATTATGTGCGACATGGCTTTAGCTCTATCAAGGATGATATTAGTCGGATGTGTTGCGATGTGTTTAAGTAAGTTATTGGATTTTTACTTTTGTTAGAAAATGAAAAATCTGAATTCTTTTCTCCAGATCTTTTGAAGCATTAAATGTTTTTATGGCGTTCTCATTATGTTGGTCTTGGTAGCTATAAACTACCCTTTTGAGATTAAATTCAGCTTAATTTATCCTGTTACTTAGAACATTGTGTATCAGAATTTTTGTACTCCCACAGCAGGTTTTAACTAAACTGTGCACATTTCTGTAGATCAAAAAGACAGAATGATGGAGACATGAAAAAGATTATCTTTTATTTCCTTCAATTGATAAAGAAGTTGGACAACCCAAGGTTGATTAGTGAAAGAGATGAGATGGCAAAGGCAGCCAAAGACAATTCTGATGCAGGAGCATATATATCTGAAAAATACAAAAAGAAACAAAATAGAACTTTGGGTGAAAAGAAGGCCACAAATAAGAGTGCATTTTATTGCGATGGAGGAACAGATAATAGAGCTTCTGCATTTGATCGTGAAATTAAAAGGAGTCTCTCCAAACTAAAGAAGAGAGAGATGGATTCTGAAAGTGAAACATCTGAAGAGCATGAAAACGATTTCTCTGATGAAGATGAAAGGAGTGAAGATGAGAGTACTGCTTCTGATACGGAAAGTGACATGGAAGTTCATACAGGAAATTCAACATGGGAGTCAAGAGGAGATTTCTTCTGCAAATTGGAGGAGTCCATTGAGTCAGCGGCAATATATGACCGGGAATGGGGTGCTCGCATGACTAAAGCTGGCCTTGTTCCTCCTGTTACTAGAAAGTATGAAATCATTGATAAGTATCTTATTGTAGCAGACGGGGAGGAAGTGCGAAGGAAAATGCAAGTTGCATTACCTGATGATTACTCTGACAAACTATTAGCACAAAAGAATGGTATTGAGGAGTCAGATATGGAAATCCCCGAGGTTAAGGAATATAAACCCAGGAAATCTCTTGGAGTTGAAGTTATAGAGCAAGAAGTATATGGCATAGATCCTTATACACACAACCTCCTCTTGGATACTATGCCAGACGAGCCAGAATGGACTCTTACAGATAGACATAAATTTATAGATGAGGTATTATGAATGCGTATGGATGATTGCATTTAAAGTCTTCTTCCCTTTATATTATTTGCATTATTGAATATTTGATACTACCGGCACTGTTCTGCCAGTCTATTCTCCGAACATTGAATAAGCAAGTCAGACAATTTACCGGTTCTGGTAACACCCCAATGGTTTATCCTTTGCGACCTGTTTTAGAAGAAATGCAAATGAATGCAGAGGAAGGAGGTGACAAGCGGTCCTTGAAAATGTGCCAGGCCATCATAAAGGCCATGAGAAGTCGCCCGGATGATAACTATGTCTCTTACAGAAAGGTACTTCCAAATTAGGTGCATGAAACTAGATAGGATCCTTTTCAATGCGGTTCCCATTTTGTTAATCTTGATATTTTGTTTGTTGTATCAGGGCCTTGGAGTTGTATGTAATAAGAAGGAAGGATTTGAACAAGATGATTTTGTTGTCGAGTTTTTAGGAGAGGTATACTTTTCTGGCTTTCTTTTATACATGGAAGTATATATTTATAAGTTTCATCATAAATTAGTGAGGCAAATGTCAGTCGATCACTTAAAGTCTTAACAGTTATCAACAACTTGATAATCTGGGTCACTGGGTTTAGTTTTTCATGCTATTCAACACAAAAGCATCTTTAAGAATTCAAATCTGAACTTGTCTTAAGATAATATAATAATATTCTTTATAATGCAACTCTCTTTTACTCTGGTGACTACACGTAAACATTCCTTTCACCATGCTCACCTATAGAGAAAATGGAACCCGCAGAGTGAAATTTTTAGGACCTTAATCATACCAATAGGAAGTCCTAGTCTAGTGTACCGTGTTGCTGTATTTCTATTCTATGATGAGTTGCTGGGTAGTACTGGAAATTTTTTACTTTAATTTCGCTTCTCAAGCTTAGATGTTTCATTTTGTTCAAATTCAGGTCTATCCAGCTTGGAAATGGTATGAAAAGCAGGATGGTATTCGGTCCCTGCAGAAAAATAGTCAAGAACCAGCTCCTGAATTTTACAACATATATCTGGAGAGGCCAAAGGTGATTGTTGCTTGTTGCGAATTATCAAGCCAAATATTAGTTTGTTGCATTTCATCCAAACAGCTAATTTTGTATATAATAGGGTGATCTTCACGGGTATGATCTTGTTGTTGTTGATGCTATGCACAAAGCAAATTATGCAAGCAGAATTTGTCACTCATGCAGGCCTAATTGTGAAGCAAAGTAAGTGATATCTTCTATAGACCTTTCTCCAGATGGCTATTTGTGTTTTGAAAGAATTACTATTTTGAATTTTCAGCATGGTTAGTCTCATGATAAAACTGATCTTGCTCATATTTCTATACTAGTTCTGTGTGGGTTTATTCTTTTATGATCCAGCACAACACACTGAATGATTGTGCAATCTTCTTGTAGTAGCAATGCTTTTATTCATATCAAGGACAAACTTCAGCAGCATGCTAACTTTATACTGTGGCCTGTGCCTGGATTTTCTTACATCTCTTTATACAACTTTGGTGATACATATTTTGACTTGACAATCATCTTTTTAGGAGATTTTTGAGACGGTCATGCACTAGCTGGCAGCAAGGAACTTGTCCTTTGCTTTTTTTCCATGTTAAAAAGGAAAAAAGAAAAATATTAGTCTATGTAAACAAGAGACAGCTTTTTCTGTTCATGCATTACAAGCAAAAACTTCTAAACTGATCTTACTTTCCTATATCTTTAAGATCCATGTGTAATCTTCTCTCTGTCAGCTAGAATGCGTGAATTATGACTAATTCTTCACACAAATCTTAACAGAAATACTTTGTTTTATTTGTACTTGTTTTTTTTCCAACTTAATTTTCATTATTTATCTACTGAATGTGATATTTATTGATTGAAACCTGGCACTGATGTTGTCTCAAAATGTCTGTTTCAACTGTTTATTATTGTGGAACAGAGTTACAGCTGTGGATGGTCAGTACCAAATTGGTATTTATTCTCTAGTACCAATTGGTTATGGTGAAGAAATCACCTTTGATTACAACTCTGTGACAGAGGTGTGCATCAAGCCAGTGAAATGTATTGTCCTATTTAACTAGGGTATCTCGATTCTCCATTGTATAACATCTTCATTTTATTGCAGAGCAAGGAAGAATATGAAGCGTCGGTTTGTTTGTGTGGTAGTCAAGTTTGCAGAGGGAGCTATCTGAATCTGGCTGGCGAAGGAGCATTTGAGAAGGCAAGTAATAGAGTAAATGTGCAGTGACTGAATTATGTTATTAATCAGATTTTTGAGGTGTCAATTGGCCACACTTGGGCTATGGGGGCGTTGCTGCTATTATTCCACATCCCTTTTTTTTTGCAATCTTTTATTCATCAATTTCTGGCTCTAAGTTCAATAAAATTAAATTTTGACTGACTCGTGTAATGCATCAGGTTTTGAAGGATTCTCATGGAGTGCTAGACCGTCATAAGTTAATGCTAGAGGCTTGTGATGCTAATATTATCGTACAAGATGATTATCTTGACCTGGCAAGGGCTGGTCTGGGACCTTGTTTGCTTGAGGGATTGCCCGATTGGCTTGTTGCTTACTCAGCTCATCTGGTGATTTCTCGTACCATCTTGCATATTTGTTTTCTATATTTTGGCCTATCTGTTGACGATCCATGTCCCAATGAAGGTGAGGTTCATAAACTTTGAGAGGAAAAAACTACCTGATGAAATTCTGAAGCATAACTTAGAGGAAAAGAGGAAATTTTTTTCAGACATATGCCTTGAAGTTGAGAAGAATGATGCTGAGATTCAGGTCATGCTGAGATCCACGTTCTGTTATCCTGTTTGTTCTGTCTGTTTTCCTTCGAGTGTTAACCTTTTCTTTGATATTCAGGCTGTGGGTGTATATAATGCAAGGCTTCAGAATATTGCACTTACTCTTAATAAGGTAGTCTCTCTCTCTCTCTCTCTCTCTCTCTCTCTCTCTCTCTCATTGGTAAAATGCCATCCTTTCTTCCTACATTGAGATACATGTATTCATGCGGTTGCTCATAAGTTATGCCATGAGCTTAACCTATGGCCAAAGTGATTAACGCCTTCCAAGATAACCTTTTCACTGTTTCCTTGGAAAGGTGGAGAATGAGAAAGGAGAAGAAAGGAGGGTCGGTGGAAGAAAGCAAGGGGAAGTAACTTGCTTTTTTTTTTCTCCTTATTCCTTCTGAGAGGAGGAACAAGGGTAAAGGAAAGTTTATCTTTGCCCTCGTATTCATTGGCAAGTTTGTTGTTATGCAATTGTAGTTTCCTAGGAGGGTGGGGAATAAGAGATGCGACAAAAGGAGGGATGGTGGGAGAAAATATGGGGAAGTAAAATACATTCTTTCACCATGTTTCCTTTTATGAATGGAACAACAAGGGTAAAGAAGAGTCCACCTTTCACCAAAACCTCCTAGAAGCCCCTGTCCATTTGTGGCAAACTTCTCACCTCCCAATCTGACTAGGGAAGTGCCACCAACCATCATCCTCATCCCCATCCCCATCGACTATTTGCTATAATTTCTCTATTGTCGTTGTCTGGCTTGGGGGTATTGGAACTGGTCGTGGTCCCAACAATGAAAAGATTCTTTACTCCTGTGCTGCACTAACCAATGAAGCAAAAATGATCACTGTGGTTATCACACACAAAAAGGAGTTTTGTCTGATTTAGGCAATGTTTTGAAAGAAAACTTGCCAAAATTTACCTATCCTCTCCCTTCCATTTAACTCCTTACAAAGAAATCATTAATTTTACAAAAAAAAAAAGACCTCTTCTCTCTTTCCCTTAAAGGAAACATGACAGTAGTGTGAATTCTAGTTTCTAGTAATGTGAGGGACCAAATTTTGACATCAATCTGTGATTTAGTAAAGTAGTTGGATATTTTAAATCTTTTATCTGTGTATGAATGCTCAAAATAATGATGAAAATGTGCTGGTGGTTGATTACATTCTCTTAAATGCTGTTTTTATCTAACAAGAGATATTTGTTTACCATGGCCTAGCTATTTTGGTTACCCTTGAAATATTTCGATCTTAGATTAGAGATATTTGTTTCACTGTATTTGTTGTTTAGCTTTAGCTCTAAGAAGTTCATTTTCAAACTGCTTCATCGTCGTGACACTTCTACTTATTAGAACTTATGGATTTATAGGAGGATTCTTTCAGAGTGGTTGCACTTTTTACCGCTGTTTTTGGTGTTCATGATTTTTCCTTAAACTGATTGTCACTATATATTGATCATTGTGGGACTATGCAGGTAAAGTATGTCATGAGGTGTGTATTTGAGGATGCCAAGAATGCTCCGCCACCTATTGAAAAACTTACTGCAGAAGGAATGGTTTCAGTCCTCTGGAAAGGGGAGGGTTCCTTGGTTGAGGACTTGCTGCATTCCATGACACCTCATTTAGAACCGAATCTACTTGTCGATCTCAAATCCAACATTCAAGCTCATGATCCATCTGGTTCCGATAACATTGAGAGTGCACTCCGCAAGTCTTTGTTATGGCAAGTCTTAGTTACCAAATGTATCTTGTTTCCCAAAAGCTTTGCTACATTTAGATTCTTACTATATTACATTCTTTTATCAGGTTGAGGGATGAGTTGCGAAATCTTCCATGTAGCAAGAAGTGTCGGCATGATGCTGCTGCCGACTTGATTCATTTATATGCTTATACAAAAGTGTTTTTTAAGATTCGGGTAAGTAGGCATCAAATGGTTGTACATGAAAAGAGAAAATTTAGGCCTGTTTGACATTTTGAAGCATGGATGCAGGAGTACAAGTCTGTTACATCTCCCCCAGTCCACATCAGCCCCCTAGATTTGGGTCCCAAATATGCTGATAAAATGGGGTCAGGCTTCCAGGAATATTGCAAGACGTACGGTGAGAATTATTGCTTGGGCCAGTTGATCTATTGGTACAGCCAGATGAATGCGGATCCAGACTGTCGACTAGTGAGAGCTCGTAAAGGTTGCTTGTCGCTGCCTGATTTCTCCTCCTACTATGCAAAGGCTCAAAAGCCATTGCGAGAACATTACAGTTTACGAACCGTGCGATTTATGATGTCACGGATGGTGAGTGTGTTCCCTATTCACATTATGCAATTGCAATTTCTGTTGAATGATCTGATTGTCAATCAACTTTGCAAAGATTCGTGTTGAATGATCTGATTATGAAAACATTGTAATGGTGGGAATAGGAGAAAGAACCACAAAGGCCATGGCCGAAAGATCGAATATGGCTATTCAAGAGCAACCCTAAATTTTTTGGCAGTCCAATGCTGGACGCCGTCCTCAATAAATGTCCCTTAGACAAGGAGATGATGCATTGGCTCAAGACCAGACCGGCAGTGTTTCAAGGTTGATGAGCAAGTGCAGCAACCATGCCACCATATCCCTCCATTCCTGGTGCATCCATTGACCAAATTCTTTTGTTCTCTGTGAAATAGGACCCTCCCTTCTCTTAGCGATGGAGAGTTGCTTGTTTGAAGCAGAGCATTTCCACACCTGTATAGTTTCCCAGCATGTAATTTGTATTTTGATTTATTTAGGCTAGTCTATCATTGATCCAATGTAGTATTTTTCTCATCTTTTTTTTTGAAGATCCTTCTGCTAGTTTTTTGCCTGACACAATGTACAGATATCAATCTAGTTGATAAGTAGGTATGGAATCACAGCTACTCTTGGCTTCAATATTAGTTGAGTGTTGTTTAACTTGTTTATTTTGTAGCCTCGTTTATTTATTTAGATTGGCGACTATCTAGTGGGATAAGGGTTGGTTCTTGAATTTACTTCTAAGACAGCTGATTTGGCCATGTCACCCCAATCTTGGACATGACAAACAAGCAAACTGGCACGATTCAGAATTTCAGATCCCTACATCTCATGTATGCATCGACTAGTGATGTCTCCACGACAACATCCAACAAGCTTGCCCAACCGCAAATATGCAGAAATGGCACCGACAGTACAGACTTGATCAGCTCTGACTCGACCGACCACCATCGATGGGAACTTAGAAGAGCTCCAAAGTTTGTTCTGCATCTCCATGGTGCCAGTGGCCATGTGCAAGAATGTCCAGCTTCTCCCATTTCTTTGGGGGCAATTTAATCAAAACAGTTCTTTGGCAGGGCTTATCGTGCCCAATCCAACATTACCCATTGACCAAGAAATTCCAACCCGCTTCGTCCTTGTTGAGGCATTCTATAGAACAGTTCTCGAGCACCGCCGACTTGTCCCCAGCCCTCGTCACATGCCCATTGATCAAGATGGTTGAGGAGGATGCATCCCTCTCCGGCGGCATCGCGTCCAACAGATTTCGAGCCTCTGATTTGCAGCCGCGATCGACATATTCAGCCATCGAAGACGTATTCCTTGAACCGAGATACATCGTGCAGCTTCAGAGCGGACGCAATCTTGACGCTCTTGCATACTTTACCTTAGGTGGGTAACATGAGATGAAAAATGGTATAATTTTATGAATATAGAGATACGCAGCATCGCGTTCGCACACAATGATAGCAGAAACTAGCAAACTTGAACAGTCAAATCTCATTAGACAACCACAGAATCAAATAGAAATATTTGTCTAAACATCCAAAAAGAAGAGACAGTATGCTCAGACAGAACACTCAAAATTCAAACTGTTGCTAGTCTTCTTTTAAAGCACCTGGAATCCAAATAACAACCATTCTAGCAGTTTACTTGATCTTTTTCTTGGGCCTCAACTGCAAATTGTGAAGGGATAAAACGAGCTTAAACAAACAACTAGCCATACGACCGATTTTTTTTTTTTAAACAAAAAACATAAATATTACCTGATTGCTGTGGCCACACTTCTTTTTCCGGCAATTGACAGCCCTTGGATGTAACCGTGCATAACACCTGAGTAAACAAAATGAAGGTAACAGTTACAACAATTAATTTGTTTAGATAAAACAGTTGCAACTGCATTGTACTTGAGCAACAACGGGATGTACCCATAGGCTTTGCCAATCATGCACCCATCTGAATACCCAAGGACATGTAGTGTATGAACAATAATCATACATTCAATTAACAGAATATCAATTAAAATAAAATCCATACTATAATCAGAAAATTACAGTATTTCAAGTTTCTAAAATCTCATCAGTATGTAAATAATAAGATTCTATTTGCATTTGGAAGCTCAGAATATTAATTTGCCACAAAAGATTAGCTCATTAGAAAGAGAGTCCCTTAGCACATCCAACTGATTCACCACCAATGCCAAAGGGTAGTTATCCTATTTAGTTTTGGCATTTATCATATGGAACACACCATTGAAGTAAATCTATTTTGATAAAATACATCAAGAAGAAAAACATAATTTTAACCTTGCTTATGTTTTTGCAACAGAATCTACAAGGTTTTCAATTTGACTAAACTAGAAAAGATTATATATTTAACCTTAAATGAAAATAGAAAATTAACTTTAGTAAGCAAATGTGATCATGTTCTTTGTGATGAAAACCAAATTTATTACTAATGGCTTGATATGCAGAAACATCCAAATTGATACTCTTATATAAACATGCACCATGACTAGATCTTCTATATTCAACAGGTACGTTAGCATATTATCAAATTATCTTCTTAAAAAGAAATGCAATCTGAACATGTATCAAGTCCTGTGCATATTTATTTACGATATGGATGCACTACAAGATATATTTAAAGACGTGGAATTTATTGTTCTACATGTTCCACCCGTGAAAATCTACTGCAAATAAATTCAAAGCAGCTGACAAAGTAAAGGTGTGTCAATCTTCGGATCCATGGCAACCTCTACAGCACAATTCTAGCTTGAAGGATTTAATCCATAGTTCCGTTTACAAAAGTCTTATTTGGCATATAATAAGTCCGTATCGAATCACATACATACGATAACAAAGGCAATCAAACAAAGCATAGCACCAAAAAAGGAACAAAAAAAGGGGAAACACAAACTTACTTTCTGCAGATCATCTTCTCTTGGTTGTACTTCCTAGCAAGAGCCATGAGAGAAGGTTCAATGATTCCACCCCTCAGCCTCAGCACAAGATGCAGTGTAGACTCTAATACCCACGAAGCGACCCAAATGATTCGCATGATTATGAAAAGTGATAGTAAAACCATGTAAAGATCATAAAACCCAAACCTTTCTGGATATTGTAGTCAGCGAGGGTCCGCCCATCCTCGAGCTGCTTACCAGCAAAGATCAGCCTCTGCTGGTCCGGAGGAATCCCTAGAATCCGGTAAAAAATGAACAAAATCAAACCGGAAAAGTATCAAATAAGATCGAACAAGTAAAGCGGACGGAACGAGTGACAAGCACCTTCCTTGTCTTGGATCTTAGCCTTGACGTTGTCGATGGTGTCGCTGCTCTCGACCTCTAAAGTGATGGTCTTCCCCGTGAGCGTCTTCACGAAGATCTGCATCTCGCCGCCTTTCCTCGATCACCTTCTTTCTTCTCAGCCGCCGCCGTTGAAGCCCTCGACACACGAGCCTTTTATAGTGTTCTTAGTTGGACTCGCTAGGGTTTCCACCTAGTGACTTATTGGCGAATTGACAAGAATACCCTTATGGTCCGGATCTAGTCCGAGTCGTGTCCATAAACCCGGTTCGATTGGACCAAAATAAAAACAGGTACGGATTCATTTGCGTCGCCTCGGCGCTTCGGCTTCTTCTTCGGTGTGTTCTCAGCTTTCTCAGTATCAAATCCCTTGTTCTTGATTGCTTCCGTCACGCAGCCTATAGAAAATCTTCAGTTTTGTTTTTTCTTGTATCACCGCAATCGATTTGTTTTTCCATTGGTATAATCTGATTAGCTCCCGCGTGATATAGATGCGATAGAAGCACAGATTGAAGTTTCCTGTTGCAGAACTAGGGTTTCAACTTGCCTTATGTTCAACTTTATCTTCTTGCTTCCTTTTCCTTTGTGATTTTGGTTGCCCTAAAAGTTCCACACTGATTGATTGAGTTTTTGGCAAAGAAAAAGATGGTTTTTTTTTCTTCTTCTTCGAGTTATTGCATCTTCTTGATACACATTCTCCACTTCTCCAGTCCTTTACTTCTTATGTGATAATGGTGAGGATCGTAGTCGACCTTCAACATATAAATCTACTACCTTCTTGCTTAAATCATTCATTAGGAGTTTGAAATGCATCCAGTGGTAAAATTAGACAGGAATTTTTAGCACTTCTACTTACAATGTTACCTCTGGTAAAGTTTGAAATGCATTTCCTTTTGGTACATAACTGATTTTTCTGTAATAATTAATATAGCTTTTAATCTGACAAATGGCCGCTACCTCAAGTAGAATAGAAAGCTTCATCTGATTACAATCCTTTATCAGCTGAAGTGAATGATTCTTCAGGGTGTTTATCACTCAGATTCTTTTGATCAATATGTCAAGCTCTTCTTCTTCATATCAACAAAGTGAATTGAACGTTTAAAGCTCTTTGGCTTGTTGCACTTGTCTCTTCTTGTAATTTCAACTTCTGTTCTTCTATACCTGGCATACTGGTAGCACAACTTTATGTAGAATAGACCAAGGGTGAGAACACAAACAGTACCTCATATGAGGAAGAGACACCCGAAGTTACTGAGACTTGGACGGTTCACTCGTCCACTACGCGACAGCCATTTATCATGAATTTTCTAGAGTTCACCATGTTGAAATAGTGGTAGTATATATAGCAATAGTGAACCGCAAGAGAGGAGCTTCTATGGAAGGCCTATTAGAGCATGAAGTATGTTATCATATTAAAATTGGCAAAACAAATTAGAATTGATGAATTGTTTTGTAGATTATGTTGCAAAGAGAAAGGAAAAAGAATCTAGGATTGAACATTAGTTTTCAAAAAGTTGTTTCTGAAATATAAGAAGTGTTAGTTTCATTGTTTGCTACTATTATGTGGCCTACCTTGTTATAGAAACTATGCTGGTCTTTACATCCAAAGTAGTGGATTTATACCGACTTAGAAACATGTGATTTAAGTACTGATGAATTGTGAATCTCTATTACTGATGTATGCTGATGTCGAAGGTAGCATTATTCGTACCAGAAGCTTTCAAATTGATAAAGTGTGAATTTTCTTTTAAACAAATTTGAATATTTAGCTTTGAGTGAATTACTTCATTAGAATTGTTCTTCATCATATTGAAGGTGATTCAATATCCTTTAAGTGTCTTTTGATGTGTTACGTATCATAATAATGGTCATTTACTAAGAATTAATTAATCAATAGCTTAAGCCTTTAAGTGGATCCTAACTAGAGTAAAATTGAGACTCCAAAATGGGAATTTATTTGAACAAAGTAGAAAGAAATCGAGGTGGATCAAAGAAAATTGGAACAGATTGGAATGGAATTGAATGAGAGATTATGGCATTAATAATAGAATTGGATAGTATTTACAATATATTTTAACAAAAAAATTTAATATTAATTACAAAAATGTATGTAAATATAATTACTAAAATAAAAGATATGTAATTTTTTTTACCAAATTTAAGAAACATGGCACGCAGTGTGCATGCCATGAATTAATGCAAAAGACTGCTTTGCGTTTAAATGGTTGCCATAATATTTGTGGGCCCACAAAAATAATAATAATTTGAGATGTTTTTCATGATAAATGAAGTGGAATGTTTCGAAATTTCACAGTTTGATTTGGACTATCACAGTAACGTTGTGAGATGTTTTACATGAATCCAAAGTTAATAAATAAGTTTAGCATTTAATTTCAAAACAATTTTTTTGTATTTATTTAATATTAAAATATTAAATATTCATGAGTTAGATTACTTAATATTCATCCTTTTGCAATGTTATTGTAAGTAAAAATAAAATAATTCAATTTTGTTAAAAATTTTATGCATAAGATATTTTTATATTAAAATTTTCTTTATCAATTTGATTAAAATTGATTAAATTATTAAAATAGCTTTCACATGGTAGTGAAAAATTGAATCTCCAGCGGTTCTACATGGTCGACCCAACACTATATATGATAAGGTGATATATTGGGATGGCTAGCCCGGAGAGAAATTTTTTTCTTCTGTTTTATCAAAATTTAAAATCTTTCCCTGTATGATAGTAATTCTATCTACGCCAACTAACTCAACCTTAGAAAAAAAAAATCATCATATTAATGCTTAATATAATAGTGTAGCAGACATTAAATGAACATTGTGTAGTCACCATTCAACGACTAATATAATAGTGTAGCAGTCAATTAATTAATTACTATAATATTTTTATAATAAATCTGAATATAAGTTTGAATAATTTTAGATTTTTTTATCTAATTAATTTTTTTAAACCTGGTAGGGGTTGCATTATAGCTTATAACTATTGTCAGTCCTGCAATAAAGACATCTTTAGTATAAAAAAATATGATAAAATATCTTTTTATTTTTTTTAAAAAAGAATACTTTTTGATAATTAGTGCCCTTCTTATTTTTACATTATATGTGTCATAAAAAATGAAAATAAAGGACATTGGGTAAAAAAAAATGAAAAGAAAAGTAGGGGTAAGTTTTGGTATATTGACATTTTTTTATTATTTTACATTTTTGAATTTTCGAGACAAAAAATTGAATGAAAATGTAATATAAATATAGCTTTAGAAAACTAAAATAGAGGGGTGTTTGGGTAAAAAAATGAACGTAAGGGTGGGTTTTTAGTATGTAGATTAAAAATTGTAATTTTATACTTAAAATATCTTCGCATGGGTAAATAGGTAATTAAAATGACAGCAATCATGTGTTAGTGTTTCCTGTTTTATAGGGGATCACTGATCCGTTGTCGCCTCCCTCCGTCCCACTCTCTTTCTTTGGATGCTCTCGCGGTGAACGTTGTAGCCAATGCCGACCTCGGCAGCGAACCGCCTCCACGAGATCCTTCCGTCTAAGTCCGTGGCGGCGCCTCCTCCCGACTCCGATCTCCATCCTCCACGGAAGCCCCACCCCCGCCGCCGGATCCACTGCCCCGCATTCCCAGGCGCCGTCGCCGCAGTGTCTCGGCCCAGAAAGGGCGGATCCACTTCCGGGGGAAGGAGGAGTGGCCCCAGCACCCCCCTGCTTCGATGGAAGTTCAACGAGAAGCCCTCGTTGCAGGCCGGGCTGAAGGTTGAGGATGTCACGGTCAGAGAGGTGGCGCCGCTTCCCCCGCTTCCTCGGATCTCTGCGAGGAAGCTAGCCGCTGGGATCTGGCGTCTCCGGCCTCTAGACGCTGATGCGGCTGCCGGATGCGGTGGCAGAGAAGGCCCCCGAGCTCCGCCTGGCCTTGAGGTATGACAGTGGTTGGATCCCCACAACCTTAAACAGATTGTTTCTAGGGTTCTGATCTCTCTTGTCAAGATCCGTATGACTCTTGAAGTAAGTTTACATTTTGGCATGATGCTTCGGAGAAAAATGGAGTACTTGCTTACCTTGTTCGAAATCACACAGACTGGGACATTTTCTTCAAAAATCTCTTACAAAATGGGGGAGGCTTTAAATGGGCATGTCTGGTTTATCCTATACCAATACATCAAACGGATAGGTTTAGTCAAAATCAGTTCAAATCTACAATCTTTTAGGTTAGTTGAGTGGTACATGATCTTGGAAGCTTGAACTACCATCGAATGCTGGTGTTGGTGGTTAGTGAACCATTAATTACGAGGATGGGATGGTGTATCTTTTGTCTCTTTCTGTGTGATGCTATATGTTTGTACCTTGAACATTGAAAGCGATTAATTATAGCTCTGCTTTTCAGCCTGTCTCTTGTCATCAAAAAGTTAAGCTGCTTCACAATCCCCTTAGCACTGACCTCCATACTAAGAAGAGCAAGAAGCATGAATTTGAAAGTCCTGTCTCTGTCTTAAGTCCTCAATATGGTGAACTCCACAAGGTATAAACTTTCAGTTCTATAGATTTGGTTAATATCGACACTTTTCTTCTCAGTTAGGTTATGTAATTTGAGTTGGCATATTTTTGTTGTGCAGTTTGCTGGTTTTCCTACTTCTGCAATGGAGAAGGCAACAAAATGGGATCCTGGGAGCTCAATGACATCGGAAGAGGTTTACAGATTCTACAGTCACTTGAAGCTTCTTGAAGACCAGGAGCTGAACACTGTCTCGGTTGTCTCTTCACTTAGGGCTGCGCTTGAAAAGGCTCATGCTCACATTAGTGAGCTCGAGACAGAACGGAGAACTGCAAAGAAAAATCTGGACCAGTTCTTGAAAAGACTTGCAGAGGAGAAGGCATCATGGCGGAGCCGAGAACACGAGAAGGTACGTGCTGTAATTGAGGCAATGAAGGCTGACCTTGATAGAGAGAGGAAGAAGCGGCAAAGGATAGAGATTGTTCATTCCAAGCTTGTCGATGAGCTTGCTGAGGCCAAAATGACTGCAAAGAAGCGCTTGCAGGATTTTGAGAATGAATGCAAAGCTCGTGTGCTTGTTGAGGAGGTCTGTGATGAGCTTGTGAAAGAGATTGGCGAAGACAAAGCAGAAATTGAGGCGCTCAAGGTTGAAGTAATGAAGATGAGAGAAGAAGTTGAAGAGGAGAAGAGGATGCTGCAGATGGCAGAAGTATGGCGTGAAGAACGGGTTCAGATGAAGTTAATGGATGCAAAATTAACTCTCGGGGAAAAGTATTCACAGATGAGGGAGCTAAAAGCAGAGGTAGATGCATTTTTAGCTGCAAGGAAGGCTGAAGATATGGATGTGGCAGTATCGAGAGAGGCTGAGTTACTCAAAGACAAAATAAACTCTGTTAATGTTGAGGCCATAAAGGAGTTCACTTACCAGCCACCACCTGATTCCGAAGACATCTATTCTGTCTTTGAAGAACTCCAGTCAAGACAAGAAACTACCGAGAGAGACATTCAACCTTGCTGTGGTCACAGCCCTAGAAGCCATACCTCAAAGATTAACACCAGCAGTCCCGAGACAGATGTCTTTCTTGAGCATCCCATAAAACACCATGTACATGAGTTCATAGATAGCAATGACGATGTGGAAGATGGCAGTGACTGGGAAGCAGTTAGTCATGCTGAGGAACAAGGCTCCAGCAATACTCTCGATGGTAGTGAACAAGATGTTAATGGTTACTGCAAGGAAACTCATGCTTCACCAATCGAAGCCGACCGGAAGGAAAGTGGGGACAACAAACTGAACACTGAAACCATAGAAATTTGTTCTACAAATGCAAATTTAAGGAAAAAGGTGTCTTCACTGTATAAGCTGTGGAGATCAGCAACACATGATAACGTAGAAGATCTCAAGAAAACATCGGTTGAGGTAAAACCTGGGAGAATGTCATTATCAGATGCGAGGCTTTCCAATGGCACACTCACTTCAAATAATGACGAAGAGCTCAAGAAACATTCGGTCGAGCATGCTAACGGATGGCTATCAAATGGAACCCTATCTTCTGATTTAGGATTAGGTGAAACGGGATTCAGCCCAGGGAGCATAGGACAGTGGAGCTCACCTGACTCGTTGAATCATTATATCGCTCGAGGAATGAAAGGGTGCATTGAGTGGCCACTGGGTAATCAGAAGCAAAGTTTAAAGGCAAAGCTTATGGAGGCGAGAATGGAGAGTCAAAAGGTTCAGTTGCGTCATGTCCTTAAACAGAAAATTTAGCTCATCAATGAAACTATCCGTAGCACAACAAGGTGAGCACATTCTTAGACTGCAGGAAATGAATGTTCCTTTGTTGAAGATGCTTCCGGCGTTACACTTCCATCAATAATACGTTCGATACATTGTTCTCAGGCTACTACATATGAACCTTCTGATAAGCAGCTTTAGTATCAATCTATTTTTGAACTTTGTACTCTAGTCTACTGTAAATGCTATGAGACAACTAAATTTTCCGTCAATGCAATAATACACTGCCCTTGCTACTTGTATTAAGAACTCTTAATCTGCAGATCCAGTTGAAAATTACTAGTGAAAATTTTTTACTTTCCCAAAAGCATCAGACTTGAATACTTATGAGACCTTGCTTGAAGTTCATATCGAGATATTAAAGTTTGTAGATAATGTCTTGTTTCTTCAAACATATTTTCCTTATTATAAGATCAAGTTCACCACCACCACCACCACCACCACCACTACCCTTAGTGTTCATTTTATATTTAATCTCTGATTCAGGAAATGAAAAAAAACACAAGTAACAATGCGGAACAAATTTGTTGCTGTGTCACCGTCACCCTGCTCATTCTGCAGGCAAATTACTTGATTCCAAGTGCACATAATGCATGCCTTGTCTTCCAGATCCAAATCATTGTCTATTATTGCCTGTTTACTATTGCAATGCATTTTGCATTCGACGCTGCCAAAAGAATAATGATGAAGGATCTTCAGAGAAAAAAATATTTTATTAGTATACACTAAAATATTAATGTCATTATTGACATAATAATCAAATTAAAATAGTTTTGATTATACTTAAATAATAAAAAAATTTATTTTAAAATAATAGTATACTATATATAATAATTTTAATTAATTGGAGTCTTAGTTTAATATGTTGGAATAGCTATGCTTACAGCTACTACAATAACGCAGGAACAAAAGTAGAATGAAAAATATAGCTTTAATTTGGGCGTATCAAATTGTCATTGATAGACTTTATACATGCCCAGGAAAAGGACTACCCCTATGTTTAATTTAGTTGATCTTTCTTGACACATTATTTTCCATTATGAACTTACTAATAAAACAGGAGAAATACATGATGGAATGGAATATTATATCTTTACAAAATCTCACTTAGCAGAACTGTTCTATGAATTATGTTTTCTCTAAAATGGATCTTTTAAATTTTGCCATAAGAAATTGTTCTCTTGTGAATCGTTATGATGTGATCACAGCAAACAAACAAGTCCAAGAGCATGCTCTCAAATGGGCTTAATTCTTTTCTTATAATACAACTCAATAGAGAGAAATTTCAAACAAGGGATTCTGAAAAATTAGGATAAACACCCTTGATGATGGTAATAGTTTTGGAATACATTAAACACCCACGAAATCAGTCAATGGCTTTGATATGCTATCAAAGGAGTGTATTTATTATCAAGATTCGCACTACAAATGTTTTATAAGTCAAAAAGAACATAACGGAGTATCCTATACTTATCAATGAAAGCATGCAAACTATGGATTAACTACTACTCTACATGACCATTCCAATTCTGTTACAATACATGCTGATATGACAAGGCCAACACGCCACCTCAACTTAACAATCGAGCAATAAAACCCTGGATGATTTCATCCTTGTGAATGGTTAAGGAATTTAACTAAGAATGAAAGCGAAGAAGTTGAAGTTACGCATGCCATGCTCTTACTCAAACCCAAGATAGAACAACGAGAAGGATACCTATCTCCTCACGACTGAACAGCCAATTTCTGGAGATGCTCACAGAAAACTTGAAGACTGACATCATCGGTAAATATGATATCACTGCCAGGAACAACCTCATGGGCGGAATTGTACGTTGCTGATGGGTTCAACTTTGCCAACAGAAATCTTGCCTGCAGAGGAAACAAACACACGTTTGATCAGCACCATAACTGAGGAAAAGTGGATACAACTGATCGCCCATACAGTTCTGATATGATCATTATATAGGGAATTCTCAGTTTATACACATCCTAGGATGGTTAAGTTTTTTTTTTTTTTTTTTTTACTTGAGTAGCATTTTCAAATGAATTTAGAAAGAACAATTTTGGTATATGTTTTGAACAAAGACATTGTGCAGCAATTTCTGCAATGATGGGTTTGACATATAACATGTAGGAAGTGCAGAGTAAAAGTACCTGGGAACCGTGCTGGTCACAGACAACTAATCTGGGAACTGGGAAGCGTTCTCGGATGATTGCTTGAGCATCAGCTTGAGGAGCTTGTAATAGCTGAGCAAAAGCCTGCAAGTGCTTACAAATAATGCAAGGATCAAATTTCATATATCTCTTGTCGAGGACTGTAGCAGAAAATATCAAAATCCCATTAATTTCCTACTCAGGCAAATATGTAAGTTGAATCTGGAAACAACATAAACATGAAAATAGTTATGAAATTAGATAATATTAACAATTAAAGCAATACCTGATGTTCTGGCTGATTCTGATATCCCATATTGCGCCACTGAGCAATGGTCACACCGTGAAAAATGACAATACTGAAATATGCATCAAACAATAATATACGATCTAGAGCTATAGATGACACATCTAACAATGCAGGGGTAGGGGGCAAATTGAAAGAGTAAGAAAGCAGTGAAGGCTGGATCATCACTACGGAGTTGGTGATACTCTCACGATTCAGCAACATACGGAAATAAGCAGTCTCATCAGGGCTGTTGTTAAAAACCTGTAGCAAGAGAATCCACCCGAAAATAAGAAACAAAGAGGTGTATTGCACACTGAAATAATGCTTGTGATGTCAATGAGAGAAAGTACCTGGACAAATTGTGAGCGTCGTAAATTAAACATGAATTGTGGTAGGATCGAGAAGTTTGGATGTAGTGTAAATGAAGCAGGATCATCTTTTCGGTAATCACCAAATCGTGAACAAATGCGAATGAGAGATCTATCCAGCCATCGTGTTGCATCAAATTCTTCCTAAAGAAAATTATTAGTGAATACAAAAGCTCAGTAACTTATTCATTTTAACTGTATCATCTCAAAGCATATTTCATAATTCTAGCACTAGACTAATTTTCCCTATTGGTGTGACAAAAGGAAAAAATAAGAAAGATAACACACTAAACTGTGCAAATAAATAAGGATATATGCCAAGCCATGTTACCAAAAGACAGGTCGTAAAAAATTTTACCTCCATCTCCATTTTTAAGGATATATATCTCGCTAATACAACAGCTGCAGTTTCCTGGTCAAATCCTTCCACCAATTCCTTCACATTGAGTAATGTGACAGATAAGAAATCAAGTCTAATCATACTAAGTAACCAATAAGTTGAAAAAGATTTGCAAATCACATTTAAATTAAGCTAAGGGTGTACGAACAAGGAACAGTAACCTAGAAACTCGTATATAAAGTGGAAAACTGGGAACTTACCTCTGTATTGGAGCCATCAACCCATTTCCTGGTAACTGTTGTAACACGTAACCTCATTTGACCATCAGGATTCTGATAGCTAAGCATCCATCAAATTGATAAATATAGTAACTTGCATTTTAAAAATGGAACAAATATAATAGTAAAGAAGAAAACAACATACTTGGTTAGGAATTGTATATACAACTGTGGATTTGGAATTCCAGATTGAGTTGATTTTTCACTCGGTGAAACATCAAAGAAAATTGTAAGACAAGTAGTCCTATCGAGACCGCACATCTTCCATGAAGTTGTATTCCCTTGTCCTACAATAGTGTCTGCAGAGAGAGCTCCCTTCTGCAGTTGTCCATTAGTCAGCTGTGCATTCACTAGACAGCAAAATTTCAACTTTTTTCCAAAATGCATTCCATCATAAACCACTCAAGTCAAGTTCAGCATTTAAATATAATAACCTTCTCCAAGGATGTACACGGTCCAATAATTCCCTGAATTTTGATGTCCTTCGAGCAATTGATCTCTAGTGTACCACTGAGATTATAGAAAGAGCCATAAGTATTGTGTTCCTTGAAGAATTGTAAGAGTACAGAAATTAACAGAAATATATAATAACTACTGGTTTCTTCTCCTAACAAAAATTATTTGGCCTATGATATCCTAATGTTCATGATAATGTTACTTGAGTTAAAAGGTCAAAGGAACAAGATTGTCTTATGGATAAAGAAAGGAGTGCTAGGAATATGCTGATTAAAAAAATATTAGTGCACCATAAATTCGAGAAAAAAATAGGGGTTTTAAACAACCTTTCGCCAAAAAGTAGAGAATCAATTGGCAAAATAATCAATTGGATTTGCATTATATATATATATATATATATATAGGAAGGGGAGCCTTGGCGCGCAACGGTAAAATTGTTGCCGTGTGAACTAGAGGTCATGGATTCGAGTCTTGAAAATAACTTCTTGCAAAGTAGGGTAAGGTTGTGTATAATAAGCCCTAGCCCTTTCCCGGGACCCTGCATTGACAGGAGCTTCGTGTACGAGGTAGCCTTTCTTTTTAATGAAAAATGTATGCCTGGAATTGCTTAATTGCCAACTAATATGCTTTGTCACAATTTTGCTACAACACAAGGATTGTGGCTGAATAAGCTCCAAGGCTCATATCAGGCAAATAATAAAACAGAGAAGATTCATGTTAAAAATGCTTTTGACCACTAATAGATCTATCTTGATTCCTTAGTTAATGTCTGCAACTGGACAGCAGATTTAACTACAGCTACCCAAGTACAACAATTTTATCTGCAAAGAGATAAGTATATTGATGTGACATATAACTACTGAAAAATATTGCAACCTACTTACTTAAAGGAAAGCCCAAGAGATTGCTCGCCATCCTCAAATATTCTCTTAAATGAATCCTTAAAAACTGGATGTCCAAAACTTTCAGCAAGGACAACTAGCCCACCTGTCCTTTCAACTACTACTTTCATCTCCGCAACCCCAACCTGCATATATTTTCATGGGCAAGAACATCATTTCACTTTTGTCATACTTATAACAGATTCTATGAGGAAAAAAATCAACTGAAGTCTACAATAAAACTTATATTTATCATGTTTGACAGGCCTTCCAAAGTTAAAACACCATAAATTATATAGCAATTTGAGGTGCTACAAATAAACATCTTGTTTTCTAAAATTATGTGGTTATGGTCTTACAAGCTAGGATTATGTCTAAACAATACAAATCATAAAAACTGGAATATGACAATTACATGTGGTTCCTTATTTCTTATTGGTACAATGTGGATATATGGTCACCATGCAAATTCTACAAACAAATATGCAGCCATATAAGTAGCATGTTTTATTTAAAAACTTCAAATATACATGTGGAGCATTTATTTGAAGGTTGATGATAGAATCAGCAAGCATATTGTCAAGATAAGATATGTTTTAAAGCATCATACAGAAGATAACAAAGTGTCAAGACAAGTGATAATTAAGACATTTGAAGAAAGCAACCAGTGCAACCAGTCCAACATAGACAACAAATAGCTATATAAAAATTTTAAAATTTTCACACTTTACATTGCTTTCATGCGTTCTAATCCTATGTTCATCAAATATAAAACAGTATGATCGCAACAATTGCTGCATGCAACTTCCAAAGAAGTTTGCCTGTTGCCTATAAAATGGAAAGATGGCTACGAGATTGAACAAACTTAACCTGATCAAGTGCTGAAGCAAAAAGGTCCAGGACATGGCCCTGGTCAACTAGCTGCTTTGCGAGATTATCATAAAACTTGATAGCTTTGTGGAAGTGGGGAGCAGCATCTTTATCAAGGTCTTTATGTGAACGGACTGGCTCTGATTGATCTTTTGACACAATCTGCAAGTGATATACTATAAGTTCTAACAGACAGTGGATTTCAAACCACCCATCAGAATTTTTTTAAACAAATGACATCAGAAGGGACCAAAAGTGCATTCTCAAACTTTAATCTAGCAATGTGCAATCATATTTTAACAACACAATTATCATCATGTAAAGGAGAAAATAAGGAAAAGAACTGAAAAGCATAATTTAAACACTAAACTAGTGGTTTCAATTCCAAACATACATTAAAAAAAGCACCTGAACCTAACAGAATTGAGACAGAAATATTTAAGCATAGAGATGTTCGGCGACTTGCAGCTGTAGTCACACAACAATCATATTCAAGATAAGAATAGGGACAGATCACAATTCAACAAACATATAAGGATTCCTATAAACACCAAGGATGCCAATTGTAAGAACATATTACACTATTGTCATCATTATCATCATCAACACCTTGAATATCCCTACTATTTAAAGTCCATCTTAACAAAATAAATCCATCACTTACACCAAAAACTACAAAGCATATTTAATTTAAACATGGTTTTTTAAAAAATAGCTTAAGTGAATGCCTAAGGTTTTTGGCAGATTCTCGCTGAATGCCTAAGCTTTTTGGTGGATTCTCGCTTCACGTACAGGGTATGCTTACCCTGTTAAGCAGTTGATTCAAAACACATGCTAAGTAGACTGCCTAGGCAGTCCTTTTGGGCGCCCAATTTGGTTCATTGAGGAAAACAAGCAATTTAGTAGAAGAGATGGGTCTAATAACGAATAATATTAATCCCTTAGCCTCCAGCATACATCCTAAGTTGACTCATGACTATATGATACTAGTTATCTATTTTATATTATGATATTGCAGTATGATGATAGATTATGAATTTACTATATGTTTTCCTGCAATGTGAATTTTTCATACTTATTTATATAATTTATTATGATTTTTTTTTTCAATTAAATGCAAGTGAAGTAGGATATATTTTGTTATTATTGTTACGTGCTTAGTGATTTTTTGTAATATGATTGTAAACTTGAGTTCCTAACCATATTTTAATTCCAAACTGGCTCGGCCCTACCTAGGCTGCCGCCTGCCGCTGGGCTTTAGAACTGACAAGAATCGCTTGTTAATACCGCGAATCTAATATTACAACATCATGGGAGCAAAAAGGGCTATCAAAGGATGCAGGGAATATTACCATTCCAGGGCCAACAGTACACGGTCCCCCAACTAAAGCTATGATCCGGGCACCAGTACCAGTAATGCATGCTCCTAGTAAGCCAGCTGCAACAGAAAGGGCAACTCCAGTGCAACGCAGCGGCCGATTACCTACCTCCACAGGCCAGCGATCTAATTGCAACTCATCTAGCAGCTGGAATGAAGCAAATACGGAAAGGAAGAAATTATTTAGCATAAGATTAGAAACGCTATCGCTCAGACTAATTTGGGCAAGTAGATAGTGGATCTCACAGCATTGAGAGTGTATTCACAATCGGATGCTGGAAGCAAGAATCTATTGACGGATGTCGAAGGATGCAGCGCATTAGCCTGGTGTCCTTTGGGATACCCAGGAGCAACAGAGCCATGTCGAACACCAGCGGACGAAAGCCCCAACTGTTCCAAGATCTGCTCTTTCGTGATCTCCTTCGTCCCACGGAACACATAGACCTTCGTCAAATCAGCAAAACCTAGTTCGTGGAGGAGAACCTGGGTGCCGAAGGTGATGAACCCGACAAGGGCATGGTCGGGCAAGAGGCCTATGGCCCGACGCATGGAGGACTTGACGAAGTCAAGCTCCTCCTCTATGAGGCATATGTCAAGAACAAAGAGGAACACGGGAGGCGGCGGCGGCGGCGCAGCGGCATCGATGGGCGGAGGGGCATACTCGATCGTGGTGCACTGGGGGAAAAGCTCCGCCGGGGAGTTGGTCTCGCTGATGCCGGCATAGTGGAGAGGGAATTGGTTGCGGGAGAAGCATATGGGGCAGATCCAGATCTTGGCGCCGAAATCGACGCGGGCGAAGGGGTTAAGGACGGCGGCGCAAGGCGGTCTGCAGCGGAGCGGGGGGTAGGGGAGGACAGTGAGGGAGGAGGAGGAGCGGATCGGGGAGAAGGAAGCGGCCACGGGAACGACGCACTTGCTCGCCTCCACCTTGGATCGGGGCCAGGAGTTCCAGGTCATGCGGAGGCCGTCGGGTCCGTCGGGGTCGGGGGCGGTGGTTGCGCCTCCTGCGAGGTCTTCTTCCATCGCAGAAGAGTTGCCGGCGTCGAGAAGAGCAGAGATCGATCGCCGGCGGGGAAGAGCGATTGAGATTGGAATTGGGATTGAAAGGCCGCATAAAATGGAGAGAAACAAGAAGTAACGCGTGGAGAAGACAGGTAAAATTGGGCCGTTTAATCCAGTCGAATTGGGCCGGGCCGTTACAATTTCAAACACTATGACGGTTCCTTACTTATAAAGGGAAAGCTTCAATTTATTCCCCGAAATTTATTTCTATTTCAAATGCCTTCCATAGTTTTAAAAATTCTTGTCATTTTAACCTTCAACCATTAACACTGTCCATGGTAATTTCAGCTCTTATCAGTCATTCTCATAAACTACGTTAGCTTTAATAATCCTGTTTAAAACAGGAAAGGTAGAACTGATTAGTACGGTGCTAAGGTAAATCGTAAGTTAATCGAGCATAGACCATCTAGACATGTAACGTCTCGTCCTCCCTATTCTTGCACGCACTCACACAGACTCAAACAGACCGTTAGAGTCCGAACCAGGAAAGGGGTTTCCAACTGACGTGATTGAAAGAGGAAAAGAAGCACTGTAATGAAATAGTAGATGCAGGCGTATGGGAAAGCGGACCTTCATAGGAAACCAAAGACCCCC
>JBBPFP010000044.1:4191403-4205929 GCA_037974795.1 Kaempferia galanga | reverse complement strand
CTATTGTTTTCAATTTCGCTGCGTTTATCTTTTTCTATTTTACACAATTATTTTACTATTCAAAAAAGTGCAAAAGTCACGAGCATTATTGGGTCCCTCTTTAGCGCTTTTCAATCCTACAATCAATTCTAGTTGGAGCATTTTCCACTAAAAAAATCTCTCAAATTTTGATCAATTTTTTCTTCCATTTTCTAGAATCGTCAATATTCAAATGTAAATAACTCTCTTGGTTTACCGTTTGTACATAAAGATATTATTATTATTCTTCATCCAAGTCATTCACAGATTCATGTTCAATGCTAATCATATTTTCAATTTTTTTTCTCCAAGTCATTTTATTAGTAATATTAAAGTATTTATTAATATTGTCAACCTGACTTTGAATAAGTGTTTCTTTCCTCTATTTTCCTTTTTTTAGATACAGTTCGGCGCTTGCTATTGGTAACGGGGATATGAAGAAAGTTGATTGCTGTTGATTGATGGGAAAAAGAAAAAGAAAAAGAAAATAACAGCGTTGGGAAGAACGGAGCATAGGACTTTTATCCCATTAGGTGGATCGATTAATAGGACACAAGGAAAAATGAAGCAAATATAAGGTGAAGAAAAAAAAACAAGAAAATCAATGTCTCATGACGGTGGATTTCTTGCTGCATGAGGAGGAAAAGAAAGGAAAGATATTTTTCTAATTTATTTTAAACCAATGGAACTGATTTAACTATCTCCATGCCTATTCTTATTTTTTGCTGGGATTCAATCCAATTTAAATTCCACACTTTCATTTCTGATCATTTATTTAATTTAATATTTAACAAAATTTGGTAAATTGAGAATTCTAAACCCATGGACTAATTTTTGAGCTCCTGGCGAGCGCCTCATGGGCCTCACCTGGCCTGGAGGAACATGGCGAAACAGCTAAAACCACGGGTAGAACCACGTTGATGGCTACCCGGGCTAAATAATAGGAAGTTAACCCGGGTAGCCATCTGTACTCGTAGTCATAGCCTGGATAGATCACCCGGACGGGCTCAGCCATGGGCTAAAACTCGGAGCCTCTTCGAGTGGAAGAGGGTGAGGGATGAGGGTGTTTCGCAGCAAGACGAGGCTCCTCCGTCAGAGGGTTCCGCGGAGGCGAAAACGTCTCGAGGTTGACCAAGTCCCGGCGTCACATAGCGAGGAGGGAAGGGGTCCGTGCATGGCGGGAAAGGCATTGAGTCTCCGGAGAAGAAGTCGCAGGGCCTGGGACAGCCACGCGCGACGACTATTGCGTGAGGAGGAAAATGTGAGGCCATAAATTATTTGCCCCATGTCTTAACTTTGCCTAAATTAATAATAGCACCAATAATTCCTAAAATTAATAATAAATCAAGGAGAATTTCACCCCTAAAATTAATAATAAAGTTGTTTCATTGTTACAACTTAAGAACAGACTATTTCGAAAAGTTAATCTCATCTATGCTTGAGACAGAGCCTACTGAATCATTCAGTAAATTCCAAACTCTCCTCTCTAATTAAATATTAAGAAATCCAGATCAGATCAATCACAACGTAATTAATGTGACTGATAAAAAGGTGTTTAGGCAGGACATTCATTCATAGCCGACGGTAGAAAGGCAAGGTCCAGAAGCTGAGGGAGCAGGTAACCTGCATGCGTCTGTCGGCGGAATAAAAACTTGGATGCTGTCTCGATCATCCCTCCACTTTTCTTCAAAAGATAGAGACACTGCGGAATTAGTCTCGGGATCGGTTGTCAGCACTGCAGCATGCTTTGAAGCTTCTGATAAACGATCTTTTCCTTCGCCGCCTACGTACGTACAGTCATTTACAACCAGAGCTAATTGTTCTTAGGGGAAAAAAAAAACATGAACGACAAATGCCTATTTATTATCGTGTAAAAATATAAAAAAGTTATAGTTTGAAATTTTGGCTGCTGAAGAAATGTCACTCCTGATTCCTCCCAGTCCATTTCAGCAAAGATATGATAGTTTCGGAATGATCAAGAGGGTATATTTCGCCTTTAAAATAAGTCAGCAGTTGCAACAGTGGAAAGGAAATTAAATAAGAATAAAAGGTATGTAAATTGAGGAACTTTGGTACATCAGAGGCAACAGAATCCCCTATTCTGATCAAAATTCATCAGCATCCGATAAAAAACTATCTTCTTATATTAATATTTATGAAATTCGGTTGCAATTAATTTTCCAAGCTTTTGGCAAATAATTGGGTGTATCGGAGGAGCGAGCTTAATTAACAGCGTTGACAAAGTAGTACACACAAGTCAACTGCGTACGTCATTCTCACACTGTGAAAGCATGCGAACCAAATCGATCTGAAACACGCTCTTCACCCACTCATCCTCCATTTCTTTGAACTATTCCACTTTCCGCTCTTAACTTTTAATTATTCTAACCATCCCAGAAAAAAAATAATATTCAAATTAATTATTGAATATTATATATATATATATAGAACCTTCCCTGCTTCTTCAATCCTCTGCAACTGCTCTGTTCCTGTTAGAGAGAGAGAGAAGAGAAAGAGAGAGAGAAATGGGTGGGTGTATGGCGTGCAAGCGGCGGCGGAGGGCGTTCAATTGCGTGAGGGTGATTCACATGAACGGCTACTTCGAGGACTACGAGCCGCCGGTCACGGTCGGCGAGGTCACCGGGAAGCCTGCGGCCCACGTCCTGCTTTCCTCCGCCCACCTCCTGGCCTTCGGCTCCAACCCGCTCGGGCCCGACGACCGGCTCGAGTCCGGGCGGCTCTACTTCCTCATCCCCCACTCCATCTTCCAGTCGGAGACCTCCCCGCTGGACCTCGCCAGCCTGATGACGCGCCTCGCCGGCGCTGCCAGGAAGGGCGGCGCAGTCGCCGCGCCGCCCTCGTCGCCCAGACGGAGCGAGGGGCAGTGGTGCAGGGAGAGGCAGATGACGGCGCGAGGGACGTGGAGGCCGGAGCTCGACCCGATCGAGGAGAGGTCCTTCGGCCGCTCCCTCCGGAGGGACTCCATGAACAGCAGCATGCGCTCGATCTTGGCCGCGGAAACGTGAACGAGCAAGATGATCGGCGGAGGGGAAACGAGTTGACTTCTGTTCCCTGCGATTTAATTCCATTTAATTAGCTTAATTATATATATAAATCGATGATCGACCATTCGGGTTGTGATTAGAATTGTTCAGCGAAATTAGATCGGAAAGAAAATGGCAAAAACTGTGGGATCCAAGTGTGTTTTTTGTTTACCGGCCGGATTTCTAATATTAATTTTGTTTTTTGTTTCCTTCCTCTTCAAATCGATTCTGAGAGAGTGAGAATTATGACGTGCGACCGACAGCATTTACTATATATGTAATGTAAGAAGTATGATCAGACAAACAATTTGCAACAGTTGATAAGGATCAATCAGTCGGAATGCATGCTTACGGATTACAGCAGGGAGTTGGTTAGATTGGTAAGGCAACTTGCTCGTATTTGGGATATCCCAAAGCGTGGGATGCACACATTCATTATATTTTTTTGTTTTGTGTAGTCTAATTCGAAAATAATAATAATAATAATAATAATAATAATAATAATAATAATAATAATAATAAGGGCACTCTTTTACGGATTAAATCGGAAACACAGAGCCTTATTTCAACAAGCTACATCATCAAACTTTAACTACAAGAGATTGCTTACTTGTGGGCAGTCGACGGCGTAATGGATCAAAGACGCAGTCATCCAGTTTGTTAATCCTCCTCCAGCAAAGTCAAAACTGTTCAGTGGATAAAGATTGTATCAGGAACAAGCTTATCTCCTTTTTTTTAGCTGATTCAAAAGTGCTAACTTGCTTGCTGATTTCCGTTCGATGAGAAACTGTTTTATTTTATACTTTTTCCAAAATGACTTGCCATTCAGAAAGAGACGTATATGTATAAATAAAGTAATGCGGTATCATGAATTATTTTGTAGCGACTGAAGCTTTAGGGAAACAAAGAAACGTGAATGATTTAATTAGGCTGCAGGGTGCACTTATTAAATAGAGGGTGGCAATCTGGCAGGACCTCGCTTTAATTAAATAAAAGTAAACCTCAAACGTTAACCGCCTACGAAGGAGATAAGCATAATTAATACAGAGTTGCTTTAACCTTATGCAATGTTTGACTGAATAAAACCACGTTACTTGATAAAATGCATAAACGGTAAACAATCCGACAAGACGTTTATTTCCACTATTATCCACATCCCCCATTAAAGTTGGCTTGCATGTCGGCATATAGTACAGGGATGGCTCACTGGGAGCAGCACATCTTGTTACATAAAATTGGACTGCCGGGATACCGTTTTTATTATCTGAGTTATCTCAACGTGCATGAGCGGAGAATTTAGCCATGTTGATCCATCCAAGCAGAAATACCTAATAGATCCCGGGTACAACCCTATATCGCACCTTGTTGCAGTACATCTTCCAGTATTTTCCGTACCTGTCGCAAGTCAGAGTACATCGACATTTACAATGGATCAGAGTTAAAGTAAGAAATGAATGTAAGCTGACCAATTAGGATTCAGAAACGGCTGATAGATCAGGATTCAGAAATGGTTCGCAACATTAAAAGACACGTGGAATTAGAAACTTCATGGCAAGTAGGGTGCCCTTCGCTTACAAAGGTCAACAAAGTTCAGAAGAGAAAAATGGCAAGAGCCTTGTAATACATCATTGCCACAGATGCATAATCCAAATCGTTACCAAAAGGAAACCATATAAAGTTCCAAGGATGGTCATAGAAATTGTGAAATTCTACAATAGCTGACTAGCATACTAGTAGGGAAAAAGATGAAAATTTGCAACCATTTCCATGATTTGTTTCCTTGAAAGTTTGAATGTGCATATGATGTTAGTATATTATTAACGATAAGCAACCTAAAAATTTGTTTTGGAAGAAACCATCGTTGAGATTCATATTAGAAAGAAACAGTTTGTTGGGGAACTTTCATAGTCAGCTCATGAGCAGTGCGTCAAAGACTATAGAGGGGAAGGACATGGGACTATAACTGGGGAAAATGAAATATTTTTGTGGGATTTGAGGAAGGCAATGAGTGGCGAAAATAGCCAGGAGGTTGGCAGTGTAGATGTTGATATAAAGAAGCATGGTGGATAATGGTGGCTTTTGAGGATCGAATAGGAGCACCACGAGGAGGTGCAGGACAGTGTGATATGCACAGTTACACAAAACTTGCAATAGATAGCAGATTAAGTGATAAGGAGTCCTGTGATAATGCAACAGTAAGGTGGGAGAAAGCGTGGGGGGATTTAGAGACACGAATAGGTAGAGAGAAGTTGCTAAAAGAAAATTTCAGGGAGAGGAAAAGATAAGACAGAAAAGGAGAGGACGTACTGGCACACCAAACCCATGAACTCCCCATGAGGGATTGAACAACAAAAATCCTTTTCAGAGGATTCAATCTGCTTTGGTTCGTACTGGCACACCAAACCCATGAACTCCATTTTGAGGGATTGAACAACAAAAAAGGATTCGATCCGGTTTGGTTCCAAGTTGAGAGAGAAAACTCTAGTATTATAATGAACAATAGCAATTATAAAGACTCAGCATGACACTTGAAGATATAATAACCAATATTAGGCTGAATTATCAACGCTATCATGACAAAATACTGTCGACTCCACAGTATGGTTTAAGACAGTGAAAAAGGGCAAGAAGAAAAACAAATACTGTATTAGTCATGCTGGTTCTTTGCACTTTCCTTATTGTCAAAGAGTGGGAAGATCCTCATTACAATAAATTTTGGAAAATCAATTTCAAAATTTGTAATTCACAAATTTCTTTATTATTCAAAGGGAAATAATCTACACATCAATAGGATTTAATTGACAACTCTGTGGCGTTCCAATCCACAAAGTTCTCACTGCTTACAAGACCCAAAGATGCAAACCATTTGGACTTGATGGAAATTTTCTTTTCAGCAGTAACATATAAAATAGAAACCTACCAATAAGTGGGCTGGCCAATAATATGTATAATTAAAAAGTATGTCAATTTCATTAATTCATTCAGCATATTTTTTAAGTAATTAAGTCTTAAATGAAAAAAATGAAATATGAAAATAACATCATAGAGTATTTTTATAGCTTACTTGGTCGAACAACGATCATCATCCCTTTTTGCTCGATCCAAGAGCAGAATGGTAAGAAATATCACATAGAAATAAGGTAGGAACTGCATCAGTAGAATCAAAAGTCAGACAAAAACATAAACCCACAGGCAAAGAATGTTAATAGAAGATAAAATATATCCAACAAACACTTACATGGTTAAAAAGTGCTGGCACACTCCAAAAGAATGCAGCTAATATCTCAGGCACGTAATGAAAGTGGCGAGATACACCCCACCTGCCCATTACCTCATAATTAATAATTTATTGGAAGTTTGTTTTGTAACCAAATTTCACTATCATAAGGCAGTTTAAATTCTTTTTGTTACTAAAGGTGAAGTTATGGAACATATAATTATAAATCATCTTGTTTTCCAGGTTGCCTATACAACAATACTGACCATCCAGAAGTCAGGAGAAGGCTAGTTTTCGTCTCGCCTTTCTCAGTCTTATAGGAAGCAACTATCTGTTGGAATCAATACATTCAAAGCTTTAAAAGAAAATTACAAAATCAATCAAAAATTCACGTAAGAGAAGATGCTGCATAAGCCTGAAACCTTTGATGGAGCTTTCCCCCATATCAAACACTTCCCATTGGTTCTGCGGAACACTTGCCTTTGTCTATCACAGTCGTAATTAACATAGATGCAAAGAAGTCCAGATGCAAGTATGAGAAGTGAAAGCTGGAGAGATAATCAAAGATTAAGTTACCACAAAAGATGTTTCATAATTGCTGGCAAAAGAAAGTTATAGAAGAGGTATAAGATTATGCTTTATATTTAGGGTTGTCCGCTGGTGAAATTTGAATATATAGAACATACTTGGGTACCAAGATGAACAGGATGATTAACAAGGTACATCCCTGGAGAAGTATAGATTGAGGGAACCCATACCAAGCATCCCCAACATATGTAGAATCCAGCTGATAGAAAAGTGCAAGACAAAGTTAAACTTGCATGGGAAGCTTAAATGAATTATGTTTCAAACTCTTATAACTCAAAGATCTGTAGATATTAGATTGTAATGAATAGAGAACGTTGCTGATATTTAATTAGAAATATGTTCTATTGGATGAGGTAATAAAAGTTAGTATTGAGCTGATAAACTTTATGTAGTATGTTTATTGACCAATAATAGATAATGAATGAAAACTAAAAGATAGGTAATTATCCTGTTCCTAGTTCAGTTACAATGCGCGAAAGCATATAAATCAAACAAATATTTATAGAAACTAAAGAAACATAATGAATTACTTGATTATATACCAACCTCTATCATGTGCAATATCCATAGTGCACCAGTACCCAGCTTCCCACCAGAAGAATTTAGTGATATAGACAAGCATCAACACAGTATTCACCAGCATGGAATCAGATACTCGCCCATTCATTTCATACTGCATGTAAAAATTTATTTGAAAACAAATGACTAAATTCAACATGCCTATGAGAGAGAACTTGTTAAATGTTCATTTGTATGTGCATTTATCCTTTTCCTCTTGTCTTTTGATCCATATATCAGTGAATTAACCAGAAAATTTTTCAAGGTTTTGCTTCAAATAATCTCTCAACTGTACAATCTTCTGTTATTTGTCCTTCTCATGTTTCTGGCACTAATACCTACAAACATGTTCACCTTTGAACACAGAGTTTGGGAAGATTTGGATAACTGTCACTCTCTTGTAAGGCACAAAAATTCTTTTAACCTGTTGGCGTTGAAGCTGAACCATTGATGGATTTAGGCTAACATCAACTGACTTTTTAATCCTAAGTGAGTAATGCCTACAGGAACATATGAAACTTATAGCGGTTCATAAAAAAAAAATACTGTAGGACAATATTTGAAGGATATGCAACTTAAACAAAGAGGGAAAATTAGAAATATTTCCCACAATCACCCAAGATTAAAAGCATGGAGACAGACATCGGTAAAGTTCACATCTTCTTCGTTGAATTTAATTTCCTTATCATTGCTCTAGATGCTGCTTGATATATTAATGCTTTCCTCATATCCTTTGCATATTTATCAATAGCGTAAAGAACACATGTAGAGATAATAATAACCTGTTTGATGCAATATGTGACAGCAAGAACAGCCCAGGACATCATACCAAATCGGCAGTTTGTAAAAACCTTGATATCAAAGTTCTTACCGATACGAGGATATAGTTCCATGCCCTACACAAGAAAAAAAAATTCCAGAAACTGTATAAGCTACAACTTGCATTACATCGAAAGAAAAAAACTAAAGAAAGTATTGCCAAGTACTCCATTTGCTCCATATAGTAGATATTAAAACATGAAATAAAACTTGCCAAAATAATGGCACACAGCTAGAAACAAACTAGCAAAAAGAAAGGCATAAACCAAATGTTTGAGGAAAAAGAAGTTGGACAAAAAATTGAAGAAATCAGTGGATGGTAAGTGTTCAAGTATTACCAATTATCAAGTTTTATTCATAAGACAGATGCCCCACCCCACCTAAGGTTTCTAGTGCCATATCTACATTTCAGTGAATGTACTTTTCCATGCAAAAATATTAAGAAATCAGTGGGAGGTAAGTGTTTAAGTACTGCCAAAAAACAAGCTTTATTCATACAAAAGATAGCTATTTTGATCTTGTCAAGATGCCCTACACCTAAGGTTTCGTCCGCCATGACCTCATCTAAGTGAATGTTCTTCATGCAAAGAAACAAATTAAAGAAACCAGTGGGAGAAAGTGTTTGAATATTTCCAAGAATCAAGCTTTAAACATAAAAAGAGATGACTATTTCAACACTGTCAAGATGCCCTACTCCCAACGCTAAACTAGGATGGAGCTCTAGAGATTGACAGGTTTTGGAACGCTAACACTAGCTGGAAAAGCCCAAATAGAAACCAGGCAGGAAAACTATTCCAGTGAGCCATTCTCAATTGACTTCTAGTAGTGTAATTCGCTGGGTATTCTTTGTAATGAGAGCTAAAATGTGGTTAATAAAATTAGAGATGGCAAATTCTAATTCATTTTTTCAAGAGTAAATATCCTTCATGTACAATTATATAAGATTCCATCATCATAGTAAAGAAAATCATATTATTGTGACAAAAATATAGATATGTATATGCATAATGGTGGGGGCAGTGAGACCAAGGATTTCCATGATGGTATAGTATATGTGGCGAAGGGGAGCCTTGGCACAATGGTAAAGTTGCTGCCATGTGAATTTGAGGTCACGGATTTGAATCACCAACACAGCCTCTTGCAAAATAATGCAAGGTAAGGCTATGGTTTAAAATTCCAAAATTTGTATTTTGTATAATTTCACAAAATCATAAAATTATGCGGCCACGCAAACACACTTGTATAAAAATAGTGATACATCACTGTGTAACAGCCAAAGACCTTTACTATTAAACAGTGCTACATCTTGCTGGTTATTTTATGTGCAATCAGTCAAGAACAAACAATGACACAACAACTCTGTAAATGACGTCTATAAGTGTTAAGAAAGCTTACCCAATAAAAATCAATTATAAAATTTCCTGATGAACCAGAGTCGGAAGAAGATGGTGCCAAATGACCCTGTGGAGAATAAGAATTATCAGAAATTAGGAACTGAGAATAGTAATAATCATACGAAAAGCTAGATTGAAATTGACATAAGCTCACTTTCAGGTATAACAAAATGCAGAACACTAAGCTTCCTATAATAAGTGCTGAATAAATTTCTCCCAGGTGATCATACACAATTGCAGGGTTGAAGATTTCAAACCTTCAAAGACAAGTCAAGGAACACTAATCATAGTTAGAAGTTAAATAATGTTAGAATAAAGAGAAATACAGGTGAATTTCTAAATCATACAAAATCCTACATATGCTCAACAATACCCAAAGTTATGAAATTAAAGCATTTAATTACATACTAGAGGTACTGGAACATGTGACACGTTTAATTACCACGTTTTAAAAATACATTTTCATGTTGCTAATTGCTACAAAATGCATCCACAAATGAATGTGGTGTTTTATCATATATTGCATATGATGCATAAGCAACTCATCATCATCAAATCATATTAATCCCAACCATTTACAGTAAGCTGCATGGATCTTGTCCTTCCATTAAGCTCTATGCAAAGTTCAAAGCTAGAGAATAGTTTTAATTGTGTTAACAAAGTTTTCTTTCTTTCCATCTTCCCCTTACACCTTCAACTCTAATTAATCCAAAAATTTGAGACAAACATAACCTGTTGTATGATGAAGGTATTGAGTGCGCAAGTACCTTGCTAACAATATTCAGTATTTGACTACATGACCTCATGCTTCTGCATACACTTTGTAAGACCTTGATCATAACATAGTACATGTCATATAATATTAAACTCCATTTGAAAAAGTGTCATACTTATAGCCAATCATGTCATATACTTTTGTATGTGTGGGCTGCGCACGTGTATAAAGGGGCAGCCTGGTGCATGCAACTCCCACCAATGTGGAGTCCTGGGAAGAGTCTATTATACGCAGTCTTACCTTGCATTGCAAGAGGTTGTTTCGAGATTTCAAATCCATGACCACCAAGTCACATGATAGCAACTTTACCATTGCACTAAAGCTCCGCTTCTTAACTTACAATAAAGATCAATAAAAGCAATCTCCTTCTTAACTTGCATTTTTAAAAGACAAAAATTGAAAAATATAAATTCCAGTTGAAGATAAAGAATTTGGAGAAAAAACATAGAGATGTGAAGAAAATCAGATATTTAGTGAATCATACATATCTAGCACTGTAAATAATTTCAAAACACTCACCACCAAAGGCTGATGTAAGTTACTAATGTTACAGCATAGGCTAGTAGGCCATTTGCCTGCAATAAAAAAAAGCAGAAATAAATTATGTCAACGATGACCTCATACTGTCTAAACTGTATAGTCCATCCTAACTATTTGGTACCAAATTACATGAATCTTATTTCATCATTTGAATCTATGCAAGATTATATTATTAGCAACATTAAGATCTCTTACATGATTTTTTCTCATTGTGTCGATTAAAGTTCACTTTGGACCATTAAACCATCATAACATTTTTTTTCTCATTTTACAATCTACTAGAACTACAACTAGTTGAGCATGGATAGTAGACCATATATCCATCTTAGCATCTCATCTCTACTATATTAACTTTTTTAATACATTATTTTCTAAGTATGTGGTAGACTAATGCATCACATACCTATATAAATGATAAGTCTTACCATACTTTCAGAAAATTTTCTTTTACGCCATAGATGTACATGATGATCACAAATGACTCCAAATAATTTTCATGCTATAGAGTTCAGAATACCACCCACAACAACACATAATCAGAAACTCATATGTATAACTTCACAGAAATATCATTGTTTTATATCAACGGTAATTAATCGCAAACTGGGGCCTCCAATGAAAGTAGCAGGAAGTATTTATAAGATTAAACAACGCTTTGATTTTATATATATTCTTTAAACAAAAGGGATGGGAACAGCATGTTTGAGGTGTGATGTGTTTCTTGAGGTTAATTAACACAAACCTTGTAGACAGGTACATTCCCAGTAGGAGATATAGTGCCTTCAACCCTCTTCCCAGGAAGCGCAAGCTGGAGTATGGCTTCAAAAGCACCAAAACAAGCAATTATTTTCCATGCAATGAGCGAAGGTGCAGGGTATATATCCTTGAGACCCTGCAGTCCATGTTCCCTAACAAATTCAAAGGATTGCAGGACTGAGCCATCAGCATGAACCATTGTATACCATCTGCAACAAAGAACAATGGCATGAACAGAATGATTACCGCATCCAGAAAGTCATAAGATACTCAACTTATTCTTAAGAGCATAAGGATATTAATAAGAAGAGGACAACTTTTACAACTAAGAAACATTAAGAATGATCTAGTTGCGCATGAGTAAGACCGTAAGCTAATTACATTCCTGATTAACTAATAAGCTAATAACAATAAAGATAAAATTATATGCCCAACTAATTGAAACATGAGCTTGATAAGGAATTAAACCTCTTAGTTGTAAATAAATAAATTAATATTATAAGCATGTGAATTGCTACAAAAAACGCCTATTTACACAGTTAATAGGTAGTTCGATTACTTAGGCTGATTATCATAGAACACTTGTTAGACAAAAGAAAATGAAAGAAACGAAGAAACTGTTATACTGTGTCATTTCAGTATAGAGATCTCAAGTTGAGGGTGAGTGCATGTTCAATGGACATCCAAGGCAACTGAAAGGCACCACGAGAAATAATTTATACTCGTTCTACTAAAAGAATAGACAACAAGGCAACGTACATACTATACAAACACGAAAAAGATAGAAACTCAAAATGTATTACTACAATTATAGTATTTTCCAAAAAAAAAAAAAAACAAGCCCGAATTGCAGGTTTTTCCTTTCTCAAAATCCTGAAGTGCAAAAATAGCGTTGATTTTACATCACCAAAATAAACAGAAATAGGAAACGAGTTGTTGACAGTTTATTTGGGATATTCCCGGCAATCCAAGAAAAGGAAAAAGAAGGAGAATGTACGTTTGGAACAATCCAAAAAAAGAATAATAATGAGTAACACAATTCTCGCAGTATCAACCAGGATAGAGATTTTGATAATCCAACATCCGCAAGCTACCACTATAAGCTTGTCACGAATGAGCAGGGAGACGACATGCATAGAAAACAAACAAATACCGAAAACAGACACCGTATAAGGAATCACGGTATCATTTTTTCCCCCCATAACCCATAGGTGTTCCCAAAACACAGAGAGAAAAGCAGGAATCAGTATAGGACACAACACATAAAGTAGAACAAGCATGGATCCTGAATGTCAAACCGCATGAATACTTTCCTCGAGAAATCAAAACTAACCAAGCGATCATACGTAAGTAGCCATTCAGAAAAGGGTTTAATCGCACGAATCTGAGAGAGAGAGAGAGAGAGAGAATACAGCAGGATGACGAAGGGAGGACATAGCGTGAGGAGCGAGATCATGGAAGTGTAAGTGACAATAGGGGAGTGCACCGTCTTCGCTTCCCCCATCTTCGTCGTCCGCCTGACTGCTGCTGGTGTGGATCGGCTCGCTGAGATTTTTTAATTTGGAAAGCGCAAAGAAGGAAGACGAGAGATCCATTCAAGACTCAGGTCTTCGGAGAAATCAACTGACCTTCCAATGATACTCCTCTAATTGTTCGCTATTCACAGGAATACCACGACCGTCATGTGCTTTATATCGCTCTATTCTCGCAAGCGGACATAGCGTTTTATTCTCGCAAGTAAAACACGGAATTGGAGCCCGATAAGAGATCAATGACGGTTTGGTTAGGGTACTGTAATTATAAAGATAATTATATTTTTTATTTGATTTATATTATTTTTATAAATAATAAAATTTATATTATTATAAAATAATAAAAACATCTTTATAACTAAATTTACATAATTATATTCTTCCTCTCAATTAAATTAAATTATCTAATCGGCCTACACCCCTCTCTAGTCCACATTTTATGGACCACTCCTAGTCTCTTCTGATCTCCACTGTTAGATCAAATCAGGAGGGATGGGTATATAAATTCTTGATCTGATCCAATAATAGGGATTAAAAGGGACCAAGAGTGATCCACAAAATGTGTAGCAGAGGATCCCTACTACCTCCCACCCAGTCACCTTCTCCGACAGCAAATACTTCACCTCTGACCTGCGCAACGAGTGTCTCGCCCTTGTTTTCTAGTCCCTCAGGCCCACGTGCCCGCTGGAGCTACTCCCTCGTATCCTGCTAGTGGCTCACCGTCGAGGGATATATGCTGTCGAAATCGACTCTCCCTTGATGCTCATGCTTTCACTGCTCAAGTCGGTGCCATCTCTCTTCGCTCACCCTCCAGTGTGGTCGTCGTTCCGACAACATCAGCGATAAGACCCTCACACTTATCGCGGTCGGTTATCTCAACCCGGTGAGTCTCAAGCTCTGTTCTTGTCTCACCTTCACGGATGTCCGCATGACGGTCGGCTGCTTGTTCCTGCCTAGGCCTCTGCAAGCTCTCCATCGACTCCCGCTACTTTGACGCTAAAGGTATCCACATTGTTCTTCGAGGTGGACCAGAGGTGGTCCTCTCCTCAAGGATCTATTAGGGGGTGTAATATAACCAAGCCAAACCAAACAATAAGAGGCTTGAACTCAATTTGTTATCTCTAGGCTCGAGCTCGGCTGGAGTTTGATTCGAGATTTAGTTCTTAAGCTCAAGTTTGACTCGTAATAAAATTAAATAGATCGAGTTCGACTTGAACTGGGCTCGAAAAAAGCTTATTAAACGAGTTTAGTTCGACTCCGTTTAAGATAATTAGTTATATAAGGT
>JBBPFP010000044.1:4128706-4141413 GCA_037974795.1 Kaempferia galanga | reverse complement strand
AAATTTTACGATTGGTTTTCTTTTCTAAAAAATAGTTTAGATTTTATCTCATTTTTTTAGATAAGTTTTGTTTTACTTTTTTTTATCTATTACGACTTTTTCTTATTTCTTAAGTTATTTAAATAAGTGTTAGGGTTTTTGTAAAAAGGAGAGATTTTGTTTTAATAATGTTTTTGACAGTGTCGTTATTTCCCTATTTTTTGATATTTCTCTTCAAATAAATAAGTTTTAGAAGGTTATTTCCAGTATTCTTGCAGGAATACACAGATTTAATAACTCGCATGATAATCGCTATCCTATCCGGCGAAAGTGAGTTTACAGTAAAGCCATATATGAATGTTATAATTATTAATTAACTTATTTAAATTTATAAAAAAGTTTGTGTATGCAGGCATATATTTTACAGAGATCTGACAATTGTTGGGAGGTATTTCACAATACCCACTACAAAAAGAATAATACTTTTGTTGATGCTTGATCAAAATGTCATATAAATGTAAACTTTATTACTGCTCACGTTTAATAATGAGTAGCTTTATTAATTGTATATTAGATAATAATATTGTTTTACATAGGATGATATGATTGATCGGAGTTGTATATGATTGTAGGATGATTCCTAGGCTCAGGGGTCATCCTAGTTCTTCTTCTACTGCAGCACAAACATTAAGGTAAGAAAATCATGAATTGATAGATCGGTTCACGACATTAGTGCGGTTGATGGAAGATCAAGTCAAGATAGTAGAGCAGTTGATAGGGGATCAGATCAAGATGGTAGCAGAGCGGTAAATGCAAGAATTCATATCTTGCATGTCGTTTCATCCATTAATGAGTCCTTCTGCTTTTCCAACGCCGCGTGGTTTTGATTCATAGGAGACTCAAGACTCGAACACTACTGATAAGTAACTCATAATAACAATAGTTCTTCTGATGTGTGTTAACTTTCAACTTTTTTTTTTTTTGTTTAACACTCGTAAAAATATGCAAAATGGTTTTGTAAATTTTGATACTATATACAACTATAATTGTATTTTATCTTCTGTTGAACAATGTAGATTAAAGGTAACACTTGAAAACTTATATTTAAGACTATATTCTATCACCATAAGTCGAATATTTTTTCTTTAAATGCTAAATTTGTGTTTATCAATTTGTGTATTTTACTGATAAGTAATTTTGCCCTAGTGTATGTCCATGTTATCCAACTAATATGTAGTTTAACTTTAAATTCATATATGGGATTATTTCAAAATAGAAAATGTAATAAAATTTGAATCATGTACTTATTTATGTTAAACATATCATATTATACTTGTTGTATGATGGGCTGGTAAGGAAGAAGAAGTTGAAGAAGGGATGAGTGTATTTGTTTTTTGAACTAATAAATATTTTAGTTAATTAAATAAAGTTAAATTTGACTAGCAAACTATAAAACAAAATGCTAGATAAATTTGATAATCAATGATAACTTATTATTAAACTAGTCAATTTTAATTTTTGATAAGTTAGTCAATAAAAAAAATTATTGACTAAAACTTGTATAGGAGCGAAAGCATGCCAACAACGGTACGAAAATGATGGAAATTTAAACATTCAAATCTCCAGCAAACATGCGCAAAATTTAAAATTATTTTTATAAAAAAAATTAATTACTAATGATTATTGTCAATAAATATTTTAAATTTATTAATAAACCTAATTTTGATTGGTAAATCATGATTAAAAAAAATTAAACATTACTGATAAACATAACTTTAATTAGAAAAATTATAAATTACAAACGAAATTTAACCTAAAAAAATAAATTTAAATCAAACTTTAACTGGTTAAAATTTTTAAAATTACCTATCCAATCTAATTTAATTTTGACGGGTAAAAATTTAAAATTATTAATCAAATTAACTTTGACTAATAAAAATTAAATATCACGGTTCAAATCTATCAATAAAAAATGTAATACTATCGATCAAATTTAATTTTGCCAATAAAATACGGAACCGTCGTAGCCCGTACAATATCACATGCCATGTAGAGGGAGATTGGTAAAATTCTCGGCATTAGATCCATGTCTGTACATTTATCATGCCACCAATATCATTAGGAGATCGACACGAATACATAGGAACTTGTTTCGTGTCAATCGAAGCCCGTTAAGTTAACCTTTTACATTTTTTTTCATTTATTCTAAATTTTTAAAAAATTTGAATTTTGGGGTAAATTTGTGATATTCGTCGCTAATCTGGGACGAACGGAAATTCATCCCAGATTTAGAACGTACTTGATTTTATCGCAAATTTACAACAAATCGAGACAGTTATCGCAAAATTTACTATATCTTTCATAGCTTTCCAAGGAATTTTATATTTCGTCGCAAATTAACAACGAAATCTGCGACGAAATTTAATTTGTTACTAATTTTCCATGAGTTTTTTTTTGTCGCTATTTTTTTGCTAATTTGAGATGATTTTAATTTTATTAAATTTGTTGCTATTCCATAACGAATAAATTTTGTTGTAAAATTTCGTCCTAAATTATTTTTTTTCCAGGGGAGAAAACGGAGACAGGGATCTCGAAAAATTGATAGCAGAGGACATGGGAGAAGGAAGAGATGCGGGCCAAGGGACCATGCCCTCTCTTCTCAGCCACTAATTTCTGCCTCGCTGCGTATCATCCAGCTACGCACCAGCCGCATGACCAACCAGACAAAAACCAGACTGAATTTGGACGGTGGCTCTCCAGATTCTCCACTGCTTCTTCACCTCCACTTTATCTCGCTCCACCACATCTTAATTGCGCCCGACCCCACCGCAAATCTTTATTTTTACATGTGTCCTGCACGCAGACCCACACTGTCACAGGCCCTGCAGTTGACCCACTCATCTAAAATCAACCTTGTTTAATTTCCTTGCTGTTGCTCAATATGTTCATGATAAAAGCACTACAGTCGCTGAAGCATGCAGTCATTTTTTGACAGTTATGTCTCTAGATCTTCCATGCGCTCATGCCCTTCGCTATAAGAGGACTCTTCGAAACGTCGGCAAACTCCCTGCAGTGCCTAATTCGACAAGATTATGGGAATGCGATTTTGCTTGTTAGCAACGCATGCATGGACTAATTGCAGCTGATCGAAACTTGTGCCCATTAAATTGCCTGATTACCAGGAATTAAAGTTGCTTGCAAGCCTCGCTCACTCACAGATATCGTATCCCATTTCCACCGTTGCCCACCAGTTTGATTTTCCCTTTCCCTTCCTGTCTCTAATCTCTCTCTCGCCGTGAATAAAACATAAAAAGGAGATTTTGTTCGAATTAATTAGGGCGTGATCCGCGAAATCTAGCGCCGAACCGCGCCACCTAATATACCTACCACCATGTCTCGCGATCTCGACCGTCGATGCTCTATCCGACGGGGGAAATTGCTCGCGGCACGGCGACCGCAAGTTATTTCCCGAATTAAAAAAAAGGCGGAGAATGGATATAAACGAGTGGCTCCCGTTGCTTGCCTGAATCCTTGTGCGGCGAGGAAAGCGTTCCCGTGTCCCTGCGGTGGGCGATCTTTTATTACCGTTCTCCCCTCGAATTTCTGGATTCTCAGGTCGAAACGTGTCCCGACCCGCTCCAGTTGTCCGTCGGCGACGGTGACGTGTCGGTTTCCATGCGATCTTAAAGATTATCCTGTAATTACGTAACTGAAAAGGTCGGAAGTGAAAAAACGTAGGTGCCACGCGTAAGCGTCTTCCAGCCACAAGTGACCGATCGATCCCTTCGTCTTTTATTAAAAAAAAATATACACATCCATCGTGGCACCTCTTATTGTCACTTTTGCCTTCTTCTTCTTTCCCATTTTTGGCATCCTCTTCCAAATCCATGGTTGGGGAGCTTCCATTTCCATTTCCTTCCTTATTATTAATCTTCGGCTTCCTCCTCCATCTCCTCTCTTCATCTTCCTCCTCCTCTTCCTCTTCCTCTTCAAGTAGTTGCAGCTCATGAGAGGAGAGATTTAGGAGAACGAGAAAAGCTTCTAGATTTTCTTGAGAGATGGAAAGCCAGGTACGTACGTGACCAACCGCGTTACTTTTTTTTGGACCATTTAAATCGTCCCTTGTCTTTCTTCCTGCTAGTTATCTTCTTCCCCTTTCTTGTTTTTGATACTCAACAAAGTGAACATTTGGGAAGTGTAACTTTCTCTTCAAGTAAGGTATGGGCTGATGAAGGGCGAAGGTATCAAGTTTACTAGATCCTGCTTTACAATCTAGGGTATTTAGTTGATGTGTTTGAGTCCCATTCTGAGCATCTTGCAAAATGTTGAAGGCTCTGTTGAAAAAAAACAAAAAATGAGCAAATTTCTCTCTGTTTGTGGGAAAATTTCTGTTTGCTTGAAAAACACTTTAGTGACTTTGTGATTGATTGCTGGATGGAGTGATAGGAAGTTTTCCAATCTGATATTCTGTTTGCTTCTCGAGAAATATCTTTCCGGAGAAATATATATGTTACGGATTTTGTTTTTAATGTTTAGTGCAATTGACCAATGAAAAATTTTCAATTAATGATAATTATTTTTTTAAGGAAAATGATCAATTTGGATACTCTAATTGGATATCTAGTCGGTCCGAGTGTTGGTCAGTTGAGATGTGTCAGTCCAATTGAGAGATTTAGTTAGTCCAAGCGGGTTGGTCGGTCTGTGCATGGCAGTTGGGCTAATGGGTCCGGGTTGATAAGCTCAGTTGAGAATGTTGGACGAATCAATTGGTCTTGGTTGGGCTGGCAAAGTGGGATGTCAAGTCAAATAGGTCAATTGGTCTGCATTGATAGACCAAGTCAAGTGTGTTAGATGGGTCGGTTAGTTGACCAAACCAATTGGGTTGTGTTGGGTTAGATTGGCATAGTGGGATGTCAAGCCAAGTAGGTCAATTAGGCCAATCGATCTAGGCAATCAAGGGGGTTGAGCAAGCCTTATGATGTGGGCAATCCAAATAGCCTTGGTAGGATGAGCGAGTTGGGTAGATCGGTGACCTGACAGTTATGATGAGTCCGTCAATTTAATCGATCCAAAAAGGCTAGAGTAGACCAATCGAGTCAGGCAAATCAAGTTGGGCAAGCCAATTTGATCAAGCAAGACAATCAGGTCAAGCAAGCTTATCATCCCGGTCATTCTAGTCCAACCAATTTGGTCATTCCAAACAATCTAAGAAGGTTGGCAAATCTAAGTTGGTCAATAATTTGAGATCAGAAATTAGCTGAAAGACTAGTCAATCTGAGAGGTAAATCCTTGTCAAACATAACTAACTAATCAATGAGTCTTATCCTAAGAAAAGGAAATTATTTTCTTGTATGGACACCCAAAAATATATATATTTTTTCTAATAGATTTTAACCAATCTAGGCAACAAAATATTTTCTTTTCTAAATATTTTTCCCCCCAATAATATATGGAGCATGATGATGATTTTGCTTGTTTCATTGCATAAAACAATATCATTAGCATAATTGCAAGTCTAAATTTCAAAATTGGGTCTTGCATTACCAGGAGCAACAAGGGAGCTCAGGTATGAACCATGATTTGAGTCCCTACAATCAAATGCATCTAGACATGGAAACATCACCCTTGAGCAACCCTCAATTGAAGGATACTGATTCATTCAAGGAGGAACAAGTGCTTAGGGTATCTTCTTATCATATAAGAGTTAAGTCTAACAGATCCTCGACATGGTAGTTTCTGGTTTCAACTATTTTCTATTCTATGTTAGGTGAGAAAGCCTTATACGATAACGAAGCAGCGGGAGAGATGGACAGAGGAAGAGCATAATAAGTTTTTGGAAGCCTTGCAACTATATGGAAGGGCGTGGCGCCAGATTGAAGGTGTATATGATGGATGCTCTAGTTATCATATTCAGTTTTTGATGCATCAGTCCAAATATTTCCTTTCTGACGTTATGATTTTAATTCATAGAGCATATAGGTAGTAAGACGGCAGTTCAAATCAGGAGTCATGCTCAGAAGTTCTTTTCCAAGGTGTTTGCTGCTTCCTTGAGTAACTAATCTCTAGTCTTAACTTCTTTATCAATGAAGTCATTCATAGAAGTAGACATCCAGTTTCGCTTCCTGCTCAACATTTCTTTATGTAAATTTAGGTGGTTCGCGAATCCGGTAGCAAGGACAGCGTAGGTCTAGCCTTGAAGCCCATTGAAATTCCTCCTCCTCGACCGAAGCGAAAACCCATGCACCCATATCCAAGAAACATGTGCAATGCTTCCAAGAAAGGAATTCTGAAACAAGCTGACGGGTCTGCTTTGCTGATTCCTACAGTCTTTGAACAAGAGAATGGATCACCAACATCAGTTTTATCTGCTGTTGGATCAGAAACCTTAGGGTCCACTTTCTCTAATGGTCGAATCGGGAGCAAGTCACCAGTTGCATCTGCTCTTGATTCCGATGACCAAGAAGGAGAGCAATCACTAATTGTGACACTTCAGGAAGAGCATAAGCCTCCGTGCATTGTAACAACGGCTCCAAATGTGACCAAGGAAGACCAGATTCAAATGGTACTCACACTCACACACACACACACAGAAAAACTCCCATGAATAGTAGAAAAGTTTTAAATTTCCTTCTTTTCATCTATTTGGTAACCTGTGACAGGATGCAGATCAGTGCTCAAACGTGCACACCTCATCTGAAGCACACCAATCAACAATCAAATTGTTTGGAAAGATGGTAGTTCCGAATTATCCAAGCACGCCGTGTTCTTCAAATGCTGAAAATATGGCAATGCCCAAGCAAACACCACCTGCTGACAACACTGGCAACCATTATAACAAAGCTTGTGAACTCCAAATGAACCATGCATGTCCAGGTCTAGTGCCCTTTTTCTACTGCTTTCCATTAGTTGGAGATAACTCCATAGATGCTGCATTCCTTTCCTCGCCATGGGGAGCCATGCACGGCAGCTACCCTTTCAAACTGGTGCACCCGCATCATCAGTATCCACTTCAATTGTCGATGGGGAATGGCGGTTATCAAGATTTGCAGAGGGAATGTTCTTGGACAGGGTCATCTAATAGTGGAGTAGTGTTAAATGAAACCGAAGGGGTGGACTTGAATAAAGCAAAATTTTTGACAGAGAGCAGAATAGTAGAGTGGTCGGATGTTAACCTAACAAGTAGTAGCTCAGCTACCAAAAGTCGGAGTGTGGGATCCTCCGGAAGGGGATTTGTTCCTTACCGGAGGTGTGCAGTTGAAAGTGAGAGGCAACATTCAAGTGCGGCGAACGATGACGAAGAGTGCCCAGCAATAAGATTGCACTTGTAACAGTATTGAATTACTTGTATCATAATCCATTTGATTCTTTCTTTTTTTTTATTTTCTGACGATGGTTATTTGGCAACAACATGAATTTTGATTGAAGGGTAGCTTGTTTGTTCCGCCATCTCAGATTAATTTGCAAGTTTTATTTTTTTTATTTTTTATTTTTGTAAGTTGGTATTATTTAATTTATGTGATTAATTCTGAGAGTCACAAGTTTGGTTTTATGGAAATTTCTTTCTTATCAGATATTAGAGTAAATTGAGAAATATTTATTAAGAAAAATTTATCAATTAATTAAATAAGATTGGGACATGCTGGAACTCGTGGACCCAACATTCTAAGATTATCTTCCCACTTATAAAATCAACCTGGGGCATCATCTTTTCTTAGAAATTGACGTTTGGAGTGATGAAATCCACTAGGTCTATTTAGTGGTTAGATTATAAAAAATTTATTTTTTAAGTAAATGAAAATTGAATATTCAATTTGACAAGTTTAAGTATTGAAACCCTAGAATAAGGCTTGATGGGATTTGAATAGATCAGAAATCTCAGCTTGTTATCTCTTCTCTTATGAACCAAGTGTTTTAGGTTCCAATACAACTATATTTATCTAGACAAACATTTTCTAAGTCCTCATTCATTTAATGTGGGCTCCAACATCCCACATTCCCAAGCATGTAGTGAAATATATTTACTGAACCAATCATGGTACTGAGTCATCCCCCAGTCCATCTTTTCGGATTTACCTGATAGTCAGGTGAAAATTTTTGTAAGGTTGGACTGAACCATTTCTCAATGAGGTTTGATCTCATCAAACACCTTCCTCTCTAAGCTGCAATTCATAAGTCAATTAATTTTAAACAAATGCTGCGAACAAGCAAAACAAAGTGGGAGAACATCTTGATTTGACTCCATTTGATGGTTTCAATTTTGCATCTCGTCTCATTGGATAAGTGGATATGATTGCATAATATGGATGGACAAAGTTGTGAAATGCCAGAGGCGGCTGGTACAATTGTAATCCTTATCACGGAATCAAGACATCCATGCAATCTAATAATTGACTACTACACAACCAAAGCAAGAAAGAATTGTAAATTCATATTTTTCAAAATAAATCATTTCCCAAAATTGAGAAGTTCAGAGTGAATGTTAGAACCTCTAACTTTTCAAGATACATTTTGATTTAAAAATAAATTTTTTTTCTAAGGCAGTCTCATGAAATACTTACCACCACATTTTTCAAAAAGGAAAAAGAACAAGAACAAAGTATCTAAACTGAAGTAGCCCATGTCTTTACATTAGTCCTTTTGCCAGGCCTTCTGCAACTCATTTTCAAGTTGATAGTAGTTGGGGAAATAATAGGAAAACACAACTTCGTAGCTGATTCATGCTTTCCAAGAATAAGCATTAAATCTCATTATAAGGAACGAGTACCTGATACAGAATGCTTCCATCATGCTGGAGATCCGAGAAAGCTGAGTATTGCTGAAGATGGACTTCTAAACAACTGTGCAGAAATGTTCTTCCTTATACTTAAATCACTTGGGCTTTTAACTATCCCGAGGTGAACAAGCACACTTGCTCCTTCCTCGATGTCAGTGTGTTGTGCAGCACGTTTTTAAAGCAAGAACACGGTCTCATACTTCTAATACCTAGTCTCTTAGTATCAAAGTAGATCACAATGTCCCTAGAAAAAAAATTATGTTCGCATTAGGGCTCTTGAAAAGATTTCCCAATCATGTTCTAGGTTAGTCGTCTTTTCCCGATTCAGACAGTATGTAAAACCAATTATACTGTCTTAAGGAGACAACAGCATCCAAGATTCCAAAATTTTCTTCTTGAACTAAATTGCATCAACTATGGTTCCTCAACCCTAGGCTGTTGCAACTTTAGTTGTTCTGCAATTTCCTTCAGCATTTCATATACTTGTCCAATTTCTGGGTGGGATTTGTCACCCACAGAGAACTTGTGAACGACAACATTCAAATCTATCAGTGTAGAATCAGGCAACTTCTTTAATCCCCTTGCCTTCATCAAATCTTGCAACTCTTTATACTTATCCCATCTTGATGCTGCAGCATAAACATTTACTAGAGGGACATATCGCCTGCTATTATATGGCTCCAGCTCAATCAAACTTTTCCCTAGATGCTCTCCTACACTAATATCTCCTTGAACCTTTGCTAACCAAATTACTGCACCCCAAATGGCAGACCAATTATGCAAGGGCATATCCTGAATTATCTTCAGTGCATCTTCAGAATTTCCAGCTCGAACGTATAGATCAACTAGACACCAATAATGTGCAAAATTTGGTTCAATATCAAACTCTTCAGTCATCATCTTAAAATAATGATGTGCTTCCTCAACCAAGCATGAATGAGCACAGGCTACCAAGATACATGTAAAAGTAATATCATTTGGTTTTACACCTTCTTGCAACATTGCTTTGAAAAAATCAATCGCTGTGGTGCTATGACTATGACTTCCAAATCCAGATATCATTGTGTTCCAACAAATGAGATCCTTATTGGTGATTCCCTTAAATACTTCAACTGCTGCATCTAGCAAGCCACACTTGCAGTAGAAGTCCACCAATGCATTACTTACATGAGTTGGTATCCGAAGCCACCTTCTCACCAAGAACCCATGGACTGATCTGCCATGCTGTGGTAGCTTACAATGTGAGTAGACTGACAGCAAACTGATCAATGAGCAGTCATCTGGCTCAACCCCAAGCTCTTGCATATGGTGAAATAATAGGATTCCCTTGTTAAACATCTTGTTTCTGACATACCCATTTAGGAGAGTAGACCACGAAATGACACTTCGGTCAGGCATGATCTGAAAGAGCTGCTCGGCCTTGTCAAAATCACAACTTTTGACGTACCCATCCAGCATGGAGTTGTACGAGACGTGGTCTTTCACATGCATTTCGTCGAACAGCTGCCTTGCCAGGTCCAAAGCGTCACAGGTAGCATACATGTGAATCAAGGAGTTGGCAATGGACAAATGGCCTACGAATCCCAACTTCAATGCAAGGCAGTGGAATATCTCACCCTGATGAATCGAATCTCGGAGCTTGGCCGCGGTGATGAGGAGAGGGAAGGTGAAACTGTCGAGCCGGGAACCAAGGGGGTGGGCATGGCGGGAGAAGAAATCGATGGCGCGGGAGCCATCGGACCCGCCGCGGCTAAGGTATTTAACAATGCTACTAGCGGAGATGTTGTCGGGGGAGCGAAGGGCGGAGTGGAGGAGGATGGCATCGTCAGGGGAGCGGCGGGAGTAGAGGACGATGAGATGGCGGACGACCGACTTGTGGACGGTGGATCCGGAGACGGTAAGGAGGGCGTGGGCGGCTCGGAGGGGGAGAAGGGAGGGGATAGGGGTGGCGAGGACTGGGGCGAGGGAGGCGGCGACGTTAGGGTTCAGGCGGGAGGCAATTTTTGGGTGCCCGAGAAGAGAAGAGACAATGGCCTTTTGAGGTCGACGCATGAGACCATGGCAGACGCCGAAGAGGTAGGCGTCAGCGGGTTCAGAAGCAAAGCAATAAAACGGCGGCCGGCTCCATGGGCACAGCGGTTCAGAAGCGAAGCAGAAAAAACAGCAGGCCTAGGGGATTGTAGAGGACAATCAAATTAGAGGAGATGCAACAAATGATATATTTTATAGGGTACTTGCATGGTCGAAGGTTAATTCTTTACGGGTTGTAAACCAGCACTCCGTCAACCCGTCCTAGGAGTCATAATATTTATGATCTTCCATGCAAGGGACTATGTTAAGATAAAATATTCTCATCATTTATCTATCTATATTTAATCGAAAAATGAGTGTTATCTCTGGTTTTAATAGTTTTAATATACTGTATATCCTGTGACAATCTTATTTTTTTTATTAATTTTTATTATTTTAAGTTCTTGATTATGTTAATCAGATAGTTATACTACTAAGCATAATTTAAAAAAAAATAATAAAACTTTGAGGTACTCATTGATCTAACATGAGTTTTGTTATTTTTTATTTTTTGTTTAGTTCTTTTAAGCTCTAGGGTATGCCAATCAAATTTCGTCTTGAGATTTAGGAGTTGAGTATAAATTTTCAAAATATGGATTTTTAACTATTTGGAAGGGAAGAAGAATGAAATAGAGAGGAAAGAGAATAATAATATGATTGGATTAAAAAAAAATAGAGATTAGGTTTATACAGAAGACTTAGGATTTTAGTCAAATCAAGTTGTGCTCGTCGTCTTTGTTTTTTCATATTTGATGGCCCGATGCTTATAAAGATATGAATGAAAATAAGATCGGGATGAATATACTAAGGTGACATTTAGTTTTGAAATCACGAATAAAAAAGAGAATAAGATTTGATAGCAAATTAGAACTAGAATACAACGGTTTATTTATAGGGTATAATTATCTTTTCTCTTTTTTTTTTTTTTTCTTTGGGGGCAAACATTCACTTTTTTTTAATTTTTTAAAATTTAATTAAAAAATTAATATTTATTAATATATAAACCCTAAATATATTATTATATCCATAAACATCTAAATTTATTTATTTTTAATTTTTTTCAAAAACTAAATATTGTAACCTAATTAGGATAAACCCTACAAGTAAAATCTTAAAATTTTATTGTTTAAATACTTTAAACCAATTAGGAAACTTGAACCCTAGGAGTAAATTTTTTTTAAAAAAAAAAATTAACATTTTACTCCTAGGGTTTAAACTTTCTAATTGAATTATAATATTAAGTTAAAAAAATTAAAATAAACCCATTTCAGAAATTTATAGGTATAATAATATATTTAAGATTTATATATTAATAAATATTAAATTTTTAATTAAATTTTAAAAAATTATATATTCACTTTTTCCCCTACGTTTTTCATTTTTTCTTATTTATTTTTTTATTCTTTCCCAAAAGACAATTGTTACTTGCCTTGGCACCATCAGAGCCGCAAAGCTAATATTACCCGAAGGATTAAGAATCGAAAATAAATTTTAAACCTATCTATATAGTCCGATTCCCGTTCCAGGGGTGCTAAATCGATAGCCCGTTGGTTAACCGACAACCAGCCGATTAACCAATGGTCGAACCGCAGGTTCAGTGGGTTTTATTTTTTTTTATTTTTGCCCGTTAGAACCGGCGGTTCAAAGCCGTTGGAGATGATTTTTTGGATTTATTAATTTTTTTTCAACGGTTAAGATCATTTAACTATTTTTTTTATCAATAACTATGATTTAGTGTCTGTTATGATCCAAACTTTATAAATAGGGAGTTCATTTCATCATTTCTATGCACATTTTCTCTACTCTCATTTTCAACTTCATATTCTCTAATCTCTATGCGTTTTCGACTCTAACTTTCGACTACAATGGAAGGTCATGGTGGATG
>JBBPFP010000044.1:4091556-4122069 GCA_037974795.1 Kaempferia galanga | reverse complement strand
AAACTAGAAAGCTCGAATACAAGAAGTTACAAGTGTTTGGAATATGTGAAACTGAAGAACTAGAGCTCTATTTATAGCTTTGGTAAAATCTATCTTCGCGGGCATTCGGGGCGCTCGGACCGGTGTCCAGATGCCCTCGATGGTCAAACTCTATCTCTCCACGAACGGCTCGTCAACGTGAACCAGATAGATCATTTTTCACTTTCGGGCGCCCCGGACACGATCTGGGCGAGGTCCGAGCGCCCAGACTTGGTCCGGGTGCTCTAGACCAGTCAACCTCTTGTTGACTGGTCCTGCTCCTTCCAACTACTTCCACAGTCTTCTAGGTGATTTTGGACATTTGAAACAGAGCTCACTCGAACCTAACTTCCGTCCTTTTTCGAGCGACCTTCCTACCCGGCTTCTCGTCCCTCGGAGTGCCTCGCACATCCTTCTCGTCCGCCGGTGTGCTCTTCAGTATCTCTGCGTCGCTCGGATGCGCCATGCCCGTCGACTCTCTCCAGCGCCATCCTTCTCGTCTGCTGTGTTTTTCGCTCGAATCCTCGAGTGATCTTCCTCCCCGGTTTCTCGTCTTTCGGAGTGTCGTGCACGTCCTTCTCATTCGCTGGTGTACTGTTTCGCAGCTTTCGCATCCTTTGGATGTGCCGAGCCCGTCGACTCTTTCCCGTGTTATTTTTCTCGTTTGCTGTGTCTTTCGCTCGATTTCTTGTGATCCTAAGCTCCTCCATACGTAGTCACAAGTTTAGAAACACATAGGACCTAACCTAACTTAGTTAGTGACATTAAAACTATCTCGGGGACCAACATAAAATGCTTAAGGCCCCTTGCAATTACCGTATAGTTAGATAATATGAGTGTTTGCACTTGTCTACGGATCTTTGTTTAGTAAAATTCTGAGAACAGTAGTAAAATTCTGAGAACAGCTATTGTAAACTTTTAATGGCAATGTGAACTGAATACTAATGGTTCTTTCCTCAATTCTGGCTACGAAGATAATTTATTTTACACAACCTTCTCATTGGCTTTTGTTAAAACAAATAGATAGTGTTGTGCAAGGAAAAGTACAAGTTTTTAATACCCTTTTGCTAATATCTTAAATTGATTTTCAGGAACGTTACAAGCTGAAGACTTCACACCCGTAGAGAACTTAAAGTAGCAGAGTTAGCCTCCCAACTCGGAGATGCTCTGCAATGATGGCTGCCATGGTCGACCTCTGCTCACCATCTCTGCACTGTTCTTCTGCCGACCCCTCTCTTGCTTCATCACCTGCATCATGCATCACCACTAACGCATGTTACTCGAGCTATCTGTGAGATAAAGATTATAAATATTTGATTCATCTACCTTCTTCACGTCCTCATTCTTCTTCACCCTCAGAGCCACTGCGACTTCTGATGCAAATCCTTCACCATAAACTTACATTGTTCCAAAAGCCAAACAGATGATATAAAAATGGAATTTTTAAAACCTTGGAAAGTGATGAGGCGGTAGACATGACCGAGAAGGAGAACCTCCTTGGACTTGAGCAGCCTCACTCGGGTGACCTTCATGGTGGTGGCGCCATCTTTCTCTGAGTAGGACAGGGTGACAACAGCGACGTGGTGGCCTGGGTTGGCCTTCATGACGTCCGCGGCGCTCACCGGCCAGTAGAGTCGCTCCACCCTCCCGTCCATGTGCTGGATCACCACTGCATCTTGTATCGCCTGGCAGTTTCCCATTCCTTCCTTGGATTGGATCGAGATCTTCTGTATCTGAGGGGATTAGCACAACTTACCCTGCATTATTGTGTGTTCTTATAGCAGAGAAAAAGGGAGCATGCTTCTTTGGTGGAAGGGCTACCTTCCAAGTTCCAAGCTGTAAGATGCCCAGATGTTGCAGGTTTTGTTCAACTGTCTAAGGATGCAGCGGGTCGTGTATCTGCATCTTTAGGTACTATCTGAATCAGACCTAGGGTTCTAATTTGCAGAGGACAAACTAACACTATTTTTTTCCAGAATGTTTCCATTCTGTTTTAGCTCCTATCGAATCAATAAATTTAACCACTTGTCTAGTGTTCGTTATCATAATCTACTGCAAAAGCATGCAGAAGCAGTTTCTTAAGATTCTTCTTGTCATGGTAGTTTATGGGTTGGAGGGGCCACTCCACACTCCCAGAGATTGGATAAGTCACTCAGCCAACTGGGGATGCTGAAACAACTGGTTGCTTCTTTAGTTCCTTTTCTTTATTCCTCTCCCTAACTCTCTGCGATCATAGCTCAATGTTGCCTAAAGGTGAGATTGCTTCTTGTTCTTATTCTTGTTCCTGTTTCATCGTCTGTCTTGGTGATGTCTCTTGGTGTGAAAACAGCAGCAAAAGAGGGAATTCCCAGTTGTCTCATCTGAAATGTGAGGGCCATCATCAGGTATGATTCCGATCTCATGCATGAGTAGGATTGGGGTTTTATTGGAGTATGAGAAAGTGGTTGGCCTTTTGGGGAGACTATTGTTCAGACCGTGACGTATTGACAATGTTATCTTTGTCCCTATTACCTCACATCTTCCAAAGCAGGGAAGTATAAGATTTCGATCCTGCCTGGTTTAACTTTGGATTAAGTTGGTCCGTTAGTACTCACTTTTGAGACGGTTTCGGGGATTAAGATCATCTGTATTTTCGATCTAAAATTTAGAGTTTAGCATAGAAAAATTATTTTATTAAATTTAGATATTTATTTTTACTATACAAGACTATATAATATTTATTTTTTATTACTCAATCTATTTCTTTTATTTTTTCTCTCTCTTCCAAATTAAATACTATTTTAATGTTTAAATAATACATTTTATTTCTTAAATTTAAAAAATTATTATTAGGGATGGAATAAGATAGCTGATGTAAATATTTTTTTTATATAAAATATAAAATTCTATATTTTGGAGGTTTTAATTGTGCCAACGTTTATCTTGTTGGCCTTCTATCACATCCAATTAATGGAGAAGCATTTCATTTGGTTCATGAAAATAGTTATTGCATCCTCTATCAGTTTTTTAAAATAATTAATTTTTTATGTTTACTAGTAACTTTTATTAGCATGGAATAATTATTTAAATTTTGAATAGTTAACTTTTTAAATTTATACTTGAGATAACACTTTGATAGGCTCACTCATCCTCTCTAGTTTATCAAAAAGATCATTTTATTGCAGTTTCTGATCAAACATCACTTGGTATGAAAGGTTGTAAAATTTATATGTTTTATAAGATTGAGCACATCATTAACTGAGAGTATATCTCCTGATCTGTAATTTCTAGTTTCCTTCTGGTCACAAATCAGGAGGGTTGTTAGATCGTATCAAAAGAGACTAATATATAAATTTTTAATCTGATCTAACGACCCTCTTGATCTGAATCAAGAGGAAACCAAAGAAAGTGGATTGACCCTCCTGATCTGGATCAAGAGGAAATCAAAGGAAGTGGACTGATCCGGTCGGCTATCAACTCACTCAATCACAAAACAAAAAGATTACCAAAAAAATAATAATAAGAGATTTATATTTTTTCATAAAATGTAATATGAACTAATTTGATTATATTTTGATTAATTTAATTTTTAAAAATTCAAAATTTTATTGTAAATAAAACCGGGGCCCAAGTGGTTTGGGACAGAAGGGATTTATAGTCATTTCAGTGCATTTGAATTTGAATTGTGTTGGTGATTCCATTGGTTCTCAGCAAAGACCATAACATATACTATCAATCAGCAGGGACAAACTTGTCATTTCACTTACCAGGCGCATTAAACACAGCACCATGTGTCACGTGCCAGCGGTTCCGATCCCGATCCGGAGTCACGTGGCTCCCTATTTTTCGAATTCATCGAGCGGGCTCCCTTCCATTTCCACGCTCGTTCGTCGCTCCTCAAAGCCAGAAGCCGAGAAAACAAACTGGAGGCCGTCTCCGAAACCCTACCTCCTAGATCCTTTCCATTTCCTCCTTCCTCTTCGATTCATCCATTCGCGGCGGCGATCTCTTCATCGGATCTCCTCATCCGTCTCTTCTCAATCGCGAATCTGGTCCTCTCGATCGGTTTTTTCTCTCTACTCCGACGGCCTCTTTTCGGCCCTGCTTTGCTTCGTGTTGAGAAGTTGTCTCTCCTTTTTTCCGGGGTGAGAGCCGAAGATGGAGTGTCCGGAGGAGGCCAAGGCATCTCAGAAGGAGTGTGTGAAGGTGGCCGTCAATATCCGGCCGCTCATCACCACAGAGCTCCTCATGGGTTGCACGGATTGCGTCACTGCTGTACCTGGGGAGCCCCAGGTCATTATATTCTGATTCGGGTGAAAAATTATACTTTTTATGCTTTGATATTCGGACCCGCTAACCATTTAGGGGATTCATGATGGTTTTCCGTACCTCAATAAAATTTGACGTTTCTTTAGCTGATTTACCTTTAGTTCTATAAGTGGTTCTAGCACCTATGTGAACTTTGATTCAATTATCCGATCAGCCTCTAGTTTCTTTCAGATGTGACTTAGAAGCTTAAGTTTATGGCAACTTTGCTAATTGTTGATTCCAATTTTGCAGGTTCAAATTAGTTCTCATGCATTTACCTTTGATCATGTTTATGGGAGTTCAGGATCTCCCTATTCTTCCATTTTTGAAGAATGTGTTCTTCCTTTAATTGAAGGATTCTTCCATGGATACAATGCCACTGTCCTTGCATACGGGCAGGTACTTCATGTTTATTATATTTATTATAACATTATTTTATTTTTTTGGACATGTACTACTGTTGTCTCTTCTATAGACAGGCTCTGGCAAGACTTACACAATGGGGACTAATTATACTGGAGAAGGTAATTGTGGTGGTATTATACCAGAAGTAATGGAGACAATTTTCAGGAAAGTTGATGCTATGAAAGCCACAACGGAATTCTTAATTCGAGTCTCCTTTATTGAGGTATGCAGATTCAGTCTTTATGGTAACTTTTAACAGCCTAATTCCTGTTTTTTGGTTAGCAGAATTATTACTTTAACTTAATCATTGGGATATTATGATTTCTTTCACATTAAATTATTTCACGTGAAACTATTTTTTAATTAAGCTTTATATATATATATATATATATTATTTATGTACGTGTTTTTTTGGGGCATAAATTGTGTTTTGGCAGATTTTTAAGGAAGAAGTCTTCGATTTGCTAGACCCTCAATCTCATGCTGCTACAAGAATTGAGGGTGCAGCTATAGCCAAGCAAACAGCCTCCAGAGTTCCTATCCAAATTAGGGAGACAGCTATTGGTGGGATTTCCCTTGCGGGTGTTACTGAAGCAGAAGTGAGATCAAAGGAAGAAATGGCATCGTATCTGACTCGTGGATCTATTGCTCGTGCAACTGGAAGTACAAACATGAATAGTCAATCGAGGTTTGAGTTCATCGTATAACCGGTATCCAAGTATTACCAATGTCATGTATTGGTCCCTTAACATTCCTAGGAAGTTCTAATGCAGTTGCTTGTAGATCTGTACATGAATTTAGGTATACTAGTTTGCTTGTAACATCATTTAGGTTTCTGTTGCTATATCTTCACTACTTGGTCAAAATGACAGTTATTTTTTTGTTTTCTGTGAAGTCATACATTGTGGTTCATAATGAATCTTAGATGATGAATATGCATGATGCTGAGCAACTAGTAATTGTTGTTACTTGATAAATCAACTACAGTTTCAAAGATTTGTATAATAATCTTTTCGAGCATGACAATGTGATATTAGCTTATGCATAGTGCTTTATGATTAGCTAATAGACCCTATTTTATTTTACTTTTTAAAATTAATTATTGACAGATTGTATCTTAATAATTGGTTGCTTTAGGCAATTAAAGATCATGGTTCGTGGCTCATGGACGAATTGATATCTTCTACTACTCAAATTAGTCACACATTAATCTTGTGGGTGTTAATTGGATTTCCATTATCTATTCTTTCATGTAGTCGTTCACATGCCATCTTCACAATATACATGGAACAAAAGAAAATTAGCAATGAATGTAACAGAATGGCTCACAATGAAGTAGTTGGTGATGACATATTACTTGGAAAGTTTCATTTAGTGGATCTTGCTGGATCAGAACGTGCAAAACGAACTGGCGCTGATGGACTCAGACTTAAAGAAGGTAAAGTATGCTATTCAAATGTAAAAACATAATCTTTGATGACTAATGTTGCATCATAATGTTTAGGCATACATATAAATAGGGGGTTGCTGGCTCTTGGCAATGTAATCAGTGCCCTTGGAGATGAAAAAAGGCGAAAAGAAGGTGGACATGTTCCTTATCGTGATAGCAAGTTAACTCGTCTTTTGCAGGCATGAAGCTTTCCCTCTCCATCTTTCTATTTATTAATAGTTGGTCAATGATATCAGGTTTTATGCTATAAATCATATCGATAAGTAGACTTCACTTATGCTTAGCCTCATGGACATTCTGCCTTTTAAATTGACATGGATACATAACTTTTACACACACAAGATATGTGCACCTTAACACAATGTAACTCTTTTTTAGGATTCTCTTGGCGGCAATAGCAAAACAGTGATGATAGGTATGAATTACAATTTGATTTTCCTTTTTGATATTGCATTCTTCTGTCTTCTTTCTTTTACAAACTGATGTATATTTGATTGTGGCTAGCTTGTATTAGCCCTGCTGACTCCAATGCAGAAGAGACTATTAATACTCTTAAATATGCCAATCGTGCAAGGAATATCCAGAACAAAGCAATGGTACTTTGCTCCTTAAGGACAGAATATTTGATAATTTATAATGCCTTATGAGTGGATCTTACTATACCTTCTAATTGCAGATAAACCGTGATCCAGTTGCTGATGAAATGCAAAGGATGCGTAGCCAATTGGAGCAACTACAAGCTGAATTGGTATGTTGTCGTAGTGGAGGTGCATCTTTGGAGGAACTTCAGGTATTTTTCTTGCATGCTATTACATTTTTTAGAAATATGCCAGTGCTGATGATTGTACCTTTAGATTCTTCGTCACAAAATATCATTGCTTGAGGCAAGCAATGGAGAGCTTCGCCAGGAGCTGAAGGATCAGAAAATCACCTGTGATCACTTAAAACAATGGGCTCTTGATGCCCAGGTAAGTATACATTTAATCTCTATGGAAAAACCTGAGAAACTGTGATGATCTAATTACAAATGCCACAAATTTGATTTTATGTGCTTTAGTGATGAATTAAAGTTGTTTTCATGGACCCTCATATTTATATGCATGTTATAAATTTTGAACATCTAATCAAACTCTTGCTTTAGGATATGACCACTACTAAGGTGTCTGTTTAATATAATCTTGTGGAACGTCATTTTCTTTCCTTTTTTTAATGAGAACAACCTGTTATTTGGTCAGGTAGAAAAGGATAAATTAATTTTGAAGATTGAATCTGCTCGCAATGGAAAATCTTGGGATGAGATTGATGAAACTGAAAAGGATAAGGTTGGGATTGCAAGTTCAAAGTTGCGATTATCTCCTAGGACACTTGTTAATGTTCTTGTATGATGATATTTGTTAAATATTGAGCAGGAAATAGATCTTATAAAAGGTTATGCTTCAAAAATTCAAGAGCTGGAAGCAGAGTTGATAAGGGTTCAAAGCTTTTCTCGTCCTTGCAGAAATCTTATGATGGATTTTCCTACTCTGGATGATCCGAGCTCAGGTTGTGATGCAAGAACTTTTGATGATTCCAGTAAGTAGATGAAAGTCCGCCACTCTAGGCTGTTAATAGCATTTTATTATGAAATTCAACAATTTTAGTTTTTTGTTCATCCGTTGCATAGCAAATAACTACATAATGATGTATGTGTTCTAGTCTTGTACAAAGACAGATAGATAAGAAGTTTGAGATTATTCTGAATCTTCGGCTAAATAAATTTAATAATTCTGTTTCCAAAATTTTAACTTTTTAAATTGTTTCAACTTTCAAGTTTATCTCATCATTGACATGGCACTTATGATTCTGTTAGTCACTAGTTCCTTCTTGGATAATAATTCAAGTTGGTTTTCTAGGGAAAATGATTGAACATCATTATTAACATCAAGTTTGTCTTTGGGTAGACAAAGGGTATGGAGAAATGGTCTCTACTTATTACAAATTTTAGGATTGTTCTACAAATTAGTTTAAAAATGTAAGGCTAGCAGTTGGATAAGTATTAATTTGAAGTGAGTGAGAGTATTGGATATATTTGAAAAAAGAAGAAAAGTTTAGCATTATTTAATTAATTATTTTCAAAAGATATTTTCCCGCTAATGTATTGTTATCAATTGTCACTCTACAGGTTGTCAGACCATTCTTTCTAGTCTTTAGACAATGTTGGACACATAGGACTCTTGAGCATGACTAGTTCTTTCCTAGAGTTTGTGCTTTCATTTTATGTTTTTTAATCTCATGCACCAGTAAGAAAGGTTGTGTATTAACTTTGAAACAATTGTTAATCTCTTGGTTTTTGTGATATCCACCATAAAATTTTCATTCAACTAATGTTTTTTATATCCTTTGTGATTTGTTGGGAACTGGTTCTCCTCATGTTTGTGTATTTCTTTTGAAACTGGTTATGCCATTGAACACATCCGATTGTCTGTTTTGTTTGGAAATTGAATATTAGTGAAGAATGTTTTCGTTAGTATCAAAATATGTTTTATCTCTTATATTTCTGCCATACTGAAGTGTCCATTTTAAAATTGACTACAAAATTTTACAGGTGAAGTTGAAGAAGAACAGGAGAGGGAACACTCCATTCTCCAGCATCAACTTGATAAGGAGCTTCAGGAGTTGGACAAACGACTCGAGCTAAAGGAGGTAACTGACATGATGTTGATTTTAGCAATTGTTTAAATTTTCATGGTAACTTGGATAAAATTGTCAATGTGCTGTGAGCCTGTGACCATAAGTATTATAAAATTTCTTAAGAAAAGAAAGAGGATGCAGGATGACCAATTGCATTACCCTGGATATAAATTCAGATTATTATTGACTTTTCTCAATGTCAATTTTAGAACTATAACTTCTATCTTTCTTATTATTTTCCAAGCGAAAAATTTTATATATAACCTTAAATTGTACTTTTTATGCCGTGTTTACCTTTTGGGGATGGGAAAAGGAAATGGAAGAAAATGAGGCATCGAAATTTGTGTTGTTCTTAAGTAATTTGTCAAAAAAGGATGGTTAATAATAAAGATTGGAATATGTGACAAGCATTAAAATTTGTACTTTTCCATTGATTCCAATTCCTTCAGCCAATATAAACACAACATTAGGAAAAGAGTTGCCATTTTAGCTCCAAATTCTGATTGCCATTTGCAGAGCATGTAGATCTAGTGGCAATTTATAATTGCACATCCAATTATTATATAAAATTTGTGCTTTTGATTTGCAAGCTTGTTGATATTTGAAATCTTTTTTACTTATAATTTTTGTTTTTGTTGCTGCAAAAGGCGGAAATGAAGCAATACACAGGGCCTGATACATCGTTTCTCAAGCAACACTATGAAAAGAAACTTTTGGAGCTTGAGCAAGAGAAGAAAACACTCACAGTAAAAATCCATGTTTAGCACCTGAAGAATTTGTTTCATCGTGTCATTCTGTTTTCTTTTGCTACTGCAGAAAGAGATTGAAGAACTTCGCTTCAGCCTTGCAAATCTGTCATCCACTTCTGATGATGGTGCCCAAAAGCTTAAGGCAGATTATCTCCAGAAGCTGAATATGCTGGAAGCTCAGGTTTATCAAGAATAGAAATTGTATTCTAGTTAGCACTCATCATTCAGTAACTAATTTGTTCATAATTTAATTGTGTTCTGAAGGTATCTGATTTAAAGAAAAAGCAAGAGGCACAAGCTCAATTATTGCGACAGAAGCAGAAGAGCGATGAAGCAGCTAAAAAACTACAAGAAGAAATTCAAAGGATAAAATCTCAGAAGGTTTGTGTCTGATAATCATAAGTAGTCTAAAGATTTTTAGGGTCCATTGGTTATTATGCCTAATTAGCTATGCCTAAGTAGGTCCAGTTGCACCATAAAATGAAGCAAGAATCTGAGCAATTTAGGTCCTGGAAGGCTTCACGTGAAAAAGAGGTTCTCCAGGTGTGGTTATGAATCATGTGTGCTTATTATTTGACTTATATTGCATGACTTAATTCCTGGAAGTTGTTAATTGTCACACTTTTTAAGATTTCATGCAGTGATATTATGTTGAATTATTAAACAACAATTAGCTTTCTGATGTCATTTAGTGCAATAAATGTCTTCTATTGAAATCCAATATCTATTTCCATTAGCTTAAGAAGGAAGGTCGAAGGAATGAATATGAAATGCACAAGCTGTTGGCTTTGAATCAACGGCAAAAAATGGTAAATATATTTAATAAAGGTTTTATTTTATGAAATTTCTTATTGCAACACAAATGCACAATTACACCTTCAAAAATGATGTTTGAAGGTCTTGCAAAGGAAGAGTGAAGAAGCTGCTCTGGCCACCAAAAGATTGAAGGAACTATTGGAAGCAAAAAAATCCTCTCGTGATGTATCTGGTAAGTTCAAGCTTGCAAGAGTTGATTGCATTCTCACTCTTACTTAGATCTGCTGTTGATTGTATCCAGCTATTGGAAATGCAAACGGCCCTGGAATACAGGTATTAAAATGTAAATTGTATTTCTCCTTTCTCACATGTGTGTACATGCACACACTTCACACACACATCATATGTATTTTCATTGATCTAGGCCACTTCACTATGCACTCTCTTGAACACTTTGCTATATCCACCTTTTGATTCATGAATCCTTGTTAAAGGCTTTGGCAAAAACGATAGAGGATGAACTTGAGTTCATGCTACAAGTGCATGAAGTAAGATCAGAGTATGAGAGACAGCTTCAAGTGTAAGATTGATCTCCCTCGCTTTTCTTACTAAAGGTTCTCTTAATTCCTGAATTAGAGATGGCTACCATTGTTGATATGAATTTTCCGCCAGAATTATAGCTACACTATATTGTTGGTTGTTCTAGTAACAACACATGTTTCCCTCATTTTTGTGTGAAATTGCAAACACAGAGAACTGAGTGAGTAGTTCAATGTGTAGGATAGTCCTATAAAATGTGATATTTTTGAATGACATTTTCTATGAATTTTGTGCATTGTTTTTCTGTTATGCTACCAATTAGCTATTTGGGTATAGTTTTCTTTTTCATGAGAAATGCACACATGCACTGTTTTCCTAGTATTATAAATGTCCACTATCCAAAGAATCCTCTGACATTGTTAATTTTTTTTTAACTATATATGATGTTTGTCATAGCTAATTAATCATTTTTGTATCAGATATTTGCATATCGATCAATGAAGCCATTTGTTGTTCAAATAAGAAACATCATGACAATGCAAAAACTCAGGAATGTATTGTATTAACTAAGAAAACCAACATCCACGTAAACGTAATCTGGTAGCTTTTAGTCTAGATGATAATACATTAATTTATCCATTTCCACATAATCTGGGAAAACCATTAGGCTCCTCTTCACTGTTGAGGACTTTTTAGCATCAGTATATTTTTATATAAAACCAACTTTTCTAGATTCATAATCCTTTCAATGTTGTGTGTATTAGCTGGTCATCTCCTGCAGTTATCTGTGCCAAACAACACCATTCATTTGATGACACTTGAATCACCATTTGTACTTGGGGCAATGTTTGTGTTGTTTGATAAAGCTTTATAATCTGTTGCAATTAGAAAATTAAAAAAGCAGCGGATGTCTCCCATGAATTTGTTGGAAGAAGTTGAGGGAACCTTACATTCTTACATTTGAGTTCTATGTGTCGCAATCATGCATGTAGGCATAAAACTAGTCATCTAGAATGAAGCTTCAGCTTACAGTTTACCTGAGACAGGTTTTCTGTGTTGCATCCTACCATTTGTATTCATCTTTCAATGCTATAAACTCCAATGAGGAGAACTTTTTCTGACCACATCAATCTCTTAGAATTCCTTTCGTGTCAAGAGAAGTGGGCTGGTAATTTGGATATTATTTTGGGAGTGGTGATGCTGCTCATTTAAATTTGATCTCAATTTGTTGTAGTTCCTAAATGTAAATTTGTTTAGGCTTTTTCTTGATTCACTCAGTGGCTGTGGCTTTGTTGAGTTAACTATACCTTTGTTTCTTTTCCATAAAAAAGGCTTTGAAAAGGTCATACATCTCAGACAGCGAATCAATAAATATGTGTACACTAGAAACTCTACAGGTAAATGGCATTGTTGAACGCTTACTGCCCATGTCAATCTCTTTAGCAAGCAATTGAACTGTTTTAGGACTGATTTCTTCATTTAGTATGGCAGATTGGACCAATTTAATTGGTTTATTGCATTTGTGGTGTCATCAATGATATTAATCACATTTCATGCTAAAATACAGAAAAGGTAAAGTTCAATAAAGGACATTGAGAAAAAGTCTATTGTCATTTTTTATTTTTGAAATTTCTAACTAGCTTGACAGATTTTTGTGCAGATTGACCTTTCCCTGAGAATTTTTGAGTTGATGTTAAATTGTTTTTGTCCTTGGTTTAATTCAGTAGATGACCTATTCATACTTGTAAAAGCTTTGATGAAATATCTCAGTGCTATGGTTTCTTTCCCTGCTACAATTAATAAAGATAAAAGGTCAAAGTGAATCGACAAAAAAAAAACATTTCTGAGGCGTGATTCCAATTCAACATATTTTCAGAATAGGTATTGCTGTATAAAATATTCAATATTTTTTTGCTAAAATTTGAAAAATATCACCTGCCTAGACTTGGAAGATGGTACTTGGGACGACATATCCTTAGCTCTTTTTTTTTCTTTTTTTGGCTATATTCAGAAGGGCAGCAATGGCTAATGAGCGAGCAAAGCTTAAGGAAGAAACTGGTGACACTCCTCAGACAATGTCACCAGGTGCCAGAAATTCAAGGATTTTAGCTCTTGATAATATGTTGAAAACTTCATCTACTACTTTGGTTGCCATGGCCTCACAATTATCGGAAGCGGAGGAGCGTGAACGTGCTTTTAGTGGTAGAGGACGATGGAATCAAGTCAGATCACTTGCCGATGCAAAAAATCTAATGAACTATTTGTTTAATTTGGCATCAACATCAAGGTAGCTGACACATTATCCATAATGTATATTATGTACATGATTTCAAATATTTTCACTTTTAGGAGAAGTAATTAAATGTTAACTGTACCGATTTGTTAAGAGAAACTTTCTGTGACAAAATTGGCAAGATTGGTCTCTTAGAATTCATAACGGAAATGCATTTTTATTCTTCAATTGTTACTATTTTTTAGGTGCCAGTTGCATGATAAGAAGGTGAGTTGTAGAGAGAAGGATTCTGAAATAGCTGAACTTAAGGACAAGGTGGTCAAACTCAATATCTTGAAGAGACAGATGGACGAGCAACTGATGGTAGCCCAGAATCACATGCAGGTTAAAATTTTGTATTTGCATTCAATTATTTAGAAGATATATGCTTTGCCTATTTGTTTTTATTTATTTTCATGTTTAATACCCATGAAAGTTACCATCTTTGTTACTGCTCAAAATAATATAGAAATGTGTTATCTGTTATTGATCTAAGATTAGAATAGCCTCAATTCAGAGCTTTGGATCAAAACACATAATAAGAAGTTTCCTTATTTAAGATCATGTTGCCATCCTCCTAGTGTCTGGTACCTTCAACATGCTTTTGTTTTTTCCCTCCAAAATCTTTGTGGATCAAACTTGACTGAGATTTGAAATGGAAAATATCTTTGACTAAAATTGGAGGTGATCACTTGTAGATCAATTTAATGTGTAAAAAAGTCTTGTAAAATCACAATCGGACTCAATCATACATCTTTTATTAGCTAGGTTCTTATTAGACAAGGGAAACAAATTTCTAAGTTCCTTGATAATTAGAGTAATACTTCTTGCACTTGAGCTTTCAACTGGACGCCCAATTAATGTCATGTACATTTGTAGTTTTATGCAACATTTAGCCTGATCTTTCATTTTAATAAATCAAGACATGGAGATTCAATTTTATGACAAATTTATTGACTATTGCACTTTAAACTAAATAAATTCCTTGTCACTTTTGTTGAGTCATCGCGTGATGTTATATCTAAGTTCTTAGGCAAGTAGAGTAATACTTCTTGCACTTGAACTTTCAACTGGATGCCCAATTAATACTTCCAGTACATGGGTTATGAGATTGTATTCCAAATTCAATTTCCCTTGTAGATTGTTTATATCGATATGTTTGTCTGCAATTTGTTCAAATCTGTTAGTATAATTGTATTGATATCCTCAATTAAATGGTTACTTGCATTGATGTCATGCACATTTGTGGTTTTATGTAGTATTTAGCTTGATCTTTCATTTTAATAAATCAATACATGGAGACTCGATTTTATGACAAACTCAATGGTTATTGCACTTTAAACTAAATAAATTCCTTGGCACTTTTGTTGAGTCATCGCATGATGTTATATCTAGGTTCAACTAATAATTCATTAAAAATCCTAGAAACTAAAGTACATCTATTATCACTTTGGTTTTATCAACATGATATCGAAAAGCATATCCCCTACATGGATAACACATTAAGAATTGGTCCCCCAAAGTTTATTATAGTTTAACGACTTATTTCCAACATAAGATTCACATTCTTGAAAATGAGCACTTCTCCAAATATACAAAACAGATGGGACTCTAATATTAATTATAGAGGAAAATACTTTTAAGTATATCTTCAGGTTTATCTATATTATATTTATTCTCGTACGATGCTACACACTGGCTAAAAATGTCAGTGCTACATGATAGGCACACTAGGAGCAATGGAATGTCAATCCTTGGTTTAATATTTGTAAGAATTAAGATTTATATTCCTTGGCAATTGAAGCCTAAAAATCTATAAACTTTGATAGCAGTCTGTGGATTAGATTTATTACAAAATTAAAATAGGCTATATATCATATCTATATGAAAATTTTCATCCTAGCTTTATGTGGAATAGGATTAATATTCATCACATAAGCTTTTATGTTTAGATAATTTTAATGCTGGCTTTGTTGGTTGGTTTAAGGCAACCTTCGACTTTTTGATCTAGGTTTTGGATTTGGATTGACGGTTCAATAATAAACTGCCATATAAACATACTAATGTACAAGTGTATGGTAAGATTTACAAATGCATATCAGGACCTTTCTTAACTAATTAAGCCTTTGGGACTATAGTGTCAGAGGCTTGCGTTGCATCCTTCTTACCCTTTTTCCCGGAAGGGAGACTGCTTGTGGTAATGTGTTAGGTAGTAATCTTCCAACAAAAGTAAGTATTTAATCTAAAAAAATTATTTCTTTTTGTTTTTTTTTAAAGATCACTTGCCCTCTATGTAAAAGAAATTTAATGATTTTTCTTTACAGCTTTGGCGAGGCAAGTGATCATCTAATTGCAGTAGTCATTGTCATGTGGCTTATAAAATTCCAAGCAGCATTTGTTGTCTTGTGTTTGTTATTAGCGTAGGTTCTTCAGCAAAGTCTCATTAAAGGACGTGTCCTTCGTATGGTGACTGTGCTTACTTAACGCTAGTTCTTTACTCTAAACCAGATTGCTTTATGCGTCCTTCATTTTCTAAATCATAATATTCAGTGTTGCATATGCTGGACATAAATCGGATTATTACCTTCAATCTGATTATTATTGTTCCAGAGATTATTGGCACAGAAGAACAAGACATTCGATGAGAACTCTGGACCCATTGCCAGCGTCTCTGAGGATGATGTGCCTTTGCCAACTAAGCGTAAGGTAATCTTACTATTTACAGTAGTTCAAAATTTCGTTCATAAGTAATTATGGACATTTTTTCAATCCTCTAATCTTATATTTTGAAATGTACCATGTATGCATGCTAAATTTGATTTTTTTTCACTATGTGTTTCACCATTGTCAAAGAAAGTCATTCCATCCAGTAGTACCTTTATCAGCCCTATACATTAGTATGCATGCATCGAGTAGTAAATCTTGTGAATCCTGGATTGCTGTCTTTTCCTTCTTTAGTTTCATGCTCATTTAACTATTCATTATCCTGTTCAGAATTCACGTAAGACTGAGAGTGCCAGTCAGAGTGTGAATAATATGGATGATATGGATATATCTGACTCTGAGATGTTGGAATCAGAAGCTGAAGCATCGGATGATGCATATGAATCAGACTCAGATTGGGTAGAATCTGGAAAGAAGAACATAAGGAAGCAGTCTCAAACTCATCGAACCAAAAATTATAGCTCGGATGAAGGTGGTCCTCTAGCTAAATCATCGGAGGTTTCAAATGGAGAGTCAGTGACCAAGGATGAAAATTCTGAGCTTCATCCTTGCTGTTCTTGTTCGAGGGGTTCATTTTGTAAAACAAAGAGATGTGAATGCCGAGCTCTTGGTAGTCTTTGTAGTGCCTATTGCGGATGTGTTTCTTCCAAGTGCTCTAATAGAGAAGGCGGTGAAATGATTGATATGGATGCAGCAGCAATCGGCGAAAGCCTTGACAGTTTAGATGATAAGAATCGAAAATTGGTATCAGAAGGAACGAAGCTGCTGCAGAGTGCACTGAGCAAGAAATCATCAGATCTGAATGAACCGAAGTCAAGAATGCCACTATCTGATATAAAAAATTTGGTACGCCTTGGTTTTCTTAATCTTGATTGTTTTCAAATTCTCAAACTTGCTTCTGATTTCTCTTACATAGTTTTGATACATCTTCACTTGATGCATTTTTAGTTATAACTGTTCTATCTTGGTCAGCAGTTTGACATTCGTGCCCCTTTCAATCAGGTTAACCAAAATACAACAGCGCAAGCTCGTCGCAAAAAATGGCGTAGGTCAGCGATTCAGCTAGTTCCAACTCTGCCTCTTGCAACATCCTTGCCACAAAACAGCGAAGACCAAAGGCCTAGGGAAGATGTTCCTCCTCTAAGACTACCTCGAGCAATGGAGCCTCTGCAAGTCGATAACAATCCTCCATTCGGTGATAGGAACTCGTCTACAGCTAGCGAATCCGCTGCAGCCGCTGGCAATAAAGAAATGAGAAGCATGATTCCTCGGAGATCTCCGGTTCGGATCCGGAAAACATCCGATGAGAAAGAGAACATTTAGGTTGTCATCATTGGGCAGGCTCGTGAAACTTTTTTTACCCACCCACTTGATGGATCTGGCTGCGTGCAGCAGAATGAGGGACTCCACGGTCTGATCATCCTTCGAGTTGTAACGATTATTTTGGATCTTGTAATTAGTTTATGGTAAATTCCAATTTCCCATGAATCATAACAAAGTGCAAGTTAGAAGGTAAAATACAGTGACTACCAATTACGACTGAGAATATTTTTCTACATGCGATTGGGTAATTAACCGTGCTAGCCTTTTGTATTGCATAAAATAGTTTGAAAATGCATAATTTTAATACATTACAGTGACGTCCACGTGTGCTATTCCCCCGTCAACTGTTTCAGTAGGTCCTCCCGATCTCCGTACGAGCTTCCCCCCTCCGCCACAGCCTCCGCCGCCTTCCGCTGGAGCTCCGCCGCCCGAGCCCTCACTTCGGTCCACGCTTCGCTCTCCGACACCGACTCCACCAGCACCTTGGCAAGATCCTCCGACGCCGGCACGCCTCCGCCTCCTTCCCCGACTCTCACCGCCACGCCCGCAACCTCCACCAGCAGCCATGCGTTCAGGAACTGCTCCGCCGTCATCGGCCACGCCAGCAACGGCACCCCCGCCGCGGCGGCCTCCAGCACCGAGTTCCATCCGCAGTGCGTCACGAATGCCCCTACACCGGCGTGCCCTAAGATCGCCGCCTGCGGCGCCCAACCCCGGATCACCATCCCCATTTTTCCCGCCTCAAATCCCTCTGCTAGATCCGACCCCGAGCTGATCACCCAAATGAATCGGACCCCGCTCCTCTTTAGTGCAGCTGCGATCGCATCGATCTCAGCCGCTGTCGCCGTGTACTGGCTCCCGAAGCAGATGTAGACCACGGATCGCGTCGGGCAGGCGTCTAGCCATGCGGTGACCTCCTCCGCCGGGACGGAGGTGGCCCCTCCGCGGTCGCTGGAGGCGGCCTCCGGCAGGATCGGACCCACCGCCCAGACGCGGTCGTGGCCGAATGATCGGCGGAGATGGTCAAGATAGCCATCCTCGAGGACAGCGAAGGTGTTGATGGCGGCGCCCCAGGCGGCGGCGTTGGCGACGAAGGACTCGCGGGTGAACTCCCAGTCTGGATCGCCGGCGACGTAGCTGCGGAAGATGGCGGGGAGGCGGGAATAAGGGAAGGAAGGGGTGGAGGGGAGGGCGGAGAGGGAGACATGGGATGCCGTAGCGGGGGGCATGGTGCGCCAGAGGAAATCGATGGCGGAGACGGCGAAGGCGCCTGAGGAATAGAAGGCGAGGTGGGGAACGGAGAGATCGGCAGCGAGGTGGTTGGTCCAGCCGAGGAACCAGTCGGAGACGAGCGCGGTGGGTGGGCGGGGGCAGGAGCGGGCCCAAGCGACGACGGCGGGACGGAGGGAGGAGAGGGCGCGGATGAGGGCTGCAGGGGAAGAATTGGCGGCGCGGAGCTGGCGGACGTGCTCGACCCCAGGGTGGAGGGTGGGGGAGGAGGGGAGGGGAAGAACGAAGGGGGAGGCCGAAGGGGTGGACGCGAGAAAGCGGTGGAGGAGGGGGAGGTTGTTGGGAGTGACGACGACGGTGAGGGTAAGCCGGTGGTGGCGGCGGAGGGAGATGTGGTGGGCGAGGTCGAGGAGGGGGATGAGGTGGCCCTGCGCCGGGAAGGGGAAGAGCAGCAGGTGGAGATGGCCGGGCGTCGACATCGTCGCTTCGGAGACTGGAACAAGTCAAAGAATATTATATTTATTTATTAATGGCTTATTTTTTTTAAGAGATCCCTCCGAATTAAAAATATTTAGCCGAACCCAACTAAAAATTAAAAACTTAATTAATATATATATATATATATATATATTTCTTTCAGATTCATAGTGAATTGATAATGTTAGATTAAGTTTTGAGTTCGTCTACATATCTGTCTACAAAAATTAATCTCTTTAAATTAATAACAATTTTTTAATAAAAGTCATTTATAATTTTAGGACTTGTATTTATTCTAAAGTTGATCAAAATAGTCCTAAATTAACTAACTATTTTTTTAAGTTTTTTTAAATGTTGAAAATTCATTTAACCTTCTAAATTTGCACAACTTTAATCCAGTACACAGTTTGAGCCCTTCCAAAAAAACCCTAGCCACCATCCCGGTTAAGCCCAATATGGCATGACTCAATTTTTGACGAATCAAATAGGGCAAGGCATCGCCTAGTCTGTGTCTAGTCAAACTCAATCGCAAACAACCTGAATCCTTTAACATCTCTATATTATATAAGATATAATTAACATTTCAGTATTGGAATTATACAACCAAGCTAGATTTGCTAGTGCAAATAAAAAACCAAAACAAAAACTGAAAAATAATTTCATGTGAAAAAGCTACGAATTTATGGCAACGAATTCAAATATAGAAGAGAAACACGTTGAAACGCACAGCACATACATTGGCCACTGCTCTGACGAGGCGACAAAGAATGGTCAGAGAGTATTTATGATTTATTCCTTCTTATTCTATTAACTCTTACCGCTTTATAAAGATAATTAATTAATTATATATTGAGCCAATTCGAGTATACCCTTAATAGGTTCCCTTACATGGGCATAAATTTTGTATAAAACCGTCAAACCATTCTTGGTAATTCATCCCTCTCCCCCTCTCTATCTCTACTGTAGGAAAACATGTTCACTTCTTCGATACATAATATGATATCCACCACCGCAAATTGCTTCAACTCTCGTCCCCTCGAGCCTATCTTTCAAATGTCTATGGATGAACAACGATCGACTGTGCCTATTTATACGGTAAGCCAACATTCCCAATGCTTTTTATTCACTTCTGAAAGACCTAGTTCAATCTATACTAGTTCGAGATTTGGACCGATAGGGCCATCCATAAACAAAATGCCTAGCCTCGAATTTTCATCTACTATTGAACTCCCCCCTTTCCCGTTCCCGAATTTCACCCTTAATACGTCGGTAAGCGAACAGTGCGGGGAGAATGTTGTTCCTAATGTTATCTTCCAAAATTCCATTTTCATAACCCAAGCATGCGACTTCAAAGGCTATCATTTTGATACCAAACCTACTCCGAACCCAAACCCCATGAACCATCATAGTTATTCGTGTGATCCCACCGGTGGCACATCAAACCAACTCAATCCACAAAATGAATCGGCCAAACCCAAACGACTTTACAGATGTGAACCTTGTCGTGCGGATTTCTACACTCCGCAAGCCTATGGAGGGCATATGAGCCACCACAGTAAGCTGAGGAAAGGAAGAGAGATGGAGAAAAGGGAAGCAAATCAGGGACCGACAAACACCAAGAAGCTGAAGCTCGACATGAATATGCCGGTGAAACTGAACGTCATCAGAGAAGGCGGTGAGACGACCAAATTTGAAGTCAAGAAAGAACAAGATTATGATCCTTTTGGAGTTCCCAAAATGAAGAATGATTCGATTTTAGCCAATGGAAGTTTGATCTTTCCCAAGGAAGAAACCTATGATTCAGAGCTCGGTTACATTGATCTTTCTTCCTTCTTGGGTATTTGATGGTAAAAAAAAGTTTATCGTAATAAAGACTCTTGAATAAAGCCACCTAGTGGGCAAAAGTGGTCAAATGAGTCATGAGTTATAGTCTTTATGTGATGTCGAAAGAATAATGTCTTGATCAGGTTTCTTATCGGTATTAATCAAGTTTGCATTTGTATTACAAGTACTTATCTATTAAATAAATGTGTAAAATGAGAGTATTATATGAAAATATGTTGTTCATCACAAGGAAATTAATTGAAGTAAAGTATTTATTTTAATATTTTTTAAGATTTTATTTCACACTTTTTCGAAGTTTTCCAAAAATTGACAAATGAAAATAAGAAAATAAAAAGACTATTTTATCCTCACGAACACTCAAAGGAGACTCCCCCGTCGACGCCGGCGACGCAAAACCCTATTTTCGCCCCGCTCCTCCGTCGTTCACCCCGACGCCACCTCGTCTCTGCTCCGTCCGTCTGCCACCGGTGTTTCTTGCTCAGATCCTCGTGCGTTGATGCATCTTCCCATGGAGCACTGTTGCAGGGTCCTAAACCGCCCTCCTCTCTTCTCTGCTCTCGATTCGCTTCTTCGAAGGTATCTGGAGATGATAATCCGAAGCAAGCGATTGACTTCGAGATCCAGTGTGCGCAGGAGGGGCATGCAAGTGGCCAGGTCGATCTCCCTGCTTATGAAATAGTCACAGCCATGAGTTATTTTTTCAAAAATTGTAGATGCCTCATTGCGTAGGATATAAGTCCGGAAGCGATTTACTGACAAAGAAGAATGATTTCCTAGATTCTGAGTCAAGGAAAATTAACGCTCTTGTTTTCCCAGTGATGGTGCCTTAATTGATCTTTTATGTATGCATCAATTCAAGATTTTGCAAATCTGCCACATGTGAGCTTTTGAATTCATTTGCGTGAATTGATTTTGTGGCCTGATTCTGCCATGATAAGCATGCGAAAATCATTGGAATTGGAATGATAGTTTTGGACTTGAGGTGACCTCGTTTTCTCCTTTCTATTCCTCAATTGATATTGATAAATGGGTCGTGCGAATTTGCTGGTTGTTACATACCAGAAGCCTTCCCTTTTGAGATTGTTGATAATCCTCCTGGTGATCAAGCAATTTTTCTTAAATTGGACTTTCCTGGTAAGAGCATCCAATTCACTGTGCTGATGAACTTTGATGGATAAAATGATGTTGAGGAGAATGACGAAGATGATAATGACGACAGTTCTGTGGAGACTACACTATCTTTGGTTGTGACAATTGATAAAGGAGAAGGCCCTTTACTAGAGTTTTGTTGCAACCTCAATTCGAAGAACTTGGAATCCATACCATGGTCCTCAAGAAACGTGATGATCCTGATGACCAAGGTGCATATCAAGGCCCTGAATTTGCTTAAGTTCTGTTTTTTGCATTTATACTTGTGTTATTATGCAGCCCTTGGTAACTTTGCCATTAACCAAATTCTTGCATTTAACAAAAGAAAAATTATTTATTTTAATATGTTTGTTTTATTCTAGAATCAGTGACTTCAAAGATACATACGAACAAGTATTGAACTGCAGTGATTTAAACTTGTGAAGGACTGTGACATACATGCCTATGCCACTCGATAACAAATACATTTTCCTACTCCTGCAGGAAATGCCAAACTCAAGTGTGTTTTTGAAACCTAGACTGTTAAAACTTGGTAAATCAAGTGTTGAAACTTAGCTTTTGTAAATTTCGCCACAATTGCATCATAGTTTCAGCATATCATTCTTACTAGTGGTGCTAGTAGGTGATAGAATTGGCAGCTGTTCTTTTTTATTGTTCTTACAAATTTAGCTAAGTTGGTTCTATTCATGGTTCTTCCAATCGAAGTTTATGCAAGTTAAGTAGTATGATGAGCTGGTTAATAATTTTTTTATTTTCATTTCTATAGCATAGATTTTCTAAGATAAAAGTGGAGAATAGATGGTGATCTATAGTGTTTACTATTTGATTTCTTTCACGAGTACATGTTAAACAAAGATGAGAGGGAGTATTTGGTGTGGCTAAAGAGCATGAGAGAATTCATAGCCTAGAACGTTCATTTACTCTACATGATCCATAAGGATGAAGAGATTTGAGTTCTTCCTCAGTTTGAAGCTTTCTTTTTTCCTCAGCCGAGAGAGTCGTTGATTTGAGGTATTAAACTTTCTATTACCCTAATTTTTTAGGTCAGAGATCTATTGTCCTGTTCATGATTATGTGATGGCTAAACTTTTTTGTATTTAATCTGAGAAAAATTTGTGTACTTATTTGTGGAGCGGCTGTGATACACGTCATGGTTGACTCATCAGCGATGAGCGACTTGTGCAGATAGGCAATGAGTCCAAGATCAAGGAATATTTTACCATTTTTTCTAAAATTATTGTAAGGGTTTCTAATAAAATAATCTCGGTTTGGTCCTCTGTCACGCATCTTCGAGATGGTGATAAACCCAAGTGTTAACTTGATCAATGTGACTCAGTTTTTTTTTATTGATATATTTCTATGCATTATTTTTTTAATATATTATTGTTCATAAGTTCTATCGTCGTTTGCCTGATAAAATAGAAGTGCAATCTTTTTCAACTCTTATTGCTTTTATCTTCACAAGGCATATAAAAGAAGTTGTTTCTGGATGCCAGACCCCACCGTCCTAATTAAAATCAACAAGAAATATTAATTTTAGAAATAAGTATAAATAATAATATTAAGTTTAGAAATAAGTAAAATTAATAATTCATTTACCTTCTTAAATGACTAAACTTTTTCTCTCCATTCGAGGTTCGATCCTCAGTTCAATTATATATTAGATTTCTGTCTTTCGATTTACTTGGCAACTGAGACTTTCTTATCTCTTAGTTGACCATATTAATTATGGTGTCTAAAAGGATTTTTATATCTTTATAATAATATTATAATGTTATTTATTTTTATGATATTAACTTTTTCTCTTCATTAGACTTCCTTGCCATTTGATACTAATTGTTATGTTTAAAAGGATTTATATATTTTCATAATTATATGATATTGTATATTTTGAATCTAAGTCTTTGTGACTTTGATTTTAGACTATATCTAAAATATCTCATAATAGAGATATTTTATATCATTTTGGATTCATTATCTTTTCCATATCTTTTCAATATGTGACTTTGATGGTATCCTAATAATCCTCCTCTCAAGCTAAAGATCACTATTATTCTCATAGCTTGGGTCTCCTTTACCAGCATCCAGTACTCTTGACGTGTTTTGGATCTCTTTGTAAGCATCAAGTCACTTTTAACCTGCTCTAGGCTTCCCTACAAGTATCCGATCATCTTGACATAGTTTAGGCCTCCCTGTAAATTATTCAGTCATCCTGATTTGCTCTGAATCTTCTCATGATTCTGTTCAAGGTCATTTTATATTGACATCTGCTTTGAATTATAGTTCTGATATTAATTATTTGATTTAAAAGAATTTTTATATTTTTATAATGGTTTATATCATATTTGAATTGTCTTTGAATGAATAGAGTAAAAATATTAAAAATCTCATTATCACGAAATTAACTAATGTCCTACACCTAACTCTGAATCAATTCGAATTAAAATCAAAATATTTATTTTTAATATATTCGTGTCGTCGTTTGGAATGATATAAAGAACCCTATTATTTTGTAAGGGAAAGAGGAGGGGCATTTCGAGAATACGCAATTCTGGTATAATGAAAATTAGATAAGAAATTTTGGGCAATTCAGTAAAATGCAAATGCTCAGAGAACAAAACCAGACCGTTGGCTTTCTAGAAGAGCCACGTGAGCGTCAGTCGAGCCTTTATTATGCGGACCAACTTCTTCGTTTGACGGTCGTCTTCCGTCTCCTCCAGTTCCTTCTCAGTCTTCCAAGAAGCCTCCAGATTAATCGATGGGCGTTGCGGCGACCGACGGAACAGCAGCCGACGGAGTCGTCACCGGCGATGGCCCCACAGTGTTCCGAGGCACTGCCTATTCCTTCCTCCGCACCAACCTCGCGCTCGCCCTCTGGCTCGGCGCCATCCACTTCGACGCCGCACTCGTCCTCGTCGCCCTCCTCTTCTTGCCCCTCCGCCTCGCTGCCGCGTCCGTATCCCTTTCCTTCTATCCCTTTCTCCTATTGCCTGTTCTCCAGCTTACGCCGCTTGTTTGCTTGCTCCGATGCAGGGTCTTCGCGGTTCTGCTCTTCTTGATGGTGATTCCGATCGACGAAAGGAGTAGATTTGGACGGAAATTGTCAAGGTTCCTTTTCTGATCCATGGATATCTTGGTTTCAGCTTCGATTGAGCTGATTCTCTTCTAAATAAGTTCCCCTTTTTGGTTGTAAACATGATCAAAATCAAAACTTAGGTTCATTTGCAAGTACGCCTGTGGGTATTTTCCGATTACCCTTCATGTGGAAAACATCAAAGACTTCAGTCCAGACCAAGCTTATGGTGATCTCTAATCCAGCTACTGTCCCCTCACTCTTTTTTTCCCAAAAATCTTCCTGTCGTTTCGAAAATTTTGGCCATTGATGTAAATGAAGTGATACTGTTACTTTAGGTACTATTATGAAGTAACTGAGTTGGAAATATTTGCAGTTTTTGCCTACGAGCCGCACTCGGTGTTACCAATAGCTGTTTGTGCGCTTGCCGACCTCACTGGATTCATGCCACTGCCAAAAATCAAGGTTCTTGCGAGCAGTGCTGTAAGTTTTATGTTTCCTGGTTATTTCCTTTCTAGATTTTCGCATACTTTCGCGTTTTTCTTGTCAGCATATGCTTAAGTGTTGCTTTGCGTCATGTGCACGGTCAGGTCTTCTACACACCTTTTCTGAGGCACATTTGGACATGGCTGGGACTTGCTCCTGCATCCAGGAAGAACCTCTACTCGTACCTTGATTCTGGGTACAGTTGCATCATTGTGCCTGGTGGTGTCCAGGAGATGCTTCATATGGACTGTGATTCCGAGGTCTGATTCTCTACTTGAATTATATATGGAAGTCTGGTGAATTCACTATTTGTTTCTCAATTTTCTTTTTCATTCCAGTTGATAGATCTAGAAGAAATTTCACGGCTTATCATATCTATGGCCTAAAGTCTTTTGCATTGTAGTTTCTTATTTTAAAAATCACATTGTATGCATCATGGACAAGTGGCTTGGTTCCTTCTACAACTTAAACAGTCTTCTATTTCACATATATTTTCCTCTGAAGAAGCAGAGTCGGAATTATTTGTTTACTAACATTGACTCCTGAAGAAAATTGTGTATTATGAAACTAAAAAGGACTAAAAATGATGGTGTGTTTTACTAAACTTGAGTTTGGAGCCTTTTTGATGCTAAGACATCAGCGTTTTGAAACCTAGGACACAGTCTTATTCACCTTTGACGTGCCCAAGATCTAACTGAATTTCTTATATAACGTAAAATAGTAGTTTTTTACACGCCTCCCATCGGTTCCACTCTTCAGTATTAATGCCTGTGTGTCTTGTAATTCATACTTATTGCACAAGTTTGCTTTCTTGTTATTGTGTTGCAGTGGCCCAACTAGACAATTTTTTGAGTGGTCAACAAGAAAAAATAAAAAATACTAACTTGAGAATGAATAAACAATGTAATGATAAGAATACAAAAAGACAGGTGACATATAAGAATGTGGTTTTAAAATATGTAACTCAATTATTTCTCATAATACCATCAAATGAAACTTTACATGTGCCTTGATGTGTCTTTATGCATTAAACTTGTTGCATAATAGCTTTATTAGATTACCTGTACATCACAAGTAAATCAAACTAAGTTGTTGACTCAAGAATTTTTTTTTACTATTTCAATCTTCATAAACACTGGAGAACGAGGTGTACAAGATATATTTCAGTGCCAGCAAGGTCATAAGCACCAAAGAGACCCACAGTTAAAGCTGTGAGGAGACAATAATGATGGGCTAAATTTTAGTGAGAGGATGAAATTGGGAATTAGGATTAGATTCATTTAAATTATATGTTACGATTTATAATTTTTAGTTAATCCTATTTCCCAATTTCATGCATTTATTGATGCATCTATTGTATAATTGTTGATGTTTACTAGTATATTTATCAAACTACCTTCACATTTTTCTTCCTGAAACTCACATTATGCAGTCTGTAAAGGAACTACCAAACTCTTTTCTTCGATAATTGGATTTGAAGATGATCAACTAGATCTGCTAATGCACCTTTTTTTTTTTGGTTCTGTACAGGTCGCATTCCTTAAATCAAGAAGAGGGTTTGTGCGAATTTCCATGGAGATGGGCCGACCTATAGTGCCTGTATTTGCCTTTGGCCAGGTTTTATATCACGTGATCTCAAAATTATGCTAATTTATCTACCACAATTAAGTTTTGGTGAGCTTGATGACACCAATTTTCTTTTTGCTAAATGTTGATACAAAAACCTAATGATCCTTCTCCTACATATGCATATTGTCATTTGCAAGTAAGAGTAAATTATATATTTCTTCTGTGATTGGTGGTAGAGTAACATCTATCAGTGGTGGAAACCCACTGGGAAATCGTTCGTGAATATTGCTCGAGCACTCAAGTTCACACCATTAATCTACTGGGGAAGATTTGGGTACCAACATTTCCTAGCCTTTTCCTTGATAAATTTGCAACTTTCCATGTTAGAACCCTTCTTTATGTTTTTGCTTTCGGTGATAATTCTTTAACAGGCTTACTATTTTTTTGTAGAACACCCATACCGTATCGGCACCCAATTGATGTAGTAGTTGGGAGACCAATTGAGCTGACAAAAAATCCCAACCCAACCTCCGAGGAGGTAAAACTTCTCTTCGAACTTTTCTCTTATAGTAATTAAGTTGAAATCATATCCAATTCGACAAGTTGAACCTTTGATCAATTCCACTGAAAATCCGCCTTGGATTGTTGGAAAAAACCATGACCTAGGGGCACTAACCGATTTGATTCAAGCAGCACTCTTGATTCCTGTTTTTTTTGGGTAATACTAAAATGCTTAAGCTTGATCTATTTTTTTTCTTTAATTGTTACCAGATCAATGAGGTTCACTCTAAATTTGTTCATGCTCTCAAGGAGCTTTTCGAGAAGTACAAGAGCAAAGTTGGTCATCCTGATCTCGAACTCAGAATCGTTTAATATGTTCATCTTCCTCGCCTCTTGTCTGAACTTGATGAATTTAAAGAACAATCCTAATGAAGCTGAAGGTGGCTGGGCCTTGTTGACATGCTTCATGGCATCGGACCATCAATTAAGAAGCTCCAAACTAATCACCACCCAATTCCCAATTAGAAAAGATGTATGTGTTCCGCTCCAAACTAATCACCACCCAATTCCCAATTAGAAAAGATGTATGTGTTATGTGATTTGTATAGAAATTAGTTATTTTAGTTGTTCATTGTAATAAAATGCCATGACTGCAATGGAATGATGTCTTAAAGTTAAACAAAATAGCTAATGATAATTTGGTTATTTTGATAGTTCTTTTAATGTAGGCAGAAGATTCAACTCAAAATAGTTGAAATTTGTATGGTATGATGATTGATTATTAGTTATTTTCCTTTTTGTGAATTCCTTCATTAAAATTTCATTCTAGTCAAAACATTTTCTAACTCTATTCTTTTTATTGTAGAATGTCTTTAGACCACTTTCAACATTGTATCATATTTTAAGCCAAATGTAAGATTTAGGGCACTTCAATAATCATGGAATATATAGAGAAATTTTGTATGAGGCACATGTTTTTCAAAAAGACATTGGATCTGTTTCTTTGAGATTTATTTATTTATTATTATTAATGTTTTTAAGACGTGGGATTAGTGGATGAGGTCCAGTGGAGCTCTCCTATCATTGAACCTTTTTTCACATCAGCTTTTGCCAAAGGTTCTTAAAGGTTGTTAGCTTTAGAAACTTTTTAGTAAAGTGGAAAAAAAAGGGAAGAACCCGCTTGCACAAGCCTACCGCGCGGTCGACCGAACTGTGCTCACGAGTAAATGGTCACCTGAAACTAACTCATTCATATCGGCCGAGTTGCTTCTAACTCGGGGAGTTCCTACCGTGACCTCAACAATTTGAGGCTGAATTATGTCTCTGTATGTTGAAGAGAACTTGACTTTTGATTGATAACTTGGCTTAAGTTGCACCCGATTCGGGTAAGCTCAATTAGCTCTCATCCACCACAGTTCAATTCAACTCTTTTTGTATTCCTTTAATACAATCTCAATTGAGGTTTGAGATAAATCAAACTCCTATAATTTTTTTTCATAAAATAACCATTACCAAAATTAAACCATGGTTATAGATGATCATCCAGATCCTCTCTATTCGCTAAGCTAATGCAGAAATTCTTACAGATCAAAGCTGATGTTCCAAACACTAACTAAAGAACTTTAGCGAGAAACAAAGTAGCTCTGAGTGGCTCTTCACAAGGCTTCTTGGCCTCCTTGTCGTAAGGATAACAACCATTCAGTTAGCCAACTTATCGGATTTTCACGTCTCAACAAATCTAATTCATCTATTGAACATTTTACCTAACGATTGAAAGAGCTACATTTGGATCGATCAACTATTCGACCACATCACGGTCCCGACATTCATATAATTACAAGCAAAGTTAACTAGAAAGGTTTTTTTTTTGACATTTTGCGAATATTGTGGTTCTAAATCTATAACATGTAAATATGATAAATAACGTAAGTTTCAAATCGGTGAAAATTATAATTAAATTTACGGATTACATTGTCAATAGTTGCCCTCGGTAATGCTTGAGTTTGGCAAGCTTTTTAATAAACAAGCTTGAGGAGCTTGGTTAATGTTAAGCGAGTTTTATTAACATTGAGCTTGATTCAAATTTGATTATTAAATTATTATTATATTATATTATTTTATTTTATTAACAAGCTTAAACAAAGTTAGGCTGAGCTCATTTGCGAACAACTGTAGTTCGCAAATTGTAAGGGAAAAAGAAACAAATTGAAACTATTTTGGTTTGATTTTTTGAATAGGAGAGTGTATGACTTTAGGTAGAGTATTCTGATTGAGTTTAAACTTGGGCTAATATTTTAGGATTTAGGATACTGAAACTTTCACTCCAAATTATTCCATACTTGTTTATATTATCGAACTGTAGTTGTCAAAATTTATTGATGAGTTAGATGCTTTTGAAATTTTAAAATTTTAGCACAAACAAGATTAGAAGAGGGTAAGAAAGTGATTAAGGCCATCCTATAATAAATCAAAGATGTTGGATCTAAATAAGATACTATATCAAAAAGTAATGAAAGTTGAATTTTTTAAAAAAATATTTTCTAGACCGATGAGGGGCACGAGTCACGAGTTTTGGGGCATGGTGAAACTAAAATAAGGAGAATGTACCTATTTAATTGGTCTAAATCTGACTTATTTAGATATGATGACTTAAATGCTAATAAAATCCTAAAACTTTAGGACAGACCAAATCAGAAAGAGTGCAGGAATTGTTCTTGTCCTAGAGTGAATTATGTTGGTGTAATCTTTTTCGGGTTAAAATTGACCTATTTAATTAAGTTTAAATGGATTCAAGTTTGAGTTTTGATATTTAACAATATGTCAGATAGAAGTTAAATAGATTATGGAGGACTGAATACTTGAATAAGAAAAGTTCTAACTAGATATTAGGGAAAGTAAGTCTTAACGCAAGGGTTAGGTAAGCGAAAAGTCTTAACTGGAGGTTAGACAATGTAAAGTTTTAACTGGATGTTAGACAAGATAAAGTCTT
>JBBPFP010000044.1:4077262-4088222 GCA_037974795.1 Kaempferia galanga | reverse complement strand
TATAGGTGTATTAGTTAGTTTTATTCGGAATTGGCTAATTAACTTAGAGCATCCTGAGTGAAAAATATTTTAGAGGGATATTTGTCAAAATATTCCTCAATCTCAAATATTTCTAGAAGAGAATGGGACGTTTAGAAATAAATTTGTAAATATGGGTGGAGCCTCGACAACAGTTGGTTTATTATTATTTTTTGTTATTTTTTTAATTCAATGAACGTTGGAATTGGAATAGGAAAATTAATATATTTTATTTAAATGTAATATATTAATTTGAAGCATTCAAAATAATAATTAGTTTTATTTAAATATTTTGTTGATAAGTTATTTGAATAAGATACATAATTAGTGCAACTCATAAATATTTAGTTGGTGAAATATTAAATTTATTAGATTTGAAATATTTAAATAATGATATAGATGTGGGAATCACAAATCTTTGAGAAAAATATTTTCGTTTATTGTGGATGTTCTTATAGAATTCTGAATCCTTTCAAATTAAAATAATGTACATTTTAAAATCTTCTTAATATATCCCTTTGATATCTAAATTCGACAATATAATGGTCGATGAAGAAAGCTTGAGGAACATTTTAGTAAAATAAGACGAAGAAGATAGATTTTGGCATTTTGCTTGCCCAGTATATTAAATCTGGATGCCTCATAATAAATGAATTTTTAAAATAGTGGTGGAGTTAAAAATTATAATTTATCCAGATTAATCCGTTGATGATATGAATTGTGTGGGTGCATGAAGACCCCAAGATGATTGTGAAATTAAATCTAAAAATTTAAGACTAATCATGTGAATAATTGACTAAAATGTTAAATGTACAAAACAATTCTTAACAATATGAACTTCTTTTCAAAACTCAAAAATAGCCCCCGGATATTGTTCCCTTTACCTAAAATGGTCCCCCGGATAAAGGGATTGTGATATTCTTCCCTTTACATGAAAAGAAAAATCAATATTTCAATGACATTTTAAGAAGTTATTAAACAATGTAAATATTTTAATGAAGATATTGTTCCACCTAAAATAGATAAAAATGTTGCCAAGCAATCAAAAATGAAATCGAGCATGCAATAACATGGTCCCACTGTACCAACTTACTTGGCTTTTAATTTAAAGCAAATCAAATAATTGTTCAATTCCCATGCCGTTTCATTAGAAAATTGCCAACTCAACACCCTTCCACCATTTGCCATCATTTCCCCCAGGACCCCACCCTACCTTTTTTTTTCTTTTTTTTGTTTTTCAATTCTTCAAACTTGAGCAAAAATTATTATTCTATTGGGTCCCAATTTTTATTTTAAAATTTATTTATTGAATATATATATTTAATAAATAAATAAATATCGAGAACGCTAAATCGATTTCTCTCTCTCGTTATTGTATTAAAATATCTATTTTGAACCATAAACCAATTTTTATATAAAAGCCACACCAAAATTACTGTTTTTTTCTCAAATTTTTACTTTTTTATTATCTTGAACCAAACGCACCCTCAAATATCGAACTGTAATGATTGAAGGGTGGGGAACGGATATTTTGAAAGACAGGGGTATTTTAATAAGGGGTTAAATCCTGTAAAACTTCATTATTGAGGGGGTCGATCTGAGTCATTGGCCTTGGTTCCTGACTTCTTTCTCCGTTAGCGAATATTTCCCAAATCAGATATCGAGTCTCAGTCATCGCACACGACATCAACCGCGCAGGGTCCACCGCACCCACTCGCCCTGGTCCCGACGCCGTCACTCCCAACCGCCCGATCTCCGATCTACGCCCCCGATCTCACCGATCCGAACTGGAGCGCGGAAACGGGACTGACTCATCCGTTCGAATTCACATTGGGTTTGACTGTGATTGCTGTCGCGCAACGTGCACCGGAATCGGTAAGCGGCCTGATGGTCAAGTTATAGACGACGCCGGCGGTGCCACGTGTCCATCCCGACCGGCGAGGCCACGTCGGGAGCCAGTTCCGTTAAGGCCACGAAGACGACAAATCGACGGCTACGATGCGATCTCGATGGGGCATGGGAAGGTAACGGAGAATAAAGGAAAGGCGTTACGCCGATGGTAATAAGGACAAAATAAGAAGCGAACCAACTCATTCCCCCCTCTTCCTTGCTCGAGGCGGAGTGCTCCGTGGATGTCTCCCGAGGAATCGGCTCACCTCGGCCTCTTGCTCTGATTTGGTTAGTTCACAGATGTCAAATTGGTCTGTTTGAATGAGTGGGGGAAGCGGGAAGTGAAGTCTTTCGAAGTCGATCGAGGGGAAATCTTCTCCTGGAGCTATTCGTCGTCGGATATTGTTGGAATGAGGTAAGATTAGGGTTTATTGGACTGTTCTTTGAGGAAACTAAGGAGTTTTGCTTTTTTAAATGCTCCGTCGATATAGGACCAGACCACTGGAGTAGTTTTTAATGCAAGTTAATGCTATAAGTTAGGGAGTAGTGGGTTGGGGATTAGGATTTACGGTTTCTGGGGGTTTTAGTATACGTAATCTGAATCTTTAGTCGATATGCAAAGGTTTTTTTTGTTTTCTTCGTTGTTTTCTCCGTTTGTCACTTTTTCAGATCCTTGTTTTGAAACTACTGGAAATTTTATACTGAAAGACAAGCTGGTGGCATATTGCATTGTTACTCTTGATTGTTGCTATTCTGTAGATTTCATCCTGTAAAATTGAGTAGTTCTATTCGAATCCTTCCTTTGTTTTCGTCACACTGACGTTACTTCAGGCTGATGTGAATAGGTCATTTTACTACACCGAGAAAGCTTGGAGATCTGCACCTAGGAAAATGGATATGTGGTGACCAGGGTTCGGCTTTCCACAATGAGAGAAACTGAAGACTCCGTTTTATATCAGGTTTTTTTCTTTGCTTCTGAAGTCAAATGATGGTGCACTTGCAGAATCACGTCTGCTATTTATTTATTTAAATCTTGCTTAAATACAGAAAATGATAGATTAAAAGAGAGATATACACTTGTACCGTGTAGTTTTTTAACTGGCCTTTCATTAATTTTGTTCACAGTTCACAAAGTTAGCTAGGGGTAACATCAGGCAAACCTCATAGGATGGTAGTGTCGTAAATTTACTCTTTTCTTCTGTTTTATTCTTTTGGCTTTTTCTTGTGCATATGCTTCTTAGTTTGATTTGAATGTTAATATGAGACAAGGAAGTGTAGGAAAGAAATTCTGTCTTTTATTTCCTACTTCAATAGTTAAGAACTTTTTTTCCCTAGACAAGAGAATGTCTACAAAAAAAAACAGGGCTGGATTCGTACATAAATTTTTGTCTCCCATTATGGAGTATTCACTACTAATTAGAAGCAACGAAACTATAGTCGTTTGAGTACTAGTTACTAATTGAGTTAGATAACCAATGTAGAGCACTTTTGCCACTGTACATAGAAATGTTTAGTGTGTTGCTAATTGATCATTTTCCCCCGCCAAATTAAATTTGAGAGTTACTCGATCATGTTTATATTGTATTTCAAAATAGAATGTTTTCTTCTAATCATTTCTTCCTGATTTAAGATGTATGCTATTATGCTTTCTTTATTTACCATTGCCACTCAAAATTCTGTTTCTTCACAGGCTGAGAGTTTATCCTCTGGGTCTGTATCATTTGGCCGCTTTGAATCAGAAACCTTGTCGTGGGAAAAAAGGTCATCATTCTCTCATAACAGATACCTTGAAGAGGTTGAGAAATATGCTACACCTGGTTTGGTTACTCAGAAAAAAGCTTATTTTGAGGCTCACTTTAAGAAGAAGCCTCTTTTGCATCTCAACTCATTCGGTAGTCAATATGAAAAATACGAACCTATCAAAGATCATATTGAATGCTGTAAAAATGATTTAGTTGAATGTGGTGATAATGAACCCACTGAATTTACTTTCTATGATGGGACACCTCGAATTTCTGATGAGCACGAGTTGGTCATACATGAGCATGACAAACAAGTTTTGAGCCTCAAATTCTCACAAGAGTTTAGCCCATCAAATAGTGAGCATCTTATAGTTTGTGGTGATGTAGAGTGTGGTGAAGCACACCAAATACAATCAAATGATGATGTTCCAGGAGATGAGATTCTGCAAATGGTTTCTAAAGAGAACCATGAGCATGATTCTGGTTCCCCTCAAGAACTACATGATGAAGTGCAAATTGCAACTGAAATTCCTGCAGATCTGGTAAATAAGACTGCTGCTTCCAAGAAAACAGAGAAAATTACTCAAGTGAGATATCAATTATCAGAACTGTCGTTCACCCTTTTTTTCTAATGATAATCTCTTATTTATTATTATTTATGAATGGATAAATGTTCCAATTGGCCCTGAAATAAAAGGTGAATAATCTCTTCTGCAGTCTAGAACACATCCACTTCTCAGTTTAGTTTTTTCTTGCTTCACCTATACAAATATTGCCTTTTTCTGACATGCTATTTTTAAAAAATATATGTACCCTTTTGCCCAGCATTTCATTTACCTACTTTCATTTTGGCATTGATTTGTTTAGAGATTGTTAAAATTTACACTTATTTGCTGGTGAGTAATCTTTGTTTCTGAAACTAATTCAATGATATTTTCCACTAATGTTTCTATGGAATATCTTAGCAATTATATTATCTTGACAAAAGATATGTACAATATTACTATTACTAGTGGTAGAACTATTGGGAGAGCTATAATGAATTTTCTTCCAGCATGAACTCCCTATCTTTTTTACATCAACATTGGATGAACTCTTTAATCACATTCAAGATGAATCTCTTTGGTGCATGATATTCACAGACATTATTTTATTAACTGACGAAAGTATAATTGGAATAAATTTGAAGCTTGAAGCATGGAGGAAAAGCTTTACAAACAAAGGTTTTTAAGATCTTGAATTGAATACATGAAATATAGTTTCAGTATCAAAAAAAAGGATTGCATTGAATAGTTAAGATTGATAGACATAAAATCTCCATACATGAATTTTTTTGATATCTTGGACATATTATTCTACAAGAATGGAACATTGTGGAAGACATCTATTAGGATAAAGAATGAACATTTAAAATAGAAATGATTTTGGAGTTTTGTGTAATCCTTGTCTCCCCCATAGATTACAAGGACTGTTTATAAGATTGTAATATGATCCACCATACTTCATGAATTGGAGGATTAGGCTATTAGGAAATAGCATGTATAAAAACTTAAATGCAATATACATATGAAGGCTAAGATAGATATGTAGAGTTACTAGAAAAGATAAAACAAAATTTTTAATATTAAAGAGCAATTAGGTATTGCTCTAATAGTTAATGAAATGTCTACCAATAGATTGGTGTGGATGGTTTGAACATGCACCAAACTACCAATAGATTTTGTAACTAGAAAAAAGTTAATTTATTAAAGTGAAATTTGTATGGAGTAAAGGGAGGATCAAAGAAAATAGTAGTCATTGTAATAAAAAATAATTTGGTTAATTTGAATATCAACTCATAGAGCTCAACAAAGGGATAAGACGGAGTCAACACCAATAGTTAGGAGAAAACACAACTTGGTTAACAACAACCAATCCATTGGCTATGCTATGCTCCATACAAGAGTTAGCCCATCGACTATCAAGCAACATATATTTGCTAGCTCAATGGAGGGATAATAAGTAGTCAACACCAAATAGTTAGGAGAAACACAACTTGGTCAACAACAAATAATCCAATAGCTATGAGGTTTGCAAGAGTTAGTCCCTAAAGTATCAAGCAACTTATATTCTCCATTGTTTATTGCTATCTCAATGGAGGGATAAGAAGTAATCAACACCAAATGCTTTGGAGAAACACAACTTGGTTGACAACAACTAATTCATTAGCTATGAGCTACTGTCCATGCAATTGTTGATCCCTAAACTATCAAGCAACATATATTCTCCATTATTCATTGCTAGCTCATATGCCTTCTTTAACTTTTCCTCTTCACCAACATGTTGCTGACTTTCTGTTCCTATCAGTGTCATATGACTCATATGGGCTGTGTATAGTGTGAGCTGGAGCATTTACTACAAGATTGATGTGCAGCTAATAGCTGCTTCCAGTTTTTATCTTGACAATACATATTCAACAAGAATTGCTACATTGATTCAACAACTTTTTAAATTTTTTCTTGCTGGTATGGTACACTACTAATCTACTTCCTTATACAAGGTCAAGGGAGAATTTGCGAAGCAAATTACAAAAGCAAAATCAAAGAATCAGTTATCGGATTCACAAATTATGAGAAAGCCTTCGACTCAGAAGAATTCTCGTTATCCTGATAAGATGTTTGCAAAAAAAACAGATCAGGTGGAGAGAGAAAGTACAAAAAAGGCACAACCAGGAATGAAATTACCTGAAAGAGTTCCAAGAAATACTCTTGATGCTAAATCCCAGAAATTTAAGGTACAAAATCTTGCCCAACTTTGATTGGAGTGTCATCTGAAAATGTAAAAAACTTTTTTTTTTTGCTTTAGATACTTGTGTTCTAAAACGGCCAAATAAGGCCTTCATTTTCAAGCGATCCTCATGAAAGCCCTATGAAAAAGACAACTCCAAATTTACCCATGAAGCATTGTTTTGATAAAACTTTAATTGTATATAAAACATGAATAACAATGTTTTGCATAAAAATTGTTCTGTGGGTAATCTAGATATTTCATTTCATTGGGGCATCAATAAGAAGTTTTTTGAAACTTGTAGCCGTATTTTTGGTGCTTTGAACAAAAAGGCCTTATTTTGGCATTCTCCAATTTTTGAGCATTTTCTTGAGAATACAGCAAGTCTAGTTGCATAATCATCAGTTGCACCCCTTCTAACTTGATAACTAATAAGAGAGATTGCAGATGCCATTGAAGTATTTTTATGGTTAATGGATTTTATAGCAGCCTAAGTCACCCAATTTTAATACCAGGAAAAAATAGAAGTTAATGGCACATCTTAAGTCCTAGATTATGATGGTGAAATTATTGACATTATTGTCATCTAATGATAAAATATGTGTTTCAGGATTCAGAAAAGATGAAAGCCAATGTAAAAGTAGAAAACAGAAGGTGGCATACGTTCTTACATTAAATTCAGCATTCTCGTGCTTTTACATGTGTATCTTGAATTAATGTTTTATGATTTTAACAGAAATAAAGGTCAAAGCAAAAACAAGGTAGTGCAAATCCCTAATCCTATCGCTGGAAAATGTCAAATTGATGAGCAACATTTTATGAACAGGTAATTCAACAAAATCTCTATAGTCAGTTGTTTTTCAGTGTGTCCTTTCAAGTAACATTTTTCTTGCAGTTCTTTGAAGTTAACTGTTTCAGCTAACACAGAAGTTAGTCAAGGTACTTCTAACTTCCATTTCAAAAGTGATGGGCGGGCTATGAAACGAAAAGAGGCAAGAGCTCATTATATTCTTGTTTGGAACTTCATTTGCGTAGAAAGATTGGACCTCAAATATGTAACTAACTCGGGACCACCCTTATGGTTCAGTTTTACACCAAGTTAGAAGAAAAGCTCCATGCCAAAGAGGTCGAGATGACTGAGATCCAAATTAGAACACAGGTATTATTTTCCAATACCCTTGCCATGTATATGTCCTAGTAAAATGGCAATCCTTGTTTTATTCAATGTTTGTTTTTAAACACAAATGTCATGCATCACTCCAGGAAGAAGCAAAAACAGAGATTAAGCAGCTTAGGAAGAGCCTTAACTTCAAGGCAACTCCTATGCCTTCTTTCTACAATGGAGCTGCACGGGGGGCCACCAGTAGCAAAAAGGTCCATAACCATTTATCTTTGCTTTCATAAGCACGATATATCATTTCATAGAGGAAGAGCCTTCACTGCTTTTTGCTGTGAACTAATAGTATATCATAAGCATGATAAAGGGGTGAAATTTTTCATCGCTTTCATTTTCTCATGTAACTAGCACCAAATTGACTCCTAAACTATTGTCTCAGCAACTTCGGTGTTGATTAATAATATTGAAATTTGGTCACCAATTGCTTATATAACTATTGCCAAATTGACCCAAGATTTGATAGTAGCATACATACTGTCTCAGCAACTTTGGTGTCGATTAATATAATTTGATAACTTGCATTACTTAGATTACTCTGGTGACTAGTATGCTTCAACTAGGTCTTAATGGTCATAGGACATGATTTTCAAAGATGAAATACTTGGTTTATCCACCAAAACATTTGCTGCCACTTATGGATCGCTGAAACTAATTTAACTTTCATCATCTCTTGTAGTGTGTCAAATCTTGCTATTTGCCACTTGCCACCGCCAGGGTTTCACTTACATTCTAATTTCACGGATATATTTTACATCAATTTACTTCCAGTTTACTCTGTAATCTATCGTTGATACGAACTAAAATGCTAACTATATTTTGTCTTTTCGTATTGCAATTTAAAGGTGGTTGAAATGCCTGCAATTGTTCCCAAGTCACAAAACAATACTAAGATTCCTACAAAAGGAAGAGATACTTCTCTAGGTTTGTCTAAGATCAATCAAGAAGGCTCCTCAACTGGTGAACCAAAACTCGCAAGTGGTGACTACCTTCAGCTTCTGGGTTCAGTAATAGTTTCTTATTGCAATCTAAATCAATTCTGACACGCAGGTAAGCTTCAAGAAGCACAAGCTCCTAAGGGAACCCACGAAGCGAAGAAGCATGAGAAGAGCAACTCCAGCGCAAAACAAGGAGATGGCATCAGAAAGAAGGAACCAAGAGGAACTGCAGCGAGAACCATTGTCAGAAGGACGACAACAAAGGCCATTTCCAAAGGAGATTTTGCAGTTCGAGTGGACTCATAAACTGCAATTTGGGTCATTGTCAAGGCCTCTTCAGCCAGTTTTTGAGAGAAATGCAGCTTCATTTTGGATTTTGTAGATCTTATTGCGGATTATAGTGATGTTATGCGAGGATATATTAGTCAAATTCGTTTATAAACCACGCATGTATTTTTGATCCAAACTTTGTGGACTATCTCCTTAGTTTTGTGAAAAAATTAATGATAGTAAATTGTAGCAATTTAAAAAACTTTGTGAATGTGGATTTGTCATTGTTATTAAAATTGTCATATATTAATTTTAGTTATGTTTGATAACCAGAAACTAAGAAGGGGTGTCTACATGAATCTGATGATCGGATCTGAGTTGATTTGAAAAAAATTATAAGTTTGGGTGGTATTTTTGAGTCGGTTTTAAGTTGGAGGGTTTTTGGATTAAAAATTTTTAAATCAAGTTTGAGTTGGATTGACTGGGTTGACTTGAATTTAGTATTTAGTAGAGTTTTTAAGGTTAAATTAAATTTTATTTTGACAAATAATTTATGTATATTAATAATTTAGTAGAATTACTTTAAAAAATTATTTTAAATTAGATTATTCAAATCGGATTTAAAAGTACCAGATTGTATTTAAATTGGGTTCAGATTGAGATTTTTAAAAAATTTCAACCGATCCGAATCAACTTGATCTATTCGAATGTCAAAGAACTACGAAATAATTAGCTGGACTCGGATGTGAATCTCGAAGGATGAATTTGTAAAATAGTAAAACTAATTGCCTTCATATGCAAATTTCAATTCCGACGTAAGGGTTCTCCGCTGACGAGCCACTGGCAGCGGAGGCGGTTGACGGGAAAGTTGCTGAAGTTTTCCTCCACAAACTCAGATTCTCTCTCGTTCACTCTGTGATCCCTCTCCCTCTCCCTCTCGTTGGACCTATTAGTTGAATCCTTTGCCGCGTAGTTTTTTGGTGGAAGCCCGGGTTTCACCACTTTCCACCCGCTGTTGTTCCGCCCTTTTGTCTCCATCCCTTGTTCTGTTGTTTATTCTCCATGGAGGTTGAGGCGCCGAAGCCCCCTTACTGATGGTGTATCTTTTTCCAGTTCACTACGCTCTGTTAACTGCTTTAATTCTTCATCTCATGTATTTTTGACTTACTACCAAAGCTTAAACTTTCTCCTTCTGATTAATTGATGAACTTTTCAATTGTTAATAAACTCGTTCGTTCTTTTGTCATATTTTTTCATTCTCATTTCACGTTCTTTGTCTTTGTGATAATTTATGATGGGTAACCTTTGTTACTGCGTGCTCTTGTATTGTGCTTTCTTCGGAGTGAAACAACACATTTTTTTTTTTTAACACAATGAAGATATAGATTTAATTTGACTGTTTGCTAACTTATGGTGCATGAATTTCATGAAATGAGTGTAGTCCTTCATTTGTATTAGTTTAATGAAAAGAGGAAGTATCCTGTACTACCTAGATGCAATTCTACATTCTAGCAATTGAGAGTGATGTTTTAGCTTAAAATATTACACTGAGTTTAAGATTGGTTGGTCATTAGGTTATTGAAATCAAATGCAAGAATCCACTTATCTATGCAAAAGTTCACATTTACTACACAGCTGAACTAGCAGAAAGACATCAATGCCAGCAGTGGTGCATCAGCATGTTATATAAAACCATATTTGTCCCACCCAGTAGTAGCACTCATCAAAAGCTTAAGGAAAGCTGCTGATTTGCCTTTTATCGTTGCTTCCACATCAATTATTGTTTAAAAAACCTTAGCTATTCTGCAATAGTCTATCCTACAATCATTCAAAGTTAAATCATATATGAACCAGGATAGTTTTCTTAGATGTACTTGACAACTGTTTTCTATAAAATGCAACAAACCTTGTTACAATAGTTCTCAAATTCTGCTTGGTAAATCTAGCAGTGTTTCTATATTTGTGTTTGGCATGATATGAATTGATTATCAACAATTATTTATATGTATTTCATAAGTAAGAAAATTTCCCAAAAGATGTTTGTTGATCTTCAAAGTGAGTTCTAGAACAAACTTTGCTGTTGTTTATAAATTTCAAGGTGATTTGTTTCGTGACTACTATTTAAAACAGAGTGATAGAACTTGAGGAATTTATCCTAGCTG
>JBBPFP010000044.1:4048505-4077162 GCA_037974795.1 Kaempferia galanga | reverse complement strand
TGATATGATCATATCAGGCCATGTATGTACGTATGCAAAAAAAAAAAAAAAAAAATAGAGGAAAGAGAAAGAGAGAAAGAAAAATAAAAAAAATATTATATGCATAGGAGAGAGAAGGGAGAGAGAGGAAAATTAATAAAAAGATGATTTAATAGATTTGTTAAAAAATTAAAATGAGAAAAACATTTGAGAATGTATACCTTTTAGTTAAAATGTGACTTTTGATAATTTTAAAATTTTTCCATACGTCCGGTAAAACCCGTATGAACAAGGGACATTTAAAAAAAAAATGTTTGCTCGCAAATAAATTATAAGGTTCGATCGTTAAATTTTGTCGACTGCTTTTAAAAGTTCATCACGCGGCCGTAGAGCAATTACCAATAAGGTATACGAGTGGGTGTCCAATAATGGCGCGCTTGATTTGTTTTCTTGTCGTCTCGTCAATGGAGGTTTAAAACCTAACCCTAACTTCAAGATACGCCACCAGAACCCTACTCGAGGAGCTGGATGGACGATCCCGATGGAGCCCTTAGCTTCGACTTTGAGGGCGGTCTTGACTCTGCAGCTCCTGCCTCCGTCGCTCCGGCGGCGGCCGCTGGACATCTGACGGCACCAGATCCTACGGCCGCCGCTGCAAACGCGGGAGTCGCTCCGCTTACCGGACCGGCGGATCCGATCGGTGGCGCCGCTGGAAATGGGCACGGGAGGCGGAGCTTCCGGCAGACTGTCTGCCGGCACTGGCTCCGTGGTTTGTGTATGAAGGGAGAGGCATGTGGATTCCTGCACCAGTACGACAAAGAGCGGATGCCGGTATGCCGCTTTTTCCGGCTATACGGGGAGTGTCGCGAGCAGGACTGCGTTTACAAGCACACGAATGAAGACATCAAGGAGTGTAATATGTAGGTATCAGTAGCACCTAACTGTTTACTTTGATCTTGTCGGCAGTATTTAGGCTTCTGCCAAATTGGTTTCCTGATAACTTCTGTGGCTTTCTTGTTGTTCGTCTGATACTTCTGTGACTTCATTTCATTAGGCCCTGTAACATAATTTTTTACAGCACCTGAATTCTTGTTTTTGAGTACAAATCCTTCTTTTCTCAATATTGTTTTCACTAGTTCTCTTGAGTATCCTTATGGATGTTAAATCTACTTTAGAAATGAAAAAATGGGAATATCTTTTTGCAATTTTTGTTTCAGCGAAGACAGTAGAATGAATTATACAAGAGAGAAAAGAAAAAGGGTAATAAAAGAAAGTACTTTTTTCACAATATTCATGCTTCTACTTTATTTAAGCAGATCTGTTTGTTTATGAAAGAAAATAAAATTGCCACCAAGTATAATTGATGTTTTGGATGATAAAATTTCATTTACGTTAGTTTGATTATACATTCTACCATGGATACAAGACATCTTAGTGAGATGAGCAATTTTTAATTGCTTTTGTGCAATGTTTCTCTGCTGCCTTTCAATTTATTTAGACTGGGATCAACTAGTTCTATTGATAATTTAACTTAAATTTTTACATTTTCATATTTTTTTGTAGGTATAAACTTGGTTTCTGCCCCAATGGACCTGATTGTCGATACCGACATTTAAAGATGCCTGGACCACCGCCTCCCATTGAAGAGGTCTTCCAGAAGATACAACATATGAGTTCTTTTGGTTATGGATCTTCTTCGAACAGATTTTATCAGCACAGGAGCAACAATTATAACCAACAGCCAGATAAGAATCACTTGTCATCTGCTAGTGGGTTAGCTAATGCAACAGTTAAACTGATTCCGCTGGAATCGTCAGATGCAAAGGCACCAGAATCCCTGGTGCAACAGCCTCAGCAGCAACAGGAACAACAGCAGCAGCAGCAGCAGCAGCCACCACCTCCGCCTCCAGCAGCAGCGACAGAGAATCAAGCCCCGGGTACTTCAAATGGCTTGTCAAATCAACCTATTAGAACTGCATCTCTACTCCCTCAGGGACAATCTAGGTGTGTCTGGAGTTTCTAGATTTGTCTGTGTTGTGAAAATTTGTAGTATATAACAGTGATGTTTTTTCAAATGTTCTGAGGAAGTTGTATTTAGTATTAAGAGGCTTACATTATTAACATCACTTTGGACTTATACACTTTGTCAACTTATATTTTTACTTAATATTGTCATTGAGAATTGTTCTTTGGGATTTCTCATATATACTTTGTTAGTTTGTTGATTATAGCTTACTGTTTATTATTCCTGCTCACTTTGCTGACCATATAACAAGGAATATTATGAGGAAAGCAGAATTAATCTACAAATGTGGTGTATTGTTGTGCAATGCACTTCAATCATGTTTATGAAGTGTAGAAGTAGATAAGAGATCAAATTTATTGATCTTGATAATATGTTTTAGTAAATCTTATGTCTTTTTCGGTTTGCATTATCAGTGATAGATCTGAATATTTACTCGGTTATTTATACCTCTTTAAAGAATTTTGTGAGTTGTTTTATCATTTTAAGTTGGCTTTGTGGTGCGCCGAAGTAGCTGCTATCTCTGGAACTTCATTTCTTGCCAGCTTATTTAAACATTTATATTTAGTGATGTTTAAGATGAAAAACTAGATTGAAGTACATATAAAATGGTTGAGTTGAGTTGGCATCTTGCTTTACCCAATAACAATTGTGTCATGATATTGTATTACAAAGACTGGAACCAGATTATTCACGATTTTATGGAATTAATTACACTGTTTCTTCAACATTTTTTGTTTTTGACTTAGATGAAATTTGGACACAGTCCCTCCGTGATGTGCAGCTACCTGGAACTTGTTTTTTTTAATACTTTATTGTCGTGTTGATTCCTAGGTTTAGTTAAATGTGACAGAAACCAAATTGGTTTTATGACATAATAAACTCTGTAAACATCTTTTTGTTTTCAGAGTTAAGGTTATCAAGTGGATGCACTTCTGTGCTTTCTTTTGATTTCTATTTTTCTTTTGTTGTTAAAATGCCTTCTGTATAGATCTTATCTTCTATTTTGCATTGTTCATACATTGTTATGCCTGGGATGAATTTTACTAGCACAAAAATGGTATGCTGATTATTTGTTATTTAAAACTAGGTATTTTATTGTCAAAAGTTGCAATCGAGAAAATCTGGAAATATCTGTTCAGCAGGGTGTTTGGGCAACTCAAAGAAGTAATGAGGCTAAACTTAATGAGGCATTTGAATCTACAGAAAATGTTATTTTGATATTTTCAATCAATAAAACTCGCCATTTTCAGGTATTGCAGTTTGCCATCTTGAAAATTTACTTTCCATCCATCATGTACACCTTTAACTTGTGTCATTAAATGTAAATGGACACCTAGTCAATTTCTTACCATGCTTTGCATTATTCAATAGGTTCTGGCTGAAACATAGAATATGTGTCAATGATTTTCTTAGGGATGTGCTAAGATGACTTCTAGGATTGGTGGTTATATTGGTGGAGGGAATTGGAAATATTCTCATGGAACTGCACATTACGGTCGAAACTTTTCGCTTAAATGGCTAAAGGTATGAATGATTTGAGATCATTTGGCACTATAGCTTTCTTTTCTTGATCATTCCTTTGGTGTTATTTCTTGGCACTCGTTTGCCAATTAAATGTTTCTTTTCCCTATTGACTTTGCTAAATTTCCTCCCCTTCGGTCAAATACAAACTCAAGTGTGTTTCCACCTGTCAGCAATTGTTTGTACTGGGATATTCTCGTTTGATTGTTATTTGTGAAAAAGATATTGGATGTGATAATTGTATCCGTACATAAGCTAGTGTTCTTGGTTTTGTGGCAGTCATTTAGACAATCAGCATACAAATTGCCCAATTTATAAATTAAGCGCTATGTATGCAGAAATTAGGTCCCAATGTGGGTAATAACTAATCCTTTTTAAAGGATCTGATATATAAGAGGAAGCTAAGTGGGTAATCAGAGTATTATGGAAGCTCGACTAGATTGAAACTCCCAAGTGCCTCAGCAGCACAAACAATCTGAAGGCGAAACCCACATCATATCCACCAAAACTGATTCAGCATCATGGTTTATGGTATTTACTTTGAGCAATTTTAACAGTGATATACCTCTAACTGCCAAGTATCTTACTGAAGATCAGACAGAATATTTGTTGCATAACTCATGCTAGCACAACAGCAACAAATAGGTCTCCAGTTTATTGTAATTAATCTTAATGCATCCTATTTCTATCATATAATGAACATCGCTGACTTAGATAATCAACTTTGATTTTCCACAAGTTGATTTAGTGCCGAATATTAGAGTTGCTATACATTCCCAAGTCACTTTGTATCTGTTTCTAAATTTTTAAAATTGCAAAAAATGATGCTACTTTTGTATATCTTTGTTTTTGTTTACTAATCTTATCTATCCAAATAATAGTTTGTTATGCCCTTTGTTTTATACCAAGCTATGTTCCCTCAAAAGCCCATTTCATGTTGCAGCTATGTGAATTGTCCTTCAATAAAACTCATCATCTCAGGAATCCATATAATGACAACCTCCCGGTGAAGGTATGACAATTTCCTCTAGTAATTTCTGGGGTCTCAATCCCTCTGTACTCATGTCTGACAACCAATGCTTTGATACTGATACTTATGTTGGACATTGACACCCTTGGTGATCATGTATGAATATTAATAGAAATAGTCATGGTGCCATAAGTTGAAATGGACCAGATGTTGATGCATTTAATCCTTAATGGGGCATTCAGGTTAGACCCATGTTAATCTATATCATACAAATATCAATATTAAGATGTGAATGACTTCATTGCCTAGATTCAGGTTATCATATTTCCATTATCAATGTTGCCAAAATTTGCAAGTTATGTTTTTTATTTGGGAGGGAATGCTATCACTATGGGCAGCAAAATGGTATCCATTGTTTCCTTCATGCTAATCCGAAGGGCTCTGCTCTCTCTTTTCACCTTTTGAGCTAGATGTTACTTTCCTGTGTCTGCTCTTCTATGTTGAATGCATTTGTTTATATTTTGAAAGTTGATAGGTAATCCAAAATTTTAAAAGGAATTTTAAGATGGCAGTTAACCCACTGCACATTGCATATGCATTATGCAAGGGGTTATGTTGTTAATATTTTGAAAAATATTTTAAAAGAATTATATTAACAAAATGATTTGAAGAAATCTCTATATATATATATATATCATTCCATCAGCTTCAAATTTCCAAATAGAAAAATTTTATGTCAAGGACAATTAATAACAAAGAGTATAACAATATAAAATAGTTCATATTTATTAGTAAAATTTAATAATATGACAATATAACATTATATGTAAAATGTTTATCGCTTCAAAACATTAACACTTAAAAGTTATGTGCTACTGCATTAAAAGCTTAATATAGGGTTTCACAATCACAAGAATTAGTCTTTTATTAAAATTTCTCTTTAATTTCTTAATCATCAAATAAACCTAACAATTTTTTTTTCACCATGTAGATCGATTGCCTAGGCTGCCTCTGTGCTGCCTCGAACTGCCTAGAGGGACAGCATATTGAATATGTGATGCAGTCCCTTTCTAAAACACTTATGTGTTGCTTTTAAGAACACTGATAGAAACTAATGGCTTGCATTTTTATTGTTCAAAATTTACTATTTATGACAACTTGGAATCTCATGAAAGTATGTTGGACTGCTAGCCATATTTAGGGTGATGATGTTCATAATCTCTGTTCGATTGCTCTTTGGAACATTTGTGAATTTTCCTTAGTTGCTATTTGTAATCTATGTTTAATGAAACTTAAGGTGTTAGTTTCTGATAATGAGACAAATGGATGTGTTGTCTTAAACAAATAATACTGCAGATGAAGAATTTCTAGGGTTTGTAGTCCAATATTTGGAGTGGAGTTTGCTACCACGTTCTTCATTAACTAAATGCCAAGAACTAGAAGCACATGGGATATAAAATTCCACATTTTTTAAGATGACGCTAAAATTAAGAGTGTAGTTCAGTGTTAGGTTCTAGTTCCTAAAAAATGTGAAGATATTTAATGTTTATACTCGATAGTGGGAAATGATCTATTTAGCCTTAGCTCAAATGGGATGAACATTGCCTCTTATCATCTTGTACTGTTAAAGAGGCATTTCATGGTTTTGAATAATTTTTCTTAAACAAATGTATGTTACTAAAATCTAAAATTAAAACTTTTGACTTCTCACGTGATTGCAGATAAGTCGGGACTGCCAAGAACTGGAACCTTTTATTGGAGACCAGTTGGCCTCACTGCTTTATCTGGAACCTGATAGTGAACTGATGGTGCGCTGTTATTCTTTTCAGCAAATTTTCCACTCTAAATCATTATTGCTGTCGATTCACATTCACTGCAGATCTAGTTTGATTTACACATATCATGTTTTTTCATACATTCAAGTTAATCTTTCTGTCTCATCATCAATCTTCTGTGACCTGAAAGTTGACCATCATCACTAAAAACCCTAAGCTCTGTTTTTATTCTATTGCACATTTAAGGATGAGAAGAAGTTGCTAACTTCATGTTTTCATACATTCGAGTTCTGCTTTCATTCTAGAATAATCCTATGAGCCATTCTACTTTGAATTTGACAAGAGAAGAAGTTGCTAAGTAACTCCATAGTTTTTGAGGATGCTTCAAGTTTCAGTTCATAATCTTGAGTTTGGAATTGTACAAATTCTGAGAATTGCATATTGAAGGTGATTGTTGTGTAAATCGAAGCTAATTTTAAAAAACATCACACGGATATCATTAAGATAGATCTGCAGAAGTTAAAAATAGCATGTATAATTCTGTGTGAATTTGAATCTCACAAGCTGGTTTTGCTATACTCTAGCCATTGCAATCAAAATCATTAAGCCACACACCGATTTTCTATGCCCATATTTTTGTCAACGACTTCAAACTTGAATAACCTTATGCTTCCAGAATTTTCTTCCTGGCTTTATATAGGATTAACAGTAGCAATTTGGCATACACAGTATAGCATTTTAACACTTTGTCTATTTTGTAATCTTATATATTCATGTCTATATGGCGGTTGTTCTTCAACCGTTCCATTTGAACTTTTCCTGATTTAGCAAATAGCTCATGTTGCATTGGCATCATTTTTAACATGCGCGTTATTCCTATTTGAGGATGGCAAATCATTTGTCTGGTTACTTTTTCTTTGCAAGTTTGTGACTTAATGTGGGATGGTGAATTGTTCAGGCAATGCTGGCGGCTGCAGAGTCCAAGCGGGAAGAGGAAAAGGCCAAAGGAGTTGGTACTGAGGAGGCAAGAGAAAATCCTGACATCGTCCTCTTCGAGGACAATGAGGAGGAGGAAGAGGACGAAAGTGAGGAAGAAGATGATAACAACAACCAAGCTACACAAGGGAGAGGAAGAGGAAGAGGGATGATGTGGCCACCACAGATTCCATTTGTACGCGGAGGAAGGCCTATGCTCGGCGTACGAGGTTTCCCTCCAATGATGATGGGGGCTGATGGATTTGGTTTCGGTGATGGCTTCTCCACACCAGACATGTATGGTCCTCGTATTTTCCCACCATTCGGAGGCCCTCGGTTTGCTGGTGATTTTTCAGGAGGCATGGTCTTCCCTGGCAGACCCCTGCAGCCAGGGGCAGTTTTCCCAATGGGCAACCTAGGAATGATGATGGGTCCTGGTCGAGCACCATTTATGGGTGGCATGCCAATGGGCGGGATTGGTCGAGCTAATCGTCCTGTGGGAGTTCCACCATTTCTCCATCCTCCTTTGTCGAATAACCGAGCTGCAAAGAGGGACCACAGGAGACCAGCCAGTGAGAGATATGAGAGTGGATCTGATCAGGGCAACAGGGGCCAGGAGATGGTTGGAACTCCCAGTGGAGTAGATGATGATGCAGGGTATTGGCAAGGCGGCGATAATAAGGCTTCTGATGACAAATACACTGCAGGGAGAAGTTTCCAAAATGATGAGAGCGAGAGCGAGGATGAGATGGCACCAAGGCGATCTAGACATAGCGATGGTAAGAGAAAGCATGGCGGATCTGAGGGGGAAGCTGCTTTAAACTAGTCCATCACATCAGTATTCACTCAAAAACAGCAATGAGTTCCCAAGATATTGCTCAAGAGATTTCAGAGGACAAAGTGATAATTTCTCCCTTTTGTTTCCCTGTAGCATTTTGTAACATTTGTACTACAAATTTGGAGTTGGTTTATGAGAAATGTTCGAGTGAAATAGTACCTACTAATCACAAGCCTTTCTAGGCCATTCAAACCATTTATTTATCCACAATTAACTCTGTATAGGAGGATTGTTGATATTTTTAGCCTGTATAAGCATTTGAATCATTGAATGCAGCTATCCTTTTTCATTTCCCTTTTTGGCATTTGATTAAATGGCATATAACAACAAATTAACATTCTGATCTTTATTCTGGCCATTACAGAATAAGTTTCGTAACTTGCTTGTTGAATATGACAGTAAACCCTTCAGCTGACGCAGGATTGTTCGAATTCCATTTGCAATTTTGGCATCGGATGAACCTTCTCCTGTTGGACTCCATGATCATGGATTCGCAAGAACAAGAAAGTGGAGAAGAAATCAATCACTAGTCAGTACAAAAGCCCACAATAGAACTTTCATCTACTTCTCTAGCTATGTCAATGTACAGTTGGACTTTTATGATCTTCATTTATTTGTTTTATAAAAAAAATGCGTCACTATAACTTCATCACCATAAACTTAATTGATCGAATTGAATAGGTCACACGGTCATTCTAAACACGAGTACTGAAAATATCAATAGAACAAAATTTTTTTCTCACTTGTTCCAAATAAATATTATAATACATCAGAAAAGGTTTGCACATCCCTCTAAATAAAGTTACCAGCAGAGAGCAGAGATTTAGTTGATCACCAGTAGTCTCCACAAGAACAAGATCCTTCTCTGAAGTGGTGAAACCTGTTTGCATCTCGAACTATGATCTCCCTCTGAGTGATTGCCGATGCCAGCTTCGTGAAGTTATGGCAATCTCCACAGACTCTGAGGTTCTTAGATATCCTTAGCGTCGTGCCACCCGGTGTAGTAAGGATACCATATGCAATGGCCAATTTCTCACTGTGGGTGGACAAGATTCCTGCTTTAAGTTCCTCATCTACGTCATGAAGCACAAAGTTTGTATCAGGAACATAGCCAGCCAACTCCAACTTCTCAATCAACACCTTCAGTGTCTTGTATATCTCCTTGGATAGTGGATTGGATTTGTCCCCCACTCTGAAGCGATGCGTCTTCTTGTCGATCTCAATCAGTGTCCAACCGGGGGTCTTCCTCAGACCCTTGCTGGCCATCAACTCCCTAACCTTGGCCACATCATCCCACCTCCCGGCATTGGCATATATATTCGAGAGCAAAACGTAATAGCTTGGAATCCTTGGATTCAACTCGAGAAGACTTTTTGCAGCCCTTTCTGCAAAATGTGTAGTTCCATGGATCCTACAAGCCCCCAGTAATGCACCCCAAAAGCCTTCATCTTTTTCAACAGTCATCTTCTCTGACAGCTCGAGTGCCTCTTTCAGCTTTCCTGCTCGGCCAAGTAGATCTACCACACATGTATAGTGCTTCACATCAGGATAGATAAAGTATTCCTTCTCCATCGAATGGAAAAACCGCTGACCCTCATCGACTAAACCTGCATGGCTACAAGCTGACAAGATAGAAACACATGTAATCCGGTTTGGCTGAATTCCACTCTGCAACATCAGGGGAAACAACTCAAGCGCTTCTCTGCCGCGACCATGAATTCCATACGCAGAGATCATCGTGCTCCAGGTAATGACATTCTTGTCTCTCATACCGTCGAAGATCTCTCTGGCAGCATCCACACTGCCACACTTTGCATACATGTCTATCATTGCTGTTCCTAGTATTAGATCCACCGAAAATTTGTGCTTCGATATGTAATCATGAATCATCTTGGCATTGTGCATCACCCCTAGCTTTGCACAAGCAAAGACCACAGTTACTGTTGTGATCTTATCCGGCACAACACCTTCCTCGATCATCCGATCAAACAGTATCAGGGATTCCTCAGGATTACCGCAGTCAGCATAACCAGATATCATGACTGTCCAGGATACCATGTCTCTCTTAATCATTTTATCGAACACTTTTCGTGCGTTCTCAACGTCGCCGCACCTGGCGTACATATCGACCAGAGCCGCCGAGACGAAGAGATCGGAATGAAGGCCGGCCTTGAAAAGCAGGTTGTGGACCTCGACGCCGAGACGGAGAGACATCGTATCCCGGCACGCCCTTAAAACGAAAGGCAGAGTGAAGTTATCGATTCTGGAGCCGGAGCGGACGAAATCCCGAAATGTACCGAAGCAGCTAGCGTAATCTCCTACCTTAGCGAAGGCTCCGATGACGACGCTCCAAGACACGTTGTCTCGCTCCCCCATCCGGAGGAAGAGCGCGTAGGCGTCGGCAAGCGCAAAGTGCTGGGCGTAGATGTAGATGTGCTTGTTGGCGACGCCGAGGTTGTGCATCATGCCGGTGGTGGTGGCGAAACCGTGGACCCTTCTGATGTCATCCACATATCGGCATCGGACGAGTGCGGAGACGAAGGATCTCGGGTCGAGGGCGGCGGGGGTAAGGGTAGGGGTAGGGGTAGGGGTGGGATAGGAGAAGTGGGAAGCGAAAAAGGAGTCAACGGCGGCGGCGCCGCAGGAGGAGAAGGATGAAGAAAGGAGGCGCCTTTCAGCTTGACGGCGAGCGAGGAAGGAGAAGGTAGTAGAACATCTGAAATGCAGCATGGAAGCAGCAGCAGCAGCTAAGGCTTCTCGCGGCGCTTGCCAATTTCATATCATATTGTTACGGTCAATTATACGTGCGGATCCTTTCTCCAGTTCTCGAAGTGTGGACAATTCCGGTTCATAATGATCTGGACCGTTACCTGATCAGATTACTTGTCTAATCTACACTAACTGTCCAGATCATTATGCATCAAGAGTGGTTCATAATTTACGTACTAGAGGATCCTAGCTAAATTATACAAGCCACGGATCGAACGAGAGCGGATCCTCTGGTCCATAAATTGTAGACCACTCCCGGTCCATAATGATCTGATCAGATACCTGATCAGATCACTTGCCTAATCTACACCAACGGTCCAGACCACGAGTGGTCCACAATTTACGGACCAGAGGATCTGCTCTCGGCTTCACGTGGACAGTATGGGCAAGGGACAGCTTCAGGTATGGGATGAATTCCCCCTCAAGTCTGAAACACCTTTTGACATCTCGTACTTTCATCGTGCTGAAGATAGGCAGAACCCGTATTTGCAGGTGTGGTATGATGGTTGGTATGAGACAACTTCTAGCACCACATGGCCTCAATAGGTTGAAGGTAGGTGGAAGTCAACTACAATGAGAGATTTGACATATGTTTGTCTAGCTACTGACCTCAAGCATCCTTCTGGACTTTAGAAAAGCTAGTGAAAATGAATCCGGCAGAGAGGCGCCAGAGGGACTAGAATGTAGGGGAGAGGGTTTACTAAGGGCTACTCCTGCAGCCTAGCTCATAGCGTCTCTTGGTGGACTGCTAGTTAGAGATGTTAATAAAAATGATGAAGTAAAGTAATCGGAGGGGAAAGAGCTCAAGGAAGATATTTCCACGAGGGATGTTCTCATGGCCCGGATGATGGGCTGACGATGTTCCGTGATAGGGATGTTCCTGCATTGTCAATTAGTCCTAAAAGGAGAGGACTTGAAGGGGGTTTTTACCCAAGGAGGTACCCAGACTGTTAGATTGCTTCGGGGATGTTCTCAATTCTTACACTCCTGCTTCTAAATCCGTACACTTCTGTGTCCTTGTTCTTATGAGTCCATGTACTTCTGAGTCCACTAAAACTTGACCTTATCGGGATGTACCCAAAGGGATTGTTCCTAATCCGTCATCTTTGAAAACGGCACCTTTTTGAAGCCCTGAAAACTTGAGGTCACATCTTGGGCTATTTGGCAAGCATCCGCACGGGCAAGTCTACAGTATTTGTCAAGATAGGGATTGCTAGGCACATCAGAACTAATATTAACTTTCATGTAAGCATTCAGGGTGGTAGACTCAAGATAATCAAGAGATATTTACATGTCTAAGAAACTTCCTAATAATCACTTTCTTTGCAGATACATCTACTCAGCTTTTGGCTGGCCTCAACAAATACAGAGGGTCCCTCAACCTGTCATCACTAACTGATAACAGCAATGCAGATTGCTTAGCTGAACAAGTTGCATTGGCATTCAAGGGCCAAGACTGCAGCAACTCCACTGGATCATATACTGTTCCTGGCCAAGAGCAACAGCTCCCCAACTTTCCTAATTATTTAAGCACCTGCCATCTGAATGCAACAGTCACCCGAGATGGCTCCATAATGCCCGTTTGCGTTCAAGGCTTAGCTCATGACCTCGTGCTGTCAAACTACACTGACACTCAGTACAACCAGTATTTGAACGATAGCAGCTTTGTTGGAATTGGGATTGCTGACGAGGGTGACTGGGTTGTTGCTGTTTTGACGACTGATACACCTACGGGAAACTATGCTCCGGCTGCAGATACAACCTCTGGTTCAGCTATTTTAGTTGTTAATCATCTGTATGTGCTGCTGTGGCTTCTAGGTTTTGCATTGTTTTTGATCAGCTAGGTCTGTGTTTTATGTTTTCTCCTATCAACTTACTGAATTTTTTTTGTTAGAAGATACAGCAAATTGAATAACATGCGGGTTAATTTCCTATGACTTCATAACTTCGTCATTGTTTTACCCTATTATGTTGTCTTATATTGAAACAAAGTTCAATTGAGATGAACCCACAATCTAGCAAATTGAAGTTTGCTAGATCCCACAATCTAGCACTAGCTCTGACCATGGTTGGAGATGAGTCCAGATGAACCTAAGCTAGCATGAGTTCAATTGAGTTTAGGCTTAAGTTTGGTTGGGTTATGTGGGTTTTTAACTCACCCGAATTGTTGGGGTTCAACCCCTAAAGTTATGGTGTTCTTGTATTGTATGAGACTACAGGCCACCACAGGAAAGGCTTTGCTGGCACCATGTTCCCTAGTCTCACCATGCCAACCTCATCAATTACATACAAGCAATTCTAAGCTTCAAGTATTGCAATTGATTATCAAAAGAAGAGGAGTCAGTATGCTTTTCTACAATATATTTTAACTGCAAAGCTTATTATTTTCTTCAATGACTTAAACATATGATCTGTCATGATGGTGCCAAGTATGGTGAGAAAAATGGTGTGTGTGGATTGGAAGTCACCTTCAAAAGCATGTGAATATTTTTGTTGGCTCATCTCGATCGTGTGACGTGACGCACTGCTTGTTTTGTTGCTTGCTTCACAGGTTTTACAAGGGACCAAGAATATCATACTCATACGGTGATATGGTGACGTCGAGAAAGATAATGATTATCTGACGGATAGAGAAAATAAGAAGTGAAAACACCAAAATTAAAGAGAATTCTATAGTTTTCTCGGTTTTACCACAAAAAAAAACCTTTAAAGGTTCCACAAAAGAATCTGAGCGGTGTTATAACCTTCCCTTCATTCCCAACAGTACGTCCTCGGTCTTTGAGAGTTCTTGTATCGATCCATCCTATGGTCTCTCAATGATGGTGAAAGTCTCCTGCACTGAGAACTTAAATAAAAAAACTGCAGGTAAGAGGGTATTATCGTCATTTTATTCTTCTCTTTTAAAAGCACAGAGCAAAAATCTCACGTGTCCATGACAAGAAAACACGAAACAAAGAGGGTAGTATCGTCATTCTAAAACTTTAACGGGAAGCATCGTCGATTAGTTTCTATGTGGGAAATGGACGGCTGTCCGCCACCAGATTAAATCGCTCGACGGCATCCGACGGCTCGTTAGAAAAGGGAATGGACCCCGGTGGTTGTCCGATGCCCTTCCCTAAACTCAACTCTATAAATGACCATCCCCTCTGGTTCCCAGTTCGTGTCTCGTATAACCGCTCGGTCTCACTCTTCTCGCCGGTAAGCCTTTCTGTTTCGCGTTCGGTTCTTCGAATCTGTCTTCCCTTTTCACGAAGGGCGATTTAAGCTTTATCATGATGGAAAGGGCGATTTAAGCTTTATCATGATGGACGCTTCGTCCCGATCCAGAAAGGCTGCTAGATTTGAGTTTGCTTCTTGTGATCTAGTGATCTCGCACGAACTTTTATCATACTGTTCATCGAGTAGCGTTCGGTTTTCTGGTTTGTGTCGTCTCTTTTGTTTTGCTTGATTTTTTTTTTGAATGAGGTAATTCGTATGCTTTTGAGAAGGTTCTTGGTCTGTCGTCCCAGTGTTAACCTGGTTTCGTTTTATTCAATTTAGGAAAAAAATGAGAGAAATCCTCCATGTCCAGGGAGGTCAGTGCGGCAATCAGATCGGATCAAAGTTCTGGGAAGTGGTTTGTGATGAGCATGGGATCGATCCCACTGGGAAGTACACTGGCACATCAGATCTCCAGCTGGAGCGTGTCAATGTGTACTACAACGAGGCTTCCTGTGGCAGGTTCGTTCCTAGGGCGGTGCTGATGGATCTGGAGCCAGGCACCATGGATAGTATCCGGACTGGTCCATATGGACTGATCTTCCGCCCTGATAACTTTGTGTTTGGTCAGTCCGGTGCCGGAAACAATTGGGCTAAAGGGCACTACACCGAAGGCGCTGAGCTCATTGATTCAGTCCTCGATGTCGTGAGGAAGGAGGCCGAGAACTGTGATTGCCTACAAGGTATAGTCACTTATCTTCTTTTATATGATTTTTTCTCAGGGATTCATCTGCGATCTATTTCCACAAATAAGATTGGATCTCAGTTTCATTTCTGCTTTCTTTTTAGCGTCTTGCTAAAAAAAACAAAATAATCATATATGCATATTGTATATAAAAAGAAATTTGATAAGATTTGTGTTAACAAAAAGGGTATATCCACTGATTCTGTAATTTAATATAGACGAAGCATGCTCATCTTGGCTGCCATGTCATTTTTAAGATGAGCTCTTCTTTACTAGAGGTAGGTGGTCGAGGCTGAATTTTCGTTTAAATAATCACCATGGAACTATGGACAAGCTTTCAGTAGACAGTATCATGAATCATTTAGTGTTTTTCCGTACACTTGATATTTGATATAGCTGTTGATCGATGTTTCAAGTACTTGGTTTAGTTTTCCTTTATGGGGTAGAATTAGACTTTGCTTTCGCTGTAATTGCTTACAATACAATTTTTTTCACCAGGTTTCCAAGTATGCCACTCTCTTGGTGGAGGAACTGGTTCGGGAATGGGAACACTTCTCATATCAAAGATCAGAGAGGAGTATCCAGATCGGATGATGCTTACTTTCTCTGTTTTCCCTTCCCCAAAGGTTTCTGACACTGTTGTTGAACCCTACAATGCGACCCTTTCTATCCACCAGTTAGTTGAGAATGCAGATGAATGTATGGTGCTGGACAACGAGGCTCTTTATGACATTTGCTTCCGGACTCTCAAGTTAACCACTCCCAGCTGTAAGTTGGTCCGTTTAATATTTATTTGTTGGATTGATTTCTAACTCATGAGCATGACCCCAGAAGCTTTTTTCCTAAACAAAAAAAATTGATTCAAATAATTCTATTATCTGTTTTTCTTTTGACATGAATTTCACTGTCTGATTGAAAATTCTGTTATGGAACAAGATACTTGATGGTGCCTGAATATAATATTTATATGAACAAATGCTGTGTTTAATTGGATGGAAGTATGAGGGAAAAAAATAAAACGACTAATTTCTCTTCTTTACTTGGAAGGAAATGGAGACTAAGATGGAATTCAATTACATCCAATTCCTGTATTTTATTACCGCCCAGATTGAGCAGAAACAGTAAGTCGGTTCAATACATGTAAATGAGAATGAAATAAAATGAAAAAAGGAATTACAATTCATTTCCTTTGCTTTCCCTTTACCTAAATATCATTTCTGAATTGTATGGTGGGTGGTGGTCTAAAGTCTCTTAGATTGGTTAATTGGTAATCCTCAAATTCTCTGCTGTCTGTACCTTTTGAGTAGATATAAACGAACAGAAACTGTTCAAATATTATCTTCTTATTTGTCCACGCTTGTGTGTATATAATGAACCACTGATAAATGGTTGATGACATCCTTGAAGCGGCACACAGTGATTGGCTTTTTGGTTCTTTCCTTGTAGTTATTTAGTCATACGATTGTATCAGTTAGATATCTGTAGCATGAATTCCGGCATAAGTTTTGCTTTGATATTACTGGATCCCTTTCAATTTAACCCTTCGGTTGGTTTGTAGGTAAGTTTTAAGTGTATACTAGTTCTTGGTCCTTCTTTATACTCAGTTAACATTCTTGTATTTTTTTTTTCAAGTCAATTATGTAAAACACCAAGAAAATTGTTGTATTTTCCATACATTACTTGTAAATAACTTTGCTAGCTTCGTTTACTGGGAATTGGAAAATTAACTCTCGTTTTCTCTCATCAGTTGGAGACTTAAATCATTTGATCTCTGCAACCATGAGTGGTGTGACTTGTTGCCTTCGGTTCCCTGGGCAATTGAACTCTGACCTCCGAAAGCTAGCTGTGAATTTGATTCCCTTCCCTCGCCTCCACTTCTTTATGGTTGGATTTGCACCCCTTACCTCACGTGGATCTCAGCAGTACCGCGCCCTGACCGTTCCTGAGCTAACTCAACAGATGTGGGATGCTAAAAACATGATGTGCGCTGCCGATCCTCGGCACGGTCGCTACCTAACAGCTTCTGCCATGTTCAGAGGCAAGATGAGCACAAAAGAAGTTGATGAGCAGATGATCAACGTTCAAAACAAAAACTCATCGTACTTTGTGGAATGGATCCCTAACAATGTCAAATCTAGCGTTTGTGACATACCACCAAGGGGCCTCTCCATTTCATCTACTTTCATTGGCAACTCCACATCCATCCAAGAGATGTTCAGGAGAGTGAGTGAGCAATTCACTGCCATGTTTAGGAGGAAGGCTTTTTTGCACTGGTACACTGGCGAGGGCATGGATGAGATGGAGTTCACAGAGGCTGAGAGCAACATGAACGACCTTGTCTCCGAATACCAACAATACCAAGATGCAACCGCTGATGATGAAGGTGAGTACGAGAACGAGGAAGATGAAGGCCAGGAGATGTGAGACTTCAAATCGAAATAGATTACTCCCTTGCATTGTGTGCATTTGTGTTGTGGTTTGTAGTAATCAAATCTACCTATTCAATATGTTGCTATGATTTCATATTTTGGGTAAATATGGTAATGCTTGTCAAGAGATCAGGTGATTTTTATTTTTCCTTTTTTTTTTTTTTTGTGTGTATGTGTTGCATCTATATTTTGATGTTAGCATTACTTGTTGCTCATTCCATGTTAACCCACTTGAGTGATTTACTGTGTATTTACTTTACTTTCAGAACAGTTCGCAACATCAGTCTTTCAACTTGGGCCGACTTCAAGAGCATCCTTTAATGGGCGAGCTTGTGTTGAATTGGATCAAATTTGGATCCCAATGCCTCTCTTGGTGGCAGAATATCAGTATCAACATTGAACACATTAGTGCTCAATCATGGCAAGCATCAATTAATATTGACGGTGGCGTTAGGTTCGCTTAAGGTTTCACAGGCTGTGTCAAGATTTGCCACCCCGAGATTTCATCTTTAAGTATCATCTCTCTCATCAATCTCTGTCAGCGAGATACGTACAATGGAAGAGAAGTGCCCAACGAAACACATGGTCAAAGGCGAAGAAAAAGTGAAGGCGAAAAAGTAAAAGAGGCCATGGCCAATCTGTTCGACTTAAAGGTGTGCATCTAGGCATATCCTTTAACGAGCAGTGCAATTATTGTAGTGCGAGTAGCTAGAGATCCGAAGAGGAACCATTGGCCCGGTCGACACAAGTGTAACAGGGACGAGAGCAGTAACAAATGCTTGCAGCCGCTGGTTGATGTACTGAAACAGGAGCTGACGCATAAGCAACGAGTTGTTGGTGCAACTACAGTACAGCACCAATATAAACTATTCATCCTCGATCAGAGTTAGTGAGGACCAACTGCTGAGTTTAATGATACATGTGACTTACAGCGAGCTATTTAAGATGGTTGGGTGGCTAATTATGGGCAATCCAATATTGCAAAAGAATAAAGAGAATTAAGGAAGCGCCCAAAGATTAACAAAAGAGTTTTACAGCGTGGTTTTACTTATACAAGGACAGTCATGAACGTCTGTACGCCGATAGATCACCTAAAATCGAGCTGTGACAGTGACATCAGACTGATCCATGGTAAACGCTCTCTTAAATCTCCTGCGCATCTACTGTGCATAAATCTTAAAGCGCTTTTATTATGATTCCTTATGCAAAAATTATACAAATTAAATTAAGACATTTATTTGAACTAAACAAAGATAGTTAATTGAATGGAATGAAGGCACTTATTAATTCTATCCAATGAAAGTGACCTATGCAGGTCAATTTACTCTAGTTCATCAATCAAACTTTGAGTCCAAGGAAGAAATTTTAAAAACCTTGCCAATTCTTGGAATTTGGAGAGTAATGGTGCAGTCCCTTGATGCATAAGCAAAGCCTTTTAGGGGATTTAGAAACTCTTTGCAGTTGCTTGGAATTCTAAATACATTTGCTCCATCTTCCCCAGCTTCTTTTAACTAACCTAACTAGTTACTTTAATTTAGTAATTGTTGCTTCATTTTGCACCTTTCTTTTTAAAAGTGTGTATATGAGAATAGAGAAGAACATATAGCCATTCGCTGCCCCCTCTTTTTGCTTGTTTTTTTTCCCCTACTCTTCCCTGGACATTTCTGTGCAGACTCTGCAAATTTTTTAAAGATTTGAACTGGGCAAACAAAGCTCTGACATATTCCACTTCCCCATCAGTCCCTAAAATCACCAGCGTACCAAGGGCAACTTAAAAAAAAAAAAAAACAACACCATCTTCTAATCACTTCTTTTCCCCAAGAAAATTCTTTAGATTTCTGACAAGGGTTGGATAGGATTGTTCTTAATTCCAATTTTTTTTTTTGGACTCTTTCTCTTATCAATGGCAAATGATTGATTGAACAAACTATTGCTCTCTCTCTCTCTCTCTTAAAGCTGATACAAGAAACTAATATATTAACATTGATTTGATCATTTGAAGCTACGGGTTGAACACTCACATGGATTCCAGGATCATCTGATTACTTTAAGTATATGAATCAATCAAGTTGATGTGCAGTCTTGCAATGCCACATGGGTGATGAACCTGAGGTTGTCTTTCAAAATGGCATCTTCTCGTAATCTGAGCTGGCCTACAAGGGAATTGGGATACCTTCAAAGAGAAGCTGGCATCTTAAAAATGATCATTATTTACATGTTTCCATGCGCATTGAACTCTCCTGACCATACCAGGGGAAGGTACTTTCACATAAATGAGTAGCCAAGTCTCAACAATCCTTATGCAGAAACACAGTTCACAAGGAGTGTTAATTGGCTTCTTCTTTTCAGGGGACCACATTGTTTAGATCTCAGATAGGATTTAATGCCATTAATCAAATTGTTTTGTTTTAACATAAAGGTAAAAGTTTAAGAATGTGTTCTTCAGGAATGTGATCTCAGTGGATGAAACATTTTATACTCAATGAAGCAGGCCTTCGTATCGAGGCAAATTTGCATGAAAGCTCAGTCACTGAGATGCACACGAAGATTAAGAAATGAAAAAAGAAAATAAAGGAAAAATAGTTGTTTAGGTGGCTGAAAAGGATAGGCTGAGTAGCACAATCAACAACAGGGTTTCATTCCATCCACCATCAGCCAAGGGCTGCAAAAAGCAAAAGGCAGGGAGGGATTCTCGCTCTCTCTCATTCTCTCCCACTTTCTTTGCTTCCTCTTCAGCATAATTTTACACGATGAAAGAAGGCTAACAATCAGCTCTCCTCTTCATTACGCAAGGATTCATTGCTTTGGCCATTGCTTCTCTCACTCTGTTCCCTTCTTGTGCTTCACTCCCGTCTTAAAGTTGGCTCCTTTTCCTCTCTCTATTCTAAAAAGTTGAGCTTTGCTGTAGTTTTCTCTCCTTTTCCTCCACCGCTCTCAAATTTGATTTTTTTTCCCACTTCTTTGTTAATCTTTTTAGATTGTTTCTTCCTATCCATTGTAATTCTCCTTCTTGGCATCCTTGAACTTGCTACTCCGTTCTCAAATTTAACTCTTTGTTTTTTTTTTCATTGAGTTTGTATATTCAGGTTTCCATGGGAGTCTGCCACGGAAAGCAAATACAAAATCCCGAATTCCAGGAGGAAGATGGCCTGCCGGCCCTTGACATTGGGCAGCCTACGCCGGTGCCGAGAACCCCGCAGCAAGGCAAGTTTCCCTTCTGCAGTCCAAGCCCTCTTCCAGGCTCTTACAAGAACTCGCCGGCCAACTCCAGTGTGAGAACGCCGTTGATGTTTCTCAAGCGGCCCTTCCCTCCTCCGTCGCCTGCGAAGCACATCAGGGCTCTCCTCGCGCGCCGTCACGGCTCGGTGAAGCCGAACGAGGCTTCGATCCCCGAAGGCAGCGAGGTGGAAGTGGGATTGGACAAGAGCTTTGGATTCTCCAAGCAGTTCTTCTCAAAATTTGAACTTGCGGACGAGGTTGGGCGTGGGCATTTTGGTTACACATGTGCTGCCAAGGTGAAGAAGGGAGACATGAAAGGAGAAGAGGTGGCGGTGAAGGTCATTCCCAAAGCAAAGGTTCATCTCTTTTCCTTCATACAGTTCTTTGTTTGCAGGTCATTTGCTTTTCTTCCCATCATTTTTGTTACTTTCACGACTTCCCTTTATAGCTGTGACAGTCAATAGTGTTTGAAAGAATTCCAGTCAAGAACTGGGATTTGTTCTTCAGATTTATATTATTGGTGATATTTATCTTAGGCCAAACATCAAAATAACTCCTTTCTTTGCAAAAGAAAATCATCAAAAGGCCGCCTTTGATATAGTGTGTTTTCAAATTTGCCATTCACTCGCCTTCTAAACCCATCTAAACTGTTAAAACCTCATCCGCTTCTCCAAAAGAATCCAATCGGCCCTCTTCCAGCTCGATCCGTTGCTCAAACCTTATCAAATATCTGTTTTCCAATTTTAAATAGTTTGATTTCATATATCAGCTTTAGTCAAAAACACTACATGGAGTTAAACTTGTTTAATTTCAAAGATAATTACTCTATTGCATGCCATGGAGATTTGCTCTATGCATTTGTTTTCAAATTTTTGCCCAGTGTAGCTCCATATAACAGTGTTGACCATAACTGATATATAAAATTAAATTGCCCATATTTCAAAGAAACTACTGGAGTATTAAATCGTGGAAAGTGACATGAAATTTGATTAAGACTGGCAGAAACAATGTGAACCATAATGTTATTCTTCACTAACAGTATTGTGTCTGATAGAATCATGATTGTGATGTACTATTTTTTTCCTTCCCATTCTGTACTTCTTGTTTGATATATAATAAACCTTCTGCTTGTTCCACTAACATTCTAATACAAATGTGATATTGACATTTTGTTTTGTTTCTGTGAACTGTAGTCTAGGGAAATTTGTTTTCTTCTCTAGGGAAGTTATTATGATACACATCCGAAGAACAAATTATGATATATTCTTATCTTCCCGTGACAACCGATATAGAACATGGATTCAAAGGCTCTTACGAAGGAAACCATTATTGTACTAACATCTGAGTCATCAATCTTACATGCATTCTCCTATTGTTACATCTAGTCTGTTCTTACATGGCATATATAAGAACTAAGCAAGTGGCATATACATCATTCTAACTTAATCTATCAGTTTAATCTTGCAAGCTAGATTTGAGAGTTCTGGTAAAAGTTCTTTCTCACAAAAAAAAAAAAAATGTTCTGGTAAAGTTCCGGTCAGCACAGGAAGTACTCCAATGCTTCTTATTGTTATCTTTGATTAAGATATGTCTTCTTTTTTCATCATATAGCATTCCAGCTACTGGACTTACTATGTTTTCCTGTATAATATTATTTTTTTTCTCATTTACTCAGTTTTCAAAGTCAAATAATTTTACATGACTTTCTAATTGATATGCATTAGTACAAAATAAAGTATTCTCTGAGCTAGTCTTATACAAAATACTTTGCAGATGACAACTTCTATAGCTATTGAAGATGTACGTAGAGAAGTGAGGATATTAAGTTCTCTAGCAGGGCATAAGAATCTTGTACATTTCTACGATGCTTATGAGGATGAAGATAATGTGTATCTCGTAATGGAGTAAGTTTACACCACTTTAAGGCACTCTAGATCCTTAACTTCTGGCCATGGTCCTTATGCAAACAAAGATGATATTAATTCATGTAGTTCTGTTTGTTCTAAATTCAGGAATTTTCTTCTTCTTCCGATTACTCAATGCCATGTGATTGTAAAATACTTTAAAAATTAAATTGTTAGACATTCGAATTACGCAATATAAAATTCGAAGAAAGTTCTGCATTAACATGAAGAGAAAAAAAGTATCATGCATTTATTGACTATAGTAAAAAAGTGAACCTATTTTGAAAATAATAAATCAACATTTCCATCTCCAAACAAGATCGGTAAATGAGGATCTCGGAGTTGAACACCTAAAATCAGATAGATTTGTGATTCTAGTGCTACCAATTCAGGATGCTTGAATTAGCAGCTATTGATTTATTAATGAAACACTTCAATAACCACTTTACAAAGCAATAGCATGAATAAGATAGCATTGACACACATATGCATGTCTTAAAATTTGAACTAAGGAGTCTCATAAAAGTTAAATTCATAACGATAGTAAAGAATAAACATACTCAGCAGATATGAATGTTTATGTCTTTTTTCCTGTACCTTTAGATGCCATCTAGTGAGCAATTGATTTAATCTTTAAATGGTTGATGAGGCTTTTCATTCTTTGCATCATGCATTGTTTATGCAACCCTGTTATGTATTGTTTGAGAAGTTAATTGTGATAATATAATTAAATAAAATATTTTTTGAAATTTATTGATTTTCTTTTCGTAATTATAAAATTATCATATGCCTCGCAATCATGCCTAGAGGCATATATTCAGCTACAATGCAGAGATCATTAACTAACAATTGAGCATTTATATTGATAAAGCTCATAAACTTCTCTTTGATAGGTTATGCAAAGGTGGTGAATTATTGGAAAGGATTCTGTCAAGGTATTTTCATATTCAAAATTGTACTTTTCCAAAAAGCTTTCTATGGATTCGTATTTTAAAACCTTCTTATTTTAAAACCTCTTCTCATGGCTTGAACCAAACAATCGAGGAGTACTCAACTTTCTTCTGTTTTAGGGGTGGGAAGTATTCGGAAGAGGATGCAAAAACTGTCATAGTTCAGATTTTGAGTGCCGTATCATTTTGTCACCTTCAAGGTGTTGTTCACAGAGATCTCAAGCCAGAGGTAGTTGTTTCTCCTGACTGAAAATTTTGAAATTCTTTGTGTAATGCATCCTGATGTTTTAGAAGGAATCATATAATCAATTTGTGTTCACTTAAATTTTAATGTTTAAGTTTGAAGTATCGTGTAACTCGGGCTTCTGTTTAATTGCAACAGAATTTTCTTTTTACATCAGGAGACGAGACGTCTAGCTTAAAGGCCATAGATTTTGGTTTGTCAGACTTTGTAAAGCCAGGTTGGTTACATAACATTGTTTTTAACTTAAAGTTAACAAAATGCATTTTGTTTTGAGATTGTAAGATAAACAAACATGCCATCTTCACTGGGCCTACAGACGAGAGATTGAATGATATTGTTGGAAGTGCATATTATGTCGCACCTGAAGTTCTTCACCGATCTTATGGAACTGAGGCAGACATGTGGAGTATCGGTGTCATTGCATATATTTTGCTCTGTGGTAGCCGTCCTTTTTGGGCACGCACGGAATCTGGTATATTTCGAGCTGTTCTGAAAGCAGAGCCAAGCTTCGATGAAGCTCCATGGCCATCTCTGTCTTCTCAAGCGAAAGACTTTGTCAAGAAATTACTGAATAAGGATTATCGAAAGAGAATGACTGCCGCACAAGCTCTTTGTATGTTTCTCATCACATTGATTTTTGGAGGAAAAAAAGTGTACGAGCTAGTTAATGACTAAAACCAACTGATCTCAGGTCATCCTTGGCTGCAGAATCCTGAAGAAATTAAGATCCCTCTGGATATTATAGTCTTTAAGCTTATCAAAGCTTACATATGTTCGTCTTCTCTAAGGAAATCAGCATTGAGGGTATGCGCTCTACTCCTAGAGAAAATAGAAACTTTTATCTTGCACTTCTATTGTGTGATGAGTATGTATCATCTCTCTACAAAATATGGTTACTCACTCAGTCATCTTTGGAGTTGTAACATGGAATTAATTATCGAACTATTTGTTGGGGCAAGCATGATTACAAACTTGTTCTTTATGTGACAGTCTCTCGCCAAGACCTTGAAGGTAAATCAGCTCTATTACCTTCGAGAGCAGTTTGCTTTGTTAAATCCAAACAAAAATGGTTATATCTCCCTCCAAAACTTAAAGACGGTTAGTTGATGGTTTCCCTGCATCATGATTTTTAGCTTTTCTTTCTGATCGCATAACTTCAGAATTTGTCTTCTTTTAGGCCTTAATAAAAAATTCGACGGAGGCAATGAAAGATGCAAAGGTCCTTGATTTTGTTAACACGGTAATCCTTTTTTTTGAAAACTCTGATTAGCTTAACAAAAGTTTTGACTGATGAAGTTGGATACATAAGCATGTTTGTCTCTTTGGAACTAGATAAGCTCCCTTCAAAACACAAAGTTGCACTTTGAAGAATTTGCTGCTGCAGCAATAAGCGTGCATCAGATGGAAGCACTGGATGCCTGGGAGCACCATGCTCGTCAAGCTTATGAGTTCTTCGAGAAGGATGGTAACAGACCCATCATGATCGATGAACTTGCATCAGTATGTCACGAATACCAAAAGAATGAATTCCATATGCTGACCGCCTTTCTATCATTTTGCAAATATGCAATACCTAATGGTTATGCACTTCTACAGGAGCTCGGCCTTGGCCCATCAGTTCCAGTTCATGTTGTTCTCCAGGATTGGATAAGACATTCTGATGGAAAACTGAGTCTCTTAGGATTTGTTAAACTTCTTCATGGTGTTTCTTCGCGCCCAATTCGAAAAGCCTAGATAAACGGTCTCCGCCAAGCATTGTTGCAAATGGTCTCAACAGCTGATCGCCTGATAAATCAAGAGAAGAATCAAGAACCAAACAATCTATGCAATTCCTTAACCTTGATGATTGAGTGGGCAACCCAACCAAAGATCTCAGCAGGCAGGACAACACAACTGAAATCTTCCTCAAAACAATGTTTTCACTTAGCCATGTTGGTGGTTAGTGTATTACTGATGCATAGGTAGATGTACAAATGAGATAGAAAACGCAGGACGTTGATTGAGTCGAGGCCGGTAAACGGAGTTTGCAAACCTGCCCTTCTCTGCTAGCACTCAATAAGATATTTACTCTCTTATCTGTGATGAGATATATTGTGAACATTTAAGCTGCCTTATGTTCCAGACAGGGTGGGTTCAAGCTACATGGATTACATAAAATTAATGAAGGAGCTACATTGCATGGCTTTCATTGCTGCTTTGAGGACCATCACTTTCAGTCATGTCTTGGTCGAACCAATTTGTAGCTACTATTTGTCTTTTCTTTTTCTTTTTTACAATTTATAGGAATCATGTCGTAGCTTCAGGTTTTGCAAACTAGACAGGATGAACTTCTCATGAAAAAGAAGTAAAGAAAAAGGAATCAAGAAAGCTAATTAATCAGCGAGACATCTTCTAGCTGAAGACATCTCATGTATCATCAAAGTATAGTTTGTGGTTCAGGCTTGCAGGGCTTTGTAGGAGACATATCCAACATTGATACTCTACTTTAGCCACATGTACCCCAGTGCTCAGGACTTGTACCTCTTTCTATAAACGTGCACCCTTCAGGATCTCTATGAAAGCTCTGCCAACATGGCAGAAGAGGTGACAAACACCAAGGACTTGGAATGCCACTTTTTCATGTTGTGTAAGGAGGGAAGCCGCGAGACATCAGCTAGCTCTCTAGTGTGAAGTTCGATGAACTCATGGTGAGAAATACTTAATTTACTTCATCACCAGGAGGACTACTTGGACAATGCTCCTCGTAGACGGCACAGCTCCATTATTTCAAAGCAAGGTGTTTCCTGCCTCCTCCATGGTCTAAGACTCTAAGTACAAGCTACCATCGATAAAGGTAGCAGTTTTTGGAAGGGATGACCTCCTTTGCTTTAGGGATATGTGGTGGAATAAAAGTTTCAAAGCTGCAGCACAGCATTGATTTCATTTCAGGCACCATCCACTAACTTTCTGAAAGCAGATGTGGTGGAAGACTAGAAAGCCGTGCACTTTGTTAATTAATTTAAAATCTCTGTGTAAATTATACTTATTTCAAGTAATTAACTGCCTTCTGAAGCTTCGTCAATCTCAGATTAATGTCCCACGAGCGCAATCGAGTTGGTATTCAGGTAAAGCTGGCCATCAGTGATATGATTCGATTCGTACAAATATTATTTCAAGAAGACGGTCCGGCTAAGGCTGAATAAATCCTCTGATTTATCTCCCTTTTAAAGTGTGTTGACCGCTACGGACGGATCATTAAGACGATGACTTCACCCTTTGTCACCTATCAATTACATATTACCAAAGCTCAATTAGCTCCACCACTATTGTAGAATTATTATACTTAGGGATGATAATTTCTTTTAAATCCGATAAATGATTCGATACTCGATCCGAATGGAGGGTTTCTTCAAATCCAATTAAATAATCAGATAATTAGGTAGGAGTATTTAGATAATTGGATAGGAAAGTGGGTCCAAAAAAATCATATTCATATCCATTCTGAATATTCAAATTAATTGATAGATCCAAGTGGTGGTGTTAATTTTTTTTAAAAAAATCAGCACTTCAAAAAAGAGAAATGATATACATCTCGAGATTACATCTTGAAATTGCATCTCGACCAACGTGGATGCTTGCGTGGATATTCCCTGGTCCGCCCCTGGACCACACATCCCATATAAAAGGAGATCACGTGCAAAGCACGTGCGCGTCGCTGAGCCAAAATCTCGCCGTTCCGCGCTTCTCTTCGCAGTGACCGCAGCGCCGACGCACCGACGCAGCAAAGCGATCCGCGGGACGAAACCCCTCGGCCTCGCGTCTCTCGACCTCGCTTCTCTCCTACGACCTCTCTCTCTGACCCCAAAATCAGCGACACGCCATCTCCATCCATCGCCACTGCAGCGGAGGCTGCTGACGGGAAGGTTGCTAAAGTTCTCCTCCGCAAACTCAGGTTCTCTCTCGTTCACTCTTCGCTCCCTCTCCCTCTCCCTCTCACTCTCCCTCTCTCTCTCGTTGGACTCGTCAGTTGAATCCTCTGCCGCGTAATTTTTTGGCGATCTCGCGTCTCTCGGCCTCGCTTCTCTCCTACGACCTGTCTCTCGGACCCTGAAAGTAGCGACACTCCATCTCCATTCATCGCCACTGGTAGCGGAGGCTGCTGACGGGAAGGTTGCTGAAGTTCTCCGCAGACTCATGTTCTCTCTCGTTCACTCTTGTTCTGTTGTTTATTCTCCATGGAGGTTGAGGCGCCGAAGCCCCCTTACTAATGGTGTATCTTTTTCCAGTTCACTACGCTCTGTTAACTGTTTGAATTCTTCATCTCATCTATTTTTGACTTACTACCAGAGCTTAAACTTTCTCCTTCTGATTAATTGATGAACTTTTCAGTTGTTAATGAACTCGTTCGTTCTTTTGTCGTATTTTTTCATTCTCATTTCACGTTCTTTGTCTTCGTGATAATTTATGATGGGTAACCTTTGTTACTGCGTGCTCTGGTATTGTGCTTTCTTCGGAGTGAAATAGCACGCTTTTTTTTTTTAAAAAAAACATAATGAGAATATGAATTTAATTTCTCTGTTTGCTTGGTACATGAATTTCATGAGATGCCACATGAAATGCGTTCATTTGCCACATGAATTTCATGAGATGCGTTCATTTTCCCAAAACTATCTTTCATATTCTTAGATGATGGAATAGAAGTTGGACTAATTTTCATAATGTGGGCCTAAAACTAATATGTTGTTTGGCTTAGCATATTGCATTTTCTACTTTAGCAATACTTAATTTTATCAAGCAATGCGTGTCGACAACAGGAAGGCCAATAAAAATACAGAATGACATGTTCATCCTTAAATTGTGATGATTGATTTTGTTAGAGTTAAGAAGATGAAAGGGCACCCTTCCCCTACATCTTCTAACTCATTTAATTCCTTCACTAATAAAGGAAGAGGAAGAGTCATCTTCCTCCTATAAAAATGCGTCCAAGGTCCAAGAAGAAAGACAAGCTATGAGTGAGGTCTATGCAAAGTCAAAGAAAAAGGGTTCATCCCGTATGTGAAAGGTCTCTGTGCAACGTTCGTCTATATGCACAAGATTGAAAGAGGGGTTGCTGTGAAAAACATTCAAGGTTGGTTT
>JBBPFP010000044.1:3988221-3998661 GCA_037974795.1 Kaempferia galanga | reverse complement strand
TGGACCACAGGACGCTTAACCCAACGCCCGAACTAGCCCGGAACGGGTCCAGGGCACCCGGACTTGGTTCAGGCACCCGGACACTAGTCAACCTCATGTTTACTTCTGGTTTCATCCGACTCACTTTCGAAGTCTCCGACTTCGTGTCTGGTCATTTCCGGTCATTCGGGTGATCTGCGACATCCGGAATAGGGATCACCCGAACCTATGTTCCATCCTTCCTCGAGTGAGCTTCCTCCCTGGCTTCTTGTCCCTCGGGTCATCGCACACATCCTTCTCGTTCCACTGGTGTACTCTTCCGCAACACCTCATCCCTCGGACGCACCGAACCCATCGATTCTCTTCCATGTCGTCCTTCTCGCTAGCTGCGTCTTTCGCTCGACTTTTTATGTTTTTAAGTTCTTGTATACTTGAACCCAAGGTTAGATAACGATAGAACCTAACCTAACATGGTTGATCACATCAAAACTAACTTGGGGCACCAACAGGAATGATGCCATCTTGATAAACTTGTCATTGGTACAATCCAATATCTCAAAAATAAGTATGCCAAACACCATAAATGTGCGGTGATACGCCTGATGGTGTATCCAAACGATGATTAGCTTGTCCCATCTGTCATAAATGTTGGCTTATATATGCCACATGGCTTGACCATACCGAGGTTGTTTACCAGAGGCGACTGTTGGGATCCTTTCAATTTGGCTTTTTGATCAGACGACTGTGATGATTAGCCCACCTTTTTGGATTTAGATCGAGCAATTGATATTCAAGAGCTTTAGGATTTACATAGATTAATTGTTAAGGGAAACACAATTGTGCTCTTCCTCTTCCATCGCTCAGCGACTACAACTTCGGTGATTTATTTTTAAGGTTCTCTTTTGTTCCCTTTTTGTAAGTTCTTCACCCTTGTTTCCTCCTTGTACTTCTTCCAACATGCCCACACTATGGTACACCTCCACAATCTCAAACCTCAACGCGGAGACATAGACCAATTAGGTTGACCTTGAGGTCACTAAGGGCTATTATATAATCATCTCTAATTTTCTTGATCGACCTCATCTTCCTCCATTTGAATTCATTGCCTTTTTCAAAGACCAATTTCATAAGGTCTTCAATTTTCACTCCCCATCTTTTTCTCAGAAATTTTCCAATATTTTCACATTTCTCTTCAATAGTCAACATCAAACTCTATTCGACTACTATACGGGGTAGTCATCCTTTTCGATTATACCAAATTCCTCTTACCCCCAAGTCTTCCATATTTTTACTATCCAAAGAAAATGGAAGTGAGGATTTTCCTTTTCCAAGCCTGGCCAAAGTGTATATTTTTTGATGAGATACCGACCTTTAATATGGGGTGGAAATCTCATTATATTTATCTACTACATATTCCTCCTGTTTCGTGGCTAACCAGTTAGCAAATGGATTTGCCTAAGGCCCTCAATTTTGGCACCAATCATTTAGAGCCCACCTTTGTGTCAGCTGCTAAACTTTTGCCAATCTATACTTTGGTATTAATAAGTTGTTTCAGGATGGTCTTCTTTATATTCTTGGGTTGAGTACTATCAAGATTGGACTGCAATTCACTTTTGGTAAGAAATGTTACCTTAAGTTCATATGATAGCTATATGATATTCTATCTTATTTTTATAATTCAAACGATGTGGAAGCCTTTTATGAGCGAGGTCCTGAAGCTTGACAAAGCTGAACTGAATAGTCGTGGGCAGGCTGAGCTAGAAAAAAATGGTGCGCAACCTACTGGCTTATCGAGTAATGTGGTTGATAGCAGAGCGGTTGCTAGTGAAACAGCTAGTAGTGGCATGACAGTAGTACAGGAGAATTACCACCACCCCGACCTTCCATGAGACCAATGCAAATTTCTTTGGAGTCTTTGGACTCGTTGCTTTTCTTGTACTCATTTTGTCGTATTCATTCTATCAAAGTTAGTCGCAGCAGAATATAAAAAAGTAATGAAAGAAAAGAGATGCGCAAATTTACTTGGTTCCTAACCCCCATAGTGAGTACATCCACGGCCTAAGTATAGGAGGCATCTCTACACTAATTTTTCTCCATTCTGAAACTTTTTCGAAGGTGGAGAAACCGCTTAGATATTTAAATCACAAGCACAGAAATAGTAAGTTAAAGTATGACTTGTAAATACAAACAAACTTAGTTGACTACGGATCTAGAAATTCTTAGCGCAGCGCATCCCTCTTGGAGATTCCCCCGTCACAAAGCTTTGCCTTGTTATCTTTTCTTTCGAGTACCGAGATAGAGTAGTGGAAGAATAATTATCTTGAACATCCCTTCGCCTCCTTTTATATTGTTGGATCAGATCCTTATCTGGATCAACTCTTATTTGAATGGAGTCATATATGGATAAACTCTTATATAGCTGATGCTATATATGGATAAGCCTTATATTTATTCATATTATCTTGATTTACTGGAGTCGTTTGATCTGGAGAGAGAGAAAGAAGAAGATCAATGTCGTCAAATTTGAACTGTCAGATGTCATATCGAATCCTATAGTAACCTATCATTTTAGGTATTCTTTTCACCGGCATGTGCCATGTGGCATAAAAGTATGGCTCGCATTTATTAGGGATGGGAGGTGGTAATCATTATTATGGTCAAACGATATGCTTAACGCACTAAGCATTAAATGTGAATGATGTACCCTAGTTTTGAGGTATAAGTATGGTGATAGGGAAATGGTGTCAACTCAAACCAAGTGCCCAATTGGGGACTAAGAAACTAACAAACACACAAAGGGTTTAGCCAATTGAGTTTGCAGCCTCCTTCGATTAGATTTGAATAGGAGATTTGTGATGAAGAATAAGGTAGGGCCCTTGGAATTCGGGTCAAAGTCAAGAAAGTCGGCTGATGTAGCGGTCAAAGTCAAGGAGGGGTCAACACGGTCAAACACCTTGGTCGAGCACTCCAGCTGATCGAACCTTTTGTCCGATCAGGGCCTAAATTCTAAAGGTGTGTTCGGATCTCCCAAACATATCGCCCAACCGGACCCCTTGTCGGAGGGAAGCCTGAGTCCTCATAGCTTAAGTGAGAACCGAGCCCTTCTGGCCTGATCGGATATTTTGGACATGTAGCCCAACCGGACTCTTGCCCGATTGGATGCTCGACACGACCGGATTTTTGTCCGAATGAATGTCGAGTCCTCAAGATGGTTAACCTTCCACAGCTGACTCAACCTGTCTAAGAGTGATGCCCGATCGGACAACAGAAGGCCCATCGTTAAAGTATGGCATGTCAGCCCAAGGTCCCAATATTCCTTTTTCGTATCTTGCGTAACCATTGTTAGAGAATATATATATAATCAAGGAAATATTTCCTGTGGCACTTTTACGGTGGAAGTTTCCACTACTTTTACACAGAATTGGTTGGTGCAAATATGGAAAGACTCTAGAGTGTCAGAATAGTTGGTCATATTTTAGTAATGCATCGATATTTGTGCAGAGAGGAAAAGCAGCACTATATAAGGGGTCTCCACCCACGGGCATAGGTACACTATGCAATGCTCTCAGAATTCACTACTCACTATTCTTAATTTTCTTCCTACTATTCATCTAACTTGAGCGTCGGGGAGCCCTCCTTGCCTTGGTGGCTGACTTTTTTCCTCCCTATTCTTCTCTTTGACACGCAGACTCGATCGTGACACCGAGGCCCTCCTACCCAAAGTCTTCTCATGGTCAACTTCAATGCCATCTAGCCAGCTCACCATTTTCCTCGATTTCAGATATGATCAAAGTTCATGACACTGGGTCCCTCATGTGCAAAGTCTTTTCATCATTAACCACAACGTTATCAAACCAGCTTGTTATTTTCTCCAATGTAAAACAAGATCAATAAGTTTTTCTAAACTGCAGCCTAATTAGAAAGTTATGTTGGGTCCTATAAAAATTTCCCACCTGTCATCAGAATAAATCGATAAGTGCTTACGGTAGATAACCCAGAAGTCCATAATTTCATAGTTATAGGTCTTTTTTAAAGAAAAAATTTCTATAAATATATTATAATTAAGGATTGAACCACAGATACTAAGTGATAATTTAACGTCTTTTCATTCTACCATAGCTTTCGTGCTAATTTTTACGGCGCAAGGTGTAATCTGTTAGATCCATCGGTTATCAATGATGTTTTTCATATAAAATATAATTGGTATATTAATTTTATGACAAAGAGGTAGGCAAGGATCAACAAACTTTCTGGGCCTTTGAGTTGCAAAATAAAATAAAAAAAACAAATGATACGAAAGTATAAAAAAATTTCATAGGTAAATTAGAAAATATTTATGACGGACTATCTAGAAGGACACTATTAGTGTACTTCCTATTTTAAAAAACAAATCCAATAAATATACTATGATTGTAAATAAAACCGTAAAACCCTAAATAATAATGCAGTATCCTTTGGCTACATCGTAGCCCTGAACTGCAAAATCAAAATAATTTAAAAAATGAAATCCGTGGTTACGTTAATTTATCACGATATGAAATTTAAAATTAATATCAGTCCCCCTTAATTGCGGGCATGTGTTGTAGAGTTGTCGGCTAACATGTAAGAACCAGTTTAGATTTTTTTTTTCACCATTTACGATTATCTACTAGCTCAGATTATATGGCCGTTGGATCATATTATAGTTCTATGTATTATTCTCTTTTAATTTAATTCAACTGTTCTTTTGATTTGGGACCAGGAGAGACCAAGAATCGTAGATTAGAAAATTTATGCTATATAACAATAAGATCCAAAAAAATGGAATCCGTGAGCGACGTGGGTTGAATTATTCCATATGTATTCGGATTATAAAGTAAAAATAATAATAATAATAACTATCAACATAGAGAGTCCAATTGTTCTTAAAAAAAATTAGATCCAATTGTATATCTCTAGAATCATAATGAGTTTTAACTTAAATTTATTGATGGACCTAAAAAGGTCTTATTAGATCTATTTTAGGTCTTATAAATTTATAAGACTGCAAAGAATTAAACGGTCCTATCAATTACTTATTTCGACTTTTAAAGAGGTATTATAATATTATTAGCAAAATTGTCTAAATATTCTAACGCGAGTCTAATATAATTCTATATGAGCTCCAACATTATCTTTAAACTTTGGTTTTTTTAGTTCCATGCCATCTTAATTTGTCATATTAGTTTAGATAATTCTATTGCATTTAAATATAATTAATGAGATACCTTGACAATGATGATATATAAACAATTTTTATTGGCAAATAAAAATATATAAAGTTTAAAATATTATAAAATAACTAAAAAAATATATATTTTTTAGAATTTAATTGTAATTTAGAATGTTTAAAATTTTTTTAAAGTAGTAGGTAAAACAGAAGAAAATTAGATTTATTAATTTGGCTAAAACATAAAAATATGTGACATTTTACTCTTTGTAACTTGGATACAAAAGGTAATATGCCATAATAAAAATAATTTTTAAAAAATTCACAATTCATTAATACATTTTTTTAGATTTAATTAAAGTTTAGAATTTGTGGAGAACTTAAAAACTTAAAAGAAAATTTATTTTAGAGAAACTTTGCTTTGTTGATTAAGTGAAGATGTGCTATTTTAACTTTTTTTCTTAATTTGACTCTCACCAGAGGAACTCTATAAATATGACTTTTATATATTATTTATATTTTAGTTTAATGCGTATCTAATATGAATTTACATCTGATCTTTTGTGTTTGATATGATTCATATTATACCGATATTAAGATTTTTTAGTTGATTGTTCCATTAATATTTTAATATCTCAAGAGAAGTCAAAATAAGTAATGAATAATATCGTTTGACTCCTTATAACCTAAGAAATTCATAAGACCTAAAATTGGGTCAATCTAACATGTCTAGATTTATCAGTAAATTTTGATTAAAACTTATTTATCAACTTAGAAACTTCATATTATAATTATTGTAAATCCTATAGATTTTTGAGGTGGTAAGTAGTCCAATAATTATTTATTTCGTCATATCTTGATGCCCTAAAATATTATTAAATAATTCAGGTACACTCTAAATATAGTGACTGATATAATTTTTAAATATAGTGACTGATATAATTTTTATATCAAACTTATATTATGTATGCACGTAAAGGAGATGAAAGGAAAGAGACGAAAATTAAGATAAATGAAAAGTTAAATTTAAAAAAAAGGTGGGAAAAAACATATGTTCTTTAATAAATACCAAATAACAGGCATCCTCAAATTACCGTTTATATTTTCTTCATAGTGTCCATCCTGTCATTGGTGGCAAAAAGCGACTGTGCTCGTCCCCAATCCTCCTGTCAATTCATCTTAGGATCAATACGGAGAAGATAAATCACAGATGACTACTAACATTTGGAATAGTGACTAACATATAAGAGAAATATTAACCTCGAATATATCAAAATTTAAATTCTAAATTTTATTGGTGGCAACATGCTAACTATTAGACTATCCCAAGAAGACGGTGTCCATCCTGTCACGTTGACATGGGCGGTAGCACTCAATTAAGATTCCTTAGTTTATTCATCACCCACCCCGAGTAATTTTTAGTGCGGTCAAATAGCATTTAGCCACTTATTTCTTAGACGACAAGACATAATAAAAAATTAAATATTAGATAAAAAATAAATGCATTAACTGGCAAAGCATCAGCGTGAGCGTGTCTATCCGCCCACCTAGACGTGACACTGGTTTTGTTTGAACTCGAACAGCAGATGGGCCCATCACCGGAAGGTTGAATTCCTCGATTTTTACTTAATTCCGGAGACCCCGATGATCATAAACCAGACGAAGGTGGATTGGGCATCCTGCTGTCCGTCCGAGGCGAAAATGGGGCACTCAACGAAAACTCATTTGGTGTGCATGACTCTCCCCTTTCAAGGCCACATTAATCCAACGCATGATTTAATTTAGCTTGGTTGGTCACATTAAAATCATCCTGGGGACCAATAGTCACTACCTCTGTAGAAATTTTTTGCAACACTAATGCATACATACTGTAGAGGTAATTGAGCACTTTTAGTTGTATATACTAGTTTATTGTTCAAGTTCAGTCAACATAATCTTGTGCTCTGAATTTTACAATAACCTAGTCAAGATAGATGACTTGACCTATGTCTCTAAGGAAGCCACTATGGACATTATATTATCCCCTGCTATCCTTAGAGAGTTTTCAGAGCTATATCCTTTTGCCATTACTTTTACTTGTTACCCTCCTCCTAGGGATTTACCATTTGGTGATTCCTACTCCGACATCACCTTAGATACGATATATTCATATTTTTTTAGGGAGAGAGGGTACTGACCGTCACTTACTTTCGATCTCTTGACCTTACTATTCAGCATTATATCTTATATAGAGTGTCAGTGAAGTGCATTTTGCCACTCTCCATGAGAGACGTCGCTATGAAGCGACCTTTTTGTTAGGGTTGCAAGGATGTAAATATAGTCCCACATTGAAAACACATTGGAAAGATCATGAATTTATAAGAGAAAGATATCTCCAATGATATGAGGCCTTTTAAGTAGAGTCCAAAAGCAAAACTGTAAAGGCTTAGACCTAAAGTGGATAATTGATACCATTGTGGAGATATCTATATTCTTTTGGACCCAATAATTGGTATCAGAGCCCGGACTGACAAAAGGACTAACCGCCAACTGGCACAAGAGTCTTGGTTTAATCTAACCATGTGGATTGAATATTGACCTCAAAAATAAAGGAAGTAAGGTCTCCCATATTTGAATCAAGAGGACCAGACACCAGGCAATCAGACACTAGCCAGGAAGTCCTAGTAAGTTGGTTGGACCGAGGGGCAAGTAAGTCCTAGTAGGTCTGTTTGACCGAAGGGCAGGAAATCCTAGTTGCGGCTAGGCAAGGAAATCCTAGTAGGTCGGTTTGACCGAGGGGTAGGAGGCCCTAGTGGGTCGAGATTCAGATGTCAAATAGATAAGCTTTCCATTTGAGGGGGGATTGTTAGGATTGCAAAGTTATAGATATAGTCCTTCATTGAAAACAAATAGGAAAGATCATGAGGTCTTTTGGGTAGAACCCAAGAGCAAAACCATGAGGGCTTAGGTCCAAAGTGAATAATATCATACAATTGTGGAGATATCTAAATTCTTTTGGACTAACACCTTTCCCTTCTTAATGTCCTATGTCAGAGACTAGATATAGATATTAGCTTGCACTTATTTCATTGCATTACTAGTAGGAGAGTCTACATGTCATATTGGCACATCTTAACCTCCTACTAGTAGGAGAGTCTACCTATAGCTTGCTCCTGCACCTCAGGTAGCTCCGGCTACACCTACACTAACCACTCGAGTTACTCAACTGGAGGAGTCTTTGACGGACTTTCGATAGGAGATGACCAACTTCCGGGGGGGAGTCTTGGGTAGGTCGGCGTTAGATATTTAAGTTTCTTAGATCATAGGGCCCTAGCCCTTATCCTCTACCTGCCTCTTAGTAGTTTATTTTAGTGTTACTTTTTGTATTGGTACTTTGCCTTGATATCCTTGTGTTTTGTATTACTGTTATCTTTTCCTTATCATATGCAGTACTTTCTTCACATTGGTTATTTACTTTTCTTTTCTTTCTGTTTTTTTTTTTACTGAATGGGGGAGGAATGGGATAGATAGATAGAAAAATTAATTCAACTCTAAAATTCTATTACATAAATGGTTCATTTTTTTACTTATATTTTTTTAAACTTTAATCCAGGTTGTCATTACATCAAAAAGGGGAAAATTATTGGTGCAGTAGGCACCAATGATCAAACTCAGATTTTAATGAATGACAAATAATTAAAGTTAGTTGTTTTATGATCTAACATTTTTATTAAGTGTATAGAATAAACTTGATAAAGTCTAAAGGAACAGACACTAGGCTGAAGTCTAGATTGATTGAAATCTAGCAGGAAGTCTAGGTTGGTTGAGACTTGGCAGAAGGAAGTCAAGTTGGGTTGACAACTGGCTAAGGTCCAAATTGATTGAGATATATCAGGAAACCCTAGTGGGTCAAAGGGTCCAGTCAAGGAACTCGACAACTGGTAGGTAAGGTAAATCACTGTAGGAGAGTGACTTAATGAGGACGCATTCTCGGCTGAGGGAACTATAAGCGTCGGTCTAACCTAGGGTTTTAGCAAAATTCAAAGTCAGAACCGGACAATCCAGAGACTGTCAAATACTACTATTCGCTTGATACTGTGCTAACTCTGTTTTGCAAATCTTATGTACTAACTTATTTTTATATAGAAATTCAAAAACTGAAAAAAAAAAAATTATGTTCCGGGCGCCTGAGAGGCTTTAAGTAGCGAAGGTGCCCTGCTCAGGTGGCACACGACAATTGGCCGACACACGTCAGTGGTCCGGGTGCCCGGACTAGTCCGTGGGAGGATGATAAAACTTTAGAGATAGAGTTTCAATGAAGGTGTGCCACGTCAGCCCTATAGGGAAGCCCGGACTAGGTCTGGGCGCCTGAAAGTACCTTTATAAATAGCTTCAACCAGTAACTTTAGACAATTAATTCCAATAAGTTTCTCTTCTGTGTGCTACTCCAAAAATGACTCAACGATGCTGAACGCTTCTCCAACAACCAACGCTCAAGATTTATCTTTTCATCTATTGTCGATATCGTTTATTATTTCCTACATTATACTTAATACTTGCAATCTTCTCGAGCTTATACTGATTGCCCAACGAAAATACTCAACGAGTGCTGGCCTTAGAGTAGGAGTCGTCAAAGGCTTTGAACCAAATAAATTGGACTTGTGTTAGCGTGTTTGGTTACTTCTTTCTTTTCCACTACACTTACTTGACTCATATTTTTCAAAAGTGACGAATTGTATTCATCCCGGCCCCTCTAGCGTCTCTACAGTCCTACAATTTCAAGGAGAGACTTCGTAAAATGTAAAATATATAAAAATGTCATGATCTATTTAGTGCATATATCTTTGTGACATTTGAATAAAGTCTCGATAAGCATGTTGGCAGATTGAGATTGGTCTACTCACATAGACAATCATCTCCATTTGTTAAGTATGAGTAGAGGTAAGGCCATTACTTATGGGGCAATTTATGAAACTGTGAAAAAAGACATACTCATAAATTAAGGTCGTATTGATAATTGTGTCAAGATAAGATCATTTATGTAATGATCAGAGTAAACGAACAATCATTTACTGAATCTGCTTAAGGCCAGATTAGAATTCATATATTGTATTTATGATTAAATATTCGATATATCTAAATCAAAATCTGTACGATGTTAAATCCTAAGAAAAATATGCACTCTTTTTAGTAAAGAAAATAACATTGTACCATGTGATTCATACCGCATGTGTTATAACGACAATAAGGGTAGTAGAAGCATGGATCCCTGCTTCTCTACTATATGAGACCTT
>JBBPFP010000044.1:3934147-3945814 GCA_037974795.1 Kaempferia galanga | reverse complement strand
TCATCTACAGATCGACACTATCACATTGCCGTGTGTTCTTTCTTTGTTACATATAGCGGATATATTTACTGAGGCTCATTCTGCTTCACGCTTCCATTTTTTATTTGACAAACTCTCAATGCTTCTAGTTGTAGCATCGTGAGTTTGAGGGGGAATATTAGATTATATAAATTTATTAAACTTAGTATTTTTTTATACTTAGTCCTTTTTTTCTTTTTTCAGTTTAGGGTTTATGTTCTCTATATAAAGATTTGTACTTTTTATTTCTCGTGTACTTTTGGAGATTTAATAAGATGACTAGTTTTTTCTTCTTTTAATTTCTACAAGCAGCAAGCAAGTCAGAATATGACAATGACACGAAGGTCGAAATGACAGCGACACACAAGCCAGAATAGAACAACAGCTTGCTGGCCGGAATACAACCACGACTCACAGGCCGGAATATGACAAGGGCGCGCAGACCGGAATATAGCCTCAGATCGAAGGCTAAAATACAATATCGGCTCAAAGACCGGAACATAGCCTCGGCTCGAAGGCTGAAACACAATATTAGCTTAAAGGCCGGAACATAATATTGGCTTGAGGGCCGGAATACAATATCGACTCCAAAGCCAAAACACAATAGCAAGGCACACTGTAGAGGTGCCCCGGAGGCTAGGTCAGTGCCGAAAACGCTAGGAGGCGACAACGAAGGCTGACTAAGTCAGCTAGGGAGCAGATCCGACGGCTAGGGCATAGGTCCGGCAGCAGTCGACGGCTAGGGTGCACGACAGCGACAGGGCATGCAGCCGTCAACTAGGGCGCAAATCCGGCGATGGATCGGCCGATGGTGGCCGTCGTAAGGGAGAAGGGAGCTGCTCCGCCGGCTTCAGCTTGTGGGCGGCGTGCACCTTGAAGCAATGCTAGCGGCGACGACCGCCGGAGGCGGTGACGGCGGTGGTTGGAGGCGGCGGAAGCTGCTTGGCGCAAGCACAGAGGGGGAGAGAGGGAGGCGGAATGAGGTTGCGGCGTGCGTGATAGAGAAGGGCAGCCAGGGGAAGGGCGACGGGCGGATGCGGTGTGCGCATGCGGGACGATGGAGGCGGTGTCGGCACCGGCGTCGGCCGGAAGAGGGGAAGGCCGCCGACGAAGGTGGGAGGAGGTGGCGTTTACGCACTGGCGTGGCCGGCAGCGTGGCTCGCGAGGAAGGAGGGCGCGGGCAGGGGCGGCGTCAGAGAGAGAGAGAGAGAGACCTGCGTCCAAGGCAGTGGCGTCTCCTTCGCTGGAAAAAACGAAGAACCCCACGTGGCCTCCTCCTTGACCAAACTTGACTTTTCTATTTCTATTTACCGAATCATAATATTTTACCACCTCACCGTACCCGTGGAGCCAAAATATCACTTCATTTAATCGTTAGGTTAATTGGTTGTAACAGTTGAATTAAACTTATGCGGTCTGTGTCGTCGGTGCCAAAAAGGTGTCATGAATTTCATGGCCATGCACAAATGCGTGTGCCACAATGCACACAATGTACACGTGTGCATTGATCTCGCACATCGTGCAAAACGTTCATGTGCATTGCACGTGACTAAAAGCTTTTTCCACGTGATGCGAAAGATATAAGATTTTCAAAGTTCAGATCGGACTCAATATTCTTCAATTTTTATATTAATTAGATATAGGATATCTATTCTCATATCTATTATACCTTTTAAAAATCAAATATCTTTTATATTAATCAATTTTTTTCAAACCGATTATCATCATTTATTCAGTAAAACTACATTAAAATTAATATTATAATTAAAAAATAAATTAAATATCTATATAACTTACTCTTAATACCTAAAATATAATTAGTAAATTTTAAATATTTTTTTCTTTTATATATGTTCAAATAGGATACTGGATAAGATATATATAGTCCTTTATACTCTTTTTCATTTGAATCTGATATTAAATTCTCTATGATGAAATTACCATCCCTATCTCCCATGAAAGATTTTTAAAAAATTTGTGAAATGATTTTTTTATATAAAAAAATTGTGAAATGAAAGAGTTTAAGAAAAATGTTCTAATGAGTAGGGAGGTAAGATTTAAAGTTTACAGTTTAACAACGGTATGAAAATTTTAAGGTCACTCTTTCTTAAAATTTCATAAGTCGAATAGTAATTAATGTTGAAAATTATACATAAATATTAAATAAAAATTAATAAATAAACATACATGATTTGATAATGTAGGTTGGTTAAAGACGATTCTAATAAATAAACATATATGATTTTATAATGAAGGAAATATCACTTCGTATTTTTTCTTATTACGGAGGGTGATAGTTTTTTATATTTTTATTGTGCTACTGACGGGGTGGTATAATGAAGACTTAAAAAAAAATGTTCAAATAGGAATTTAATCATGAGAGATGACCTAAGTATCTTGTAATATTGCTATATTTTTTTTCATGAAATCAAATACAGAGCAACCAAAATTTCTTGAAAATAAACAATTTTTTAAAAAATGAGCTGAACCGTAAAAGAAGCTATTCAAATAACAAACTTTGGATACTACATATATATTTAGATTATGAATCCGAAATTCAGATAATAATAATAATAATAATAATTTGTCCACGTAAGCAAAAAAAGGTCTGACTTAATGATTTTGTTTTGACTTTTAAAATTTCAGTTAGCTGGAAAATTAAGAAATGCACAGACCGAATTCCTCCCCCCGCGCGATCCACTGAACCTACTTGTCGAGATCAGAGCCGTCCATGGTTGCCCGAATTCCCCACGATTCCGAAAGAGGAACATTCCGAGGAATATTTGGTTTGGTCGACGGGAAGACGGACGGGGGAGATGAGACGCATGGAACCATTCTTGAATCTAGTCCGTCCGTTTTCTCACCGTAGGATGTATCGGCGGCCCAGTGTAAGCAGTGCGTGACACGTAGCTGCCGTCGATGACACTCCTCGAGCTGTCGGTTATATTATTATTTTTTTGGCGCCTTGCTCTTCTGATTGATCCACCGGCCATCATAAAGCTTACTGACCGGGAGATTTCTTCGATTTAGGGCAAGGATTTCCGCTGAATCGAAGGCGGGCACGGAGAGGTTTTCGATCCGCCGTACGGGGCGCCGCCAGGGGCGCGAATTGATGCGGACGGGAGCTGATCGAGCTGGGCCATGGTGATCCGGAAGGAATTGGTCGCCAAAGAGGGTAATTTCCGATGGTTTGAGTCGATCCGGGTTCTTCCGCTTGGGATTTCCAGAAATCTTGGATTTTAGAGTAAGCTCACGGGTGGAGGACAGGGGAGAGTGGGGAAGCTGAAGTTTTTGCTGCCGAAAGTGTGAATGACTGTCTTCAAAACAAAGTAAAGTGAGGATACTTGACGATAAATCCTGTCAAGTCTTCTGCGGCCTTGTTGCTGGACTAAGGTAATCATCCGTTAGCATGGTTTTCTGCCATCGAGAACCCTAATGGTTTTGGTTACCTTTATCTGTATTCCTTTCTGGTTTTCTTTTACGATTCTTTTTGGAGCTTGCAATGATGAACGCTGGTAACCGCTGTCATTGAACAGTTTTATTTCTTTCTGATGTACTATTCAATGACAAAAATTTGTTTAACCGAACTGTTTCATATCGATGCCTTGATTTTTCAATTGATTGATTCTTTTTGGAGGTTTTTCAATTGATTAATTTTTTCACCTTTACTTGCCCTCTTTTTGGAGTCTATTTATATTTTGAACAGTGCAATCTCCAGTTGTTTCTTTGTTTGTTTTTTGCTTTTCTAGGAAATGGCTATGCTGGTTGATCCTCCAAATGGTGTGAGAAACCATGGGAAGCACTACTACTTCATGTGGCAAACTTTGTTTGAGATCGATACAAAGTATGAGCCAATCAAGCCTATTGGGAGAGGAGCATATGGGATCGTGTGCTCGTCAATCAACCGTGAGACAAATGAAAAGGTTGCGATAAAGAAAATACATAATGTTTTTGATAACCGTGTGGATGCGCTTAGAACTCTACGTGAACTGAAGCTCCTTCGGCACCTTAGACACGAGAATGTTATTGCTTTGAAGGATATCATGATGCCGCCCCACAGGAGATCATTTAGGGATGTTTACCTTGTTTATGAACTTATGGACACTGATTTGCATCAGATTATCAAATCATCACAGGCACTTTCGAATGACCATTGTCAGTACTTCCTCTTTCAGGTAAGTATCCTTGAGAAGTTGAATTATGCATGCTACTGAAAGAGAATCAATGCTACTAATGATAAGCCACTCTCGTATGCCTAGATTGGTACCTTGCAGTTTATCCATAGTCCTACTTTGCATGAAGATGTATCTTTGTCGGTTGACCACTTATATAGAAGCTAACTTCTCATTACTAGCTTATTCTTCAGCAGTTGACCAATCTCTCACGGCTTAGCTTCATCACATGTCAATTTGTTCTGCTTGACCCCATGGTTTAGTTTCTCAAGCATTAGCTACTTTTTTTTTTTTTGTGTGAGTCATATTCTTTTAAGCTCCATTAACGTTAAGCTGCTTTTTTGTTTCTTATTCATAAGTGACCTTTTACGACCTATGTCACTTGTGGTTTGACTTTCTTCCGCTAAAGGCGAGCCTAAACACTAAGTACTATAAGCTAAGCTTCTTTTTGTTGGTTTCTGGATTGACATGAGAATTTTGTTGCGTTTTGAAGGAAATGAAGCAGGGGATATTGTTGAGGTCTTCCACACAATGCTTGTTTTTTGGCATGGCTAATTCTTTTCTCTTTTTTAGAATGACACTTGAAATTTAATCCATTGTAACTTTCCTTTTCTCAACAATTTAGGTTTTTTTCCTTCTTTGGATTCAAATTGTTCAGCTATGTGGCAATCTGAACTCCTCTTTCTTGTAGTTTTTAAAAACATGCATGACTTTCTAGCAGCCAGGAACATAGGTATAATGACAATGATGAAATACATTCTCTTTTCACTTGTTTTTACAAACTTGGATAAGATGCCTCCTGTATGTTTTTTTGGTAAGCTTAGTATTTTCTTGGATAAATGTTGATATAAATGTTATCTTGATGCTAATTCTAACAATTGGTATTTCTTGTTCTGTTTATTCTTCCAAGTCTCATCATTCTAATTCGAGAATGCTCTGGTCCTGGGTAGTAACCTCACATTGTACTGTGAGTTAGGTGCTCCATATGACCATGGGGTTATGAAGGTCTTACTGCTAGATATCACCACGGTATTTGGGATACCACTTGGTAGTAAGGTTTAAAATCTCGATGCGTGCCAAGGTTTCGGTATTGTATCTTGGCATGCCGATAGATTTTCGGTATTTTTTAAATATAAATGTATATTATATTTGATTATTAAAGATATTTATATTCGGAAATGTTGAATTAATTAAGCCTCTTTAAATTAACCCCATATGCTTAAAAATTGTTATAATTAAAAATACATTTTTTTAAAAAAATCGCGAAGGTGATCGCATCGCAACTCCAGGCGCGGACGGGGAGTCGCACGAATGGGGAGTCACGTGGTCGGGGGTCACGCGACCCCTCTGGCACTGCCGGGTGGGGGTCTGTATCCCCTCCGTCGCTGCCGCGGGTGGGGGTCATGCGACCCTTCTAGTGTGGCCTCGGGCATCGCGATGCCCTTCCAGCGCCTTCGCGGGCGTCGCGACACCTTCCTACGTGTCCACGGGCGTCGCGACTGATGCCGGGTTCGTGCCGGTCAGCTGGTGAAACGGTATGTCGGCTCGGCACGAAATTTCTATCCTTGCTTGGTAGTAGCCGATGCAACTGATTGCTATAGTTCGAATCACCTGATTCCAACAGACTACCAATTTTTACCTTTGTAACTGATGATTCAGAATCCCCAAAAGAGGAAAAAGAAAAATACTGTTGCTTGGATTGGTTGCAGCCCTCATACATCTCAGCCCTCTCATTTTGCTTAAACTATTTCTGAACTCTCAAGTTCATGAACTCAAACTTGAGCTATTCAGTCACAAATTCAACTGAAGCTTACAATTTAAAATTGTAGTGATTATCCCCGAGTTGATCAATATGTAATTGGATCCTATTCCTATTGGTGGATACTTTATAAATTTTTCAGGACAAGTTGGAATTTGCATAGTTCCACTTGTATGTTTAAATGGGAACCTTAAGTGCTTGATGATCATGCATAAAAATATGCCATCCTATTTGGTATTTAGGCTTTTTGTCCCCCTCAATCATCAAGTAGAATAACACATTGTTTCCTGTCCCCTCAACTCTTAATGGGCCTGTGGCTTTGTCATGAGGAGATAGTAAGAAGAAGCTGATCTTGTTAATATCCTGCAAAATTATACAGACCAAACCAGATATCTGAGTTGAGAAATGGTTTAGCTTTTTGAGATTCGAACCAATTAGCAAATTTTTAATTTTTGACGAGATTGCCAATCAAATTTGCTGCCCTATTTGCTCTGCTAATCAATTAGGTGGCTTTCAATCTAAGAAAGGAGTTATGCCCTAATAAAGCAGTAAGGAACAAGATCTCCTTGAGAAGAAGCCATTTTGGATTTTATAATCAGACAACAGCTTCCAAGCGGATAGTGTCATTGTCCAGGAAAACTGAACTCCAAACCACCAAGCTTTTCGCTTGTTATTGGAGTAGAAATATCCATTGAACTAAATATTTTCAGCAGCTGTATAAGTTGATGAAGATACCATTATAAATTCTGGGTGGTTAAAATGAAGAGGAGCCCCTGGGTAGTGTAGTATGATAATGTATTTCCCTAGATTAAAAGGAAATTTTTAGAATACTATAGTACGTTGAACCATACTTTATAGGTTAGAGCAATAGGTGTTGAGGCAATAATACATACAAAGTTTTAGTGTGGCAGAGATGGATATACTAAGAAGAATGCGTGGAATTGCCAAAAAAAGTATAAGACAAATAAAATATTGCTATATAGGAGTAATTAGATGTACCTCTCGTTGATGATAAAATAATTTAATAAGTTGGTATTAGCATCTTTCTAGATGAACAACAGATTCCTTAGTTTGACATTGGATCAAATAGAGTTGGGTATCTGACGGATAGAGAGAAGGCCAGGGAAAGTTCTTCATGCAACTAAGGATTCTGATACGATTCATGATGTAAATATTATTATCGAATAACAACTTTTTAAAGTTGGCCTGCACTGGCAAGAAACTAAAAGAACATGGTAATAGTAATGCGGAAAATACATTTGCACCCTTCTGATTGTAATCCTGTGAAATGCAGTTCAAGTCATCAATAAAAAACCTTGGCAGCCTTAAATTAGCACCATGCTGCTACTAGATCGTATTTCAATTAAGTTTACTAGCTTTATACATTTAGGGGAATTATTTGCATTGGATATTACCTTTTCAACTATTGAAGCTCCAAAGATGGGAAATCCAGTTTTTTTTTTTTTTGGTGTGAATACTTAATCTTACATGATTGTGGGTCACTACATTGCATCAAATAGCGTCAAATAGCGGGGCCTAATGTGGAGTTGTAAGTGTTTTGACAGTATTGGAGAGACACTTTTGTCTGGGAGAATTGTCATAAGCATAGTGGGAAAGTCTAACTAAAGTATATCTGTGGTAGAAGAAATTTTTAGCTTGCTTATTTCTTCCTTTTTCAATTCACAATTTCTCATCTAGTAATATTGCTGCATCCTAATCTATTTGACTTGGTTGCACATAGTGAAATTGAAACTTGCTTGATTGGTTTGAACTCTATAGGATGGGCGCATCATTTATGTCAAGTGATGCAATCCTGATAAAAGCAAGTAGCTCTCGACAACTAAGAAAATAGGTAAGGTTCATGCACAAAATCTAGTCAACACCGATTAAATGACAATAAAAGACGATGAACCTGAATGCAACGGATATGCCATCGTTGCTTCGTCTGCGAAATCTGGAGATCGCTTCATCTGCGAAAAGATAGCTGATTTAGAATGTAGTATGATGAAAATATTTCACCTTTTTTAATCGCTGTTTCAATAGACATGGGTTTGTTTACATAATGCAGTTTAGATTCTAGAATGCTTTTGATTGTTTCTGACTGAAACTATTTCATTTGGTTACAGTTACTGCGTGGTTTGAAGTATATTCACTCTGCAAATATACTCCACAGAGATCTGAAACCTGGAAATCTTCTTGTTAATGCCAATTGCGAACTGAAGATTTGTGATTTTGGTCTGGCTCGTGCAAGTAGCGGAAAGGGACAATACATGACTGAGTATGTTGTTACTCGCTGGTATACGGCCCCTGAGCTACTTCTCTGCTGTGATTATTATGGCACGTCTATAGATGTTTGGTCAGTTGGATGCATCTTTGCAGAATTGCTCGGCCGGAAGCCCATCTTTCCAGGCACAGAGTGCCTTAACCAACTTAAACTCATTATCAATGTACTTGGCACAATGGGTGATGCTGACATTGGCTTCATTGATAATCCAAAGGCCCAGAAATATATCAAAACCCTGCCATATACTCCTGGTATCCCTCTTGTCAATCTCTACCCTAATGCTAATCCTTTAGCCATTGATTTACTGCAGAAGATGCTCGTCTTTGATCCGTCTAAGAGGATTAGTGTTGATGAGGCTTTGCAACACCCATACATGTCACCTCTCTATGACCCTAATGCCAATCTTCCAGCTGATGTTCCTGTTGATCTCGATGTAGATGAGAACCTCAGAGAAGATATGATCAAAGAGATGATCTGGAATGAGATGTTATACTATCATCCAGAAATTTCTGCAAACTCATTTTAATGAGTGCTTCTCTCAGAGTGAATTTGAGGTTCATTTCCGACTCATAAAAGCCAAGCATTATTTTGTTCCAGTTGCTTTCTTTTTTTGAGAATTATCTCGAAGTCTCAGCTGTAGATATTTGTGTGGTTTGGTGAACATAAAGTGTCAATGCTTGCATGACCGTGGTAGACTGAACTTTATGTTGCACTGTAAATTACTTGTATCTATGGTTACCCTTTGTGATGGTTCCATATCCAACACAGTAGCGCCTTGCATAAGATGTGTGAAGATTCAACCAATGTTTTCGAACCAGAACATGGGTTGAATCACCCAACCTCTCTCAATTTTTCTTCAGTTGAACTGGCGAATAAGCCAGAATGCCTGGTTGGTTTCGGTTTTACCGGTTAGGCTAACCGGTCTAATGTTGTCTTGATAGAATTGGATTCTACCAGCATGCCTGCTGCAAACGTCTAAAATGTTGCAATCGCCTTGCTAACCATTGAACCAACTAACTCGAAATAACGTTGGTTCAACACAAACATCGACTGTGTATCTAAATTGAACCTTATTTGAGCTAAATTAATACTCAACCATAATGCCTCACTAATAAACTCGATAGGATCCAGAATTAACACAATATGATCCTTGATTAATCGTATATTAGCTTGGTTTGGCAAAACTAACCATTGAATAACAAGAAAGAGAACATGCCTACTCAAAGTTTTTATATTTACTTTTACATAATTCGATCAGTCTCTATATAGCTGGTGTCTTTAGGAAATAGAATCCTACTATAAGGTCCATCCTAAAACTTTTGATGATAACTTCACTATATAGTGAACTTTTAAAGCAGGGGAATTCGTGATGCTAAACAACAGAACTTGAGGTTATAATTTTTATTCGAGTTGAATCATAGAGCTTATAATATCTACATTTGTTACCGGATGTAATCTGTAACGACCTAGTCTTAGGCTCAAAACATGTAATTTAAAGCCTTCTCAGAGGCTCTAAAGACTTTTAGTATTTTTTATTAAGGTTGTTTTCATCTTTCGCCGCGTTAAGATTTTATTGATTATTTAAATATTTGTTTAATTAATGTTTGGACATTATCTTTATTTGAGTTAGTTAAATATAGCAAAGAATTTTGTGTGTTTGGCAATTTCTTATGTCTTCCTTAAAACTTATTAAAACTAGTCTACAAAATAATCAGCATAATTTTTGTGTACTGGGAGCCAAAAAATTATCAAGTAGTAGATACTCTAGTAGGTCTTCTGACAAAAGTAGTAAAAAAAGGAATCTTCTCCCATAACAAACAGTTCAAAAATCCTTTTTCTCAAAAAAAAAAAAGAAAAAGAAAAAACTACATGATCTTTTATGTCTCAGTAATGATTCCAATCTCCAAATTGTGAACAAAGAACAGTGCACTCCAACAAACTCTAGAAGAAACCAACATCAACTTCACTGAAGCAGGCTTCAGCAAGATCATACGACAGTGACCTCATCAATCTCGGAGAGCCATTGCCGTACTGTTCTGAATCCCCAATCACATTCCAGTCGCTGCTGTTTTCCGGACCATCCAAGAAACCATCTTGAATGAGCAGCGAAGAAGGGTCGAAGACCGGCTTCTTCTCCATCGAGAACCCTGGTGCCTTTACCTCACTCAGCGACATGTGGGTGCTCGGGTCGATCCCCTGCTGGCGGAGTTTCTTCTTGAGGCTCGAGTTCCATATGTTCTTGATCTGGTTGTCTGTTCGGCCCGGCAAATGGGATGCAATCAGTGACCACCTGCACCGGCAATTAATTGGAGCTAGCTCCATGTCAAGCTCAATTGAGAAAAGGCTAGTTTGATCTTTCAGCATTGAGCACGGCGGTACCTATTTCCGAGAACTTGGTGCAGGCTTACGATCAGGTCCTCTTCTTGCCGTGAAAGCTTGCCTCTTTTTAGGCCGGGCCTGAGGTAGTTGATCCACCGGAGCCGGCAACTCTTACCGCAGCGGTGAAGTCCTGTAGTGATCATGAAAGGATTGAACTGGTCTGCATGTCGAAAAATATTTGCAGCTAAATGAAGGAATATATAAGCAATGCCTGCTGCTTTTGGCACAGAGCTCCAGCAGTCAACTCCATGTGTGGTGACATGAGCATAAAGCTTCTCGTCTTCTTCAGGAGACCACAAGCCCTTCTTCAGCTTCTGTTTGGAACAACAAGAAGGCCTTCCCATTTCCTCCTAAGAAGAGTCGAAACAAGAATCAAGTGCTTGCTGAGAAGATCTTTGATGCTCTATTTAAGGTGTGCAAAGTGGTAGGAAGACACGGAATGAATAAAGAATTCTGAAAAGAAGCCAGCAACAGTTGAGTTAGGAGTGGAGGGAACTGCAAGGATTTGGTTGGTTGAGAGTTGATTTATTTATTTTTCTTCTTCACTTGAAGTGATGAGCATGAAGCTTCCTTGGCTTGCTTGCAGTCTTGTCTCAAGAAATTTGAGGGGAGCAGACATTTGCTCATGCATCTGGATCAATGTGTTCTTGACATTCTTTCCACTAGTACTGTTGTTGACGAGTAGTTTGGATATTTTTGTCAAGAAATTAGGTTATTTTGTTTTGGTTACACATGGAGATCGATTGGGAGAAACTTGGCGAAAAAGTTTAAAGTCACAATTTTGGACTGTGACATCGTTTTAGAATTTTCTTGGAGGTAGATAGTCTTCCCTCCTGATTCACCTATCGAATAAATTTTGTATACTCAAAAGTTGATGTATAGAATATTCGTAAAATTTAAACTTTGAGTTTCTTATTTTAAAATTATTATTGAAGAAGTTTCTATATGATCCGGTAAGGTTAGATTAGTCACGTGGAGGATGTTGTGGCCTCCCCGCAAGGCGGGAAAAACAGTGTGCCATGAGGTGGCTGGAGACACGGCAACGCAGGCCACAA
>JBBPFP010000044.1:3842745-3860945 GCA_037974795.1 Kaempferia galanga | reverse complement strand
ATATTGAGATTGATTATCATCTCACTTGTCATCATCTACAGCTTAACACTATCACACTGTCTTTTGTTCCTTCCTCGCTGTAAATAGTTGATATATTTACTAAGGCTCATTCTGTTTCGTATTTCTATTTTTTTTAACAAACTCTTAATATTTCTAGTTGTAATATCATGAATTTGAGAGGAGTATTAGATGGTATATATTTATTAAAATTATTTGTTTCAGTATCTTTAGGGTAATTTAATCTGTTTAAGATTTACATTTTCTATGTAAGATATTCTTTAGTTCTTGTACTTTTTAAGATTTATTTACCATGACAATATTTAAAAAAATAATAAAAATATAAAAAAGGATCTAGATTCACATTACGATACCATGCCTTATCAGTTCAAGCCGTCAATTTACCGACAAGCTAATTGATCTTTCGCAAGCTCTTCAACATTGACAATTTCCAAAATCAGCCACATGAGAAGTAATAAAAATAAACAAAAAATATAAATCTAAAACAAGTACAAAACCAACTCACTTTGTATAAAAGATGATATCGCTGATTTAAGTGGAATAATTATTTTTTCAGAGTAAAAAATGAGAATGCATATTTAAGATGGTTCAGTATTACTAACCCCTAATTAGATATAGACATGTAAATCATCATCAATTACTCTAGCATAGTAACTCTTTATTTGAGATTTTAAACACCTCATGAAACATTTTATATCGATTAAAAATTGATTATAAAATCTATTAAATATTAAAATAATCATTCTGTAATAGTAAGAGATAGCTACTCTTTTATATAGAAAACATACACACAAAGCACCTTGAGAGGAGAAAATGCACAGGAATAAATAAAATTCTTAATGTATGAGTTGGTTTGAGCATTCATAGTTAAGCTTTCAACAAATAACACTGTTGAATTGATCTTATTTAACACTTAGATCCACTAAAACTTCATGTTTAGTTGGCCAAATAACATATATAATGTTTTGAGGAATCCAAACTATTTGGTCGAACAACTTGAACTTAGGACACCTGCTCGTCCATTTTATTTTTCAGTTACCGTCATTTATTTCACTGGTAATAGTTGGATCCAAGCCAAATAGCTGATTAACAAAATAATAAATAAAGAAATTTAATTAATAAAAATTTTATTCCGGTGAGAACATCCTCCTTTCAATTCCAGCAACATGAAACCGGAGGACTAGATTTAGAACCCTAAACAAGCTTCATGGCGGTAACAACTAAATTCCTGCAACAATTAGCCTTCTTTTTTTTGGAATTAAAAAAAAAGGAATTTTGATCCCAAAGAGCAAACGAATTCATGTCTCCTTGTTCACCACCACCGTCGCCCCATCCTTCCGGGCGATGATCACCGACGACGCCAATCCCAGGAACAGTAATCCTCAGAATCTCATCGCTGATGCGACTGAGATCGCCATGGATTCCGTCCTCGAAGAACAAATCGACAATGTAGTTCTTGTTGTCGGTAACGAATGGCTCGAATTCGGCCCCTTTCTCAGCAAAGGCTCTGGCTTTGGCGTCCGTGGAGGCGGCCCTGAGCTTGAGGTTGAACCCGGGAACGGCGTCGAAGAGATTCCGGAGGCGTCCAAGAGTTAGGGCCCAGCCGAAGGGGATGACCTCGACGGGGACGGCGAGGCGGCTGGCGCCGAGGCGGGGGACGAGTTTGGATTCGTCGACGATGACGACGAAGCGGCGGCTGGCTGCCTCCACCATCTTCTCGCGGAGGAGGGATCCGCCGCGTCCCTTGACGAGGTTGAGGGCCGGATCGACCTCGTCGGCGCCGTCGATGGAAAGGTCGACCACGGGGTGGGCGTTGAGGTCCGTGAGGGGAATGCCGGCGGCTGCGGCGCGAGCGGCGGCCCACTCGGAGGTGGGCACGCCGACGACGCCGCGGAGGGCCCCGCAGCGGAGGAGGTCGCCGACGCGGTCGATGGCGTGGGCGGCGGTGGAACCGGTGCCCAGACCGAGGACCATGCCGGATTGCACGAGCTCCACGGCTCGGTGGGCGGCGACGCGCTTCAGCTCGTCCTGGGAGGAGGGCGTGGAGGCAGAGGGAGGAGGCGCCGCGGCGGTGAGGGGGCCTTCGGCGTGTAGGAAGCGGCGCAGGGGGATCGCCATGTCGACCGTCCAAGAGCAAACGGCTGGCGTTTTGGATCAACTCTCTGGAAGGCGGGAAGAAAGAACGCGGGAACGAAAGGCGCGCCTACAGAAGCTATATAGAGATTTGTGCGTGTGATCCAATATCTTTAATAAAACAGAATTACTGATTTCTATACCCCGAGTGCGGGCCATTACCGCAGACGTGTTTGATTAATCACTGTCTATTTATTTGTATCGTGTCCAATGGAAACAGCTGATTATGAGGGACCAAGAAATTGGAACGGAGTGGAGGTGAGACCACCGCCCCTCGAAGCGGTGGAAGCAGGAAACACGGCGGAACCTTAAGATCAACGATCTAGCTTTTATGCACGCGTCATCTGACGGCTCCGATGAGCGGATGGAGAAGAGATGGTCAAACACGGACCAGCGGCGCGCGGCGCGTGGGCTCCACAAAGATTTGGAGCTGAAAGGGCGGGATCTAAGGCAGTATTCATATAATGTACCCGATTCGATACCACGTTACAACTGGATATGTCAAAAGATGTACGGTCAATAGAAATGGGTAACGTAAACATGAGTAAGGAAACATTATAAGTTTGTCTCCCAAGCCGCCCATGAGATATAAATGGTTTGTTTTAGTTCATTCTTCGTGTGAGTTATCCAAATTGAATTTACCGGAGGAAACATCTGGGTAGGGAGACGAAGGTCAATGATCGCGAGGGATCCTCATATATTATGTTGAATATTAATTTTTTTTTCTATTAGGGTAAAACAACGAGATTAAATTCCTCCTAATAATGTTGTTAAAACGAGATTTAATTTGATTAGAGCTTATTTATATTTATTTAATACATATAAAATTAAATAAACAACTTTAATAACTTGTTAAACTAAACGAATAAATTTAACCACATATATATTTATCTCATTAAGGTTCATCAACAATGTTCATCAATAAAATTCTTATCTTAAATGAAACTTTATAAATGATAAAATATATTTATATTATCAAACTTAATAATCAACCAACAAAATTTAAAATATAAAAGTTTCAATCAGTCAAACAAATTTAAATTTAAAACTCAAAAACATCTAAACGATCCAAGCTTTAATTAAGTTTAAGCTCATAAAAAAGAAACAAAATGAAGTTTGAATAATCATTTCAACAGTTTAGTTCATTTTAAATTTCATTTGACTCGGTTACCTTATCAAACAACTTCGAACACCATAAAACTTAACTCAATTTGGCTCATTTATAACCCTACTTCTCTGGGTATTGGAGATAGAGTTTGCTTCCCTAGGTCGCTACCATATTCATGAAAACTTTACGTGAATTGATGTTTATAAATCTCAAGATCAAAAGGGAAAACGGATTCACGTTAGATTGTTCGTTTGGCTTTCGGCAAGAAGGAAAGGAAAATGGTTTCATATATAATGGGCAAAGCATAAGCGCATTATTTATTGCATGGCTTACACTAGCATCACAATCACAATATATATTGTTTCAATCCCAAAGTATCTACATAGTACATGTCTTGCAATGTAAGTTCACAATTCTAAAGTTAAACAAAATAAAACAAAAACCTTCTTAGTATTACTACATTGATTATCGAGTTTTTGAGAACATCTAATTCCTCATTTTTATCTTGGTCGCCACATAACATAAACTTTATCCACCATTTTAAAGTAAGAATTTCTCCAATCTTTCTGGAATAGTAAAATTACAAACACACTCCACAATCCAATCAAAAATCCAAGCGCATGGCTCAGGTAGACCGATAGCATTTGAGAGGCCATTGCATATTCTTCCCTTGACGCATTGATATTGTTCCCATTGAAGCAACTCTTGTTCATTAAGATTCCACAAAGATAAGGATTGCCGTGATAACTGGATGCCTCCAATGTTCGTAGCTGATTCCCGAAGGGAATTTCGCCGGATAAGTTGTTATACGACAAGTTCAAGTGACTTAGATAATTCAATTCCGAGAGACCTCGAGGATACGCCCAGAAAGGCGATTAAATGACAAATCTAGAGTCTCCAACGAAGCCATTCTTCCAATGTCATCCGGAATCTCGCCTCTAAAGTAGTTTCTCGATAAATTCAAAGTGTTAAGCCCAGCAAGATATCCTAATTCTTTAGGGATCTCACCCGATAAATTATTGCTTGAAAGATCTATATCCTTGACAAGATAAAGAATAGTAGAAAATCAGTCAGGGTGTCCTCGATGCCTGTATTGTACAAATTGATACTCTCGATGGAATGTTGCCAACGGAGCCAACCGGGGAATCTACGACCCGACGCGCATGAACTAAAGTCAACGACATGGAGTTGAAAAGGGGGAATCCAGTCGTAGTCTATCGAGACGGTTAGGAGGGGGTTATCGAACAAGAACAGGCACTCTAATCTGGTTAGGTTGGAGATGTGGAATTCAGAAAAGTTACCTCGGAGGGAATTAGCAGAGAGGTCTAGCTGAGCAAGATCGAGGAGCTTCCCGATCTCAGCGGGTACTCGGCCGGAAAGTGTATTCAGGTCGAGGTAAAGAAACTTTAGAGTAGTCAAATTGCCTAACTCAGTGGGTATCGGACCGGTGAGCGAACAATTAGCAAGGTTCAGTGTCGATAAGCTCGATAGGTTCATAATCCCCGTCGGCAAAGAATCTCCGAGAAAGTTGAAGCTCAGGTCGAGATTTGCTAGATTCTTCAGTTTCCATATTGAGTTGGGCAGAGGGCCGTGCAGCGAGTTCAGAGACAGGTCGAGGTTCACGAGGCTGATCAAGTTGCCGATTTCAGGCGGCAGTTGACCTTGAAGCTGTGAATTGCCGAGTTGAAGGGACAGGAGGCCGGTGAGATTCCACACCCAGTTGGCGAAAGTGGAGTGGAATCTGTTGAGACTGAGGTCGAGTGTGGTGAGGGAAGTGAGGTTGAGTTCGAAGTCGAGGGAAGGAGGGCTGTCGAGGTTGCAAAGGAACAATTTCAGTTGTTGCAGGGCAGGCAGCGAGTTGATCGTCGCCGCCCAAGTGTAGGCAGCGGCGGTGAGGTCCACGCAGAACATGTCGAGATAGGTCAAAGAAGAAAGGCCCTTGAGCCAGTCGAGGCTGCGATCGATTCTGGGACGGTCCCGGAGAAACGAATTCGACTTCAGGTCGAGGTAGCGAAGGTTTGTCAGGTTGCCGAGATGAGGAGGAAGGTTTCCAGCGAAGTTGCAGCAGCGCAGGTCGAGGACCCTCAGTTGCACCGGCGAAGTTGAAAGGTATTGCTTTCTTCTTTAGTGGGTGAATCGTCATGTAGGATATTGAAATAATAGACCAGAAATCAGAAGGCCTAGTGTTGTTTGGCAAAGATGTTGAGTTGATTAGCAGAATGTAGTGAGGCTGTTGAATTTCTTATTGAAGGCAATAAGAGAAAGTCCAGAGTCTGCCTAACTCGGAGGTAAGGTCTTTATCATCTACTTGCCGGAGTGGCAGTCTACCTCCGAGATCATATAATCTACTTGTGGGAGAAATAATAACACTGAAATCCATAGTGACCATTAATTTCTTGTTTGTATCACAATCATTTTCTCCGCTTCTAGAAGGCAAAAGCGACCAAATCAATAGCTCCAAATTGGAAGAACAAACATAAAGCTTCTGTGGCAACACATTAATGATTAACGCACTTGGTCCCAATTGATGGTGGCGGAAGTGCTGATCACTGGATCAAGTGGAGACCTGAAACAGCAGATGCAGCACAAAGTAAAGGCTTACCATCCTTTCACTCCATGGCTGGTCTCAGGAATGCGATGTTCACATTGGCGTTGCCTTCGGCTGCCACAACAAAAGAAAAGATGAATATAACTACAATTGTTTCAGCTCTCTTGACAGGTCTCAGCTGAATTAGTCAACTGTCATCGCCTCATATGATTGACTTGATCACTATGTTCACTTCATTGGACTAGCTTGACAGGTTCGCCTGCCTTTTTTTCTTTCTCAATTTGGCACTATCAGATTGGAGTTCCGTGTAAAATAGTTGACAGCAAGTTATGGAAATCCACTGGGGTAGTGCTCGAAGTGAGCCCTTTCTCTGGAAAATAGCTGAGCATGTTGTTTCATGGGGAGTGCTTAAAGTAGGCACATTGCTGCCAATACTTGCAATCTATCTTTTTGGTAGCTTTGCATATCTACTGTTCTAGTATCAATAATCAGCGTCAAATCTTACACAGGATAAAAAAAAAACGGCAGGCCAAAACTTTTATACATGCGTAGATGATGCTTCCACTTTACAAAAAAGATTTTAGAAACATATTTGACAAGAACAAAATATCTACTCTAGGAAAATTGATTCTACGCTACATTAAGGTTAACATGGAGTACCGGCATAGTATGGTGATCATTTTATATGTCACAACACATTTTGTTTATTGCAGCACCACCTTCGATCATTTTGCAGGTTAGAACAGATTGTGGATTATAGGAACACCACCTTCAGATCCCCCAGTGGAAATTGGAATATAGAATCCCAAGTACCGCACAAAAAAGTAACAATCACCAGTTGTGCAGCTGAGAAGCTGTACTCTTGACCAAAGGATGATACTCCGTGTGCAAGTACTGTCTCGCCTTCTCTGAACCGGGATATTCTAGCCATTCATCGTACAATCTTTTCACAATTGGATTATTGAACGGGTTTGCAACATCTACCTGGCAATTAACAAGGGTAAATGTCAAATAATAGTGCAACGGGCATTTACTAAATCACTGCATGCTACAAGATAAAGTCTCGTGCCACTACTGTCCACTTGTCCAATATTCAACCAAATTATATTTAACAGTGTTCTGGAACTAAAGGAAAAAACCACACAAATTACATCTTTAACAAATAGAGACAATTACATCAGTTTTCACAACATTTGCATAACATTTTGTCAAATAAAATATGGTTGTCGGACCTCTTGGAGCTGCAATAGCTCTAAAATGCTATATTATGTTCATACCTTGATCAATCTAATGGAAGTTATCATAAAGAAAAAAAATACTTAAATGAATTAAATCATTCAAATGTGATTATATCCAACCCACTTTGGTCAATAGTTCAATCACTCAAATGTGATTCTATCCCACCCACTTTGGTCATGCAAGTTGGTAAAACCAGCAAGGGATGAGGTGAAATCAGTACCAGGTACTATACTGATCAAACCTCTGGCGCGCAACAGATCAGCATTGGAGCTTTGTTATTTTGACTAAGATACAAAAATAAGAATAAAGCTGGTTCACTTGGATAAATATATTATCCTAAAGAGTATGCAACTGAAATATCATTATTAATGAACACTCTCAACAGAAAATCCTTCATAAGGGAACTTACATCTTGCATATACACAGAGTCCAATAGCTGGATTAGTTCTTTTCCAGACTGACCAGCCTTTGGTTTTATTTGGCCACCACCATTTAGGCAGCCTGATAAAGAGAATAAAACACCATCCAAAACCTTAAGTCAAACTTCCATTGAAGCAAAACATAGCAAATGTCACCAAATAGAGTACCTGATGGACATGCCATAACTTCAAGAAAATGATAATCACACTTCCCAATTTTGATCTTCCTTACAATGTTCTGCAAATTCCGGAATCCATAGCACAGTGCAAACTTCAAAAGTGTCTTACCGTCCACCTGAAAAATGAAACAAGAGAAAAGGGCCCTAAGAGTGCCAACGTTAAAGTCAAACAACTACAAAGAAAGAGATTAGAAACATACTTCTAATGTCACTTCCTGGAAATCTGAATTGCGAACAGTTCTAAACTCAAGTGGTCCATGAATATCTACTCCAAAAAGACTTTTAGAAGCATGGCGAAAAACTGTTTCTGCATATCCTCCAGAACCACCTGAGACCCCATAAAGATGTCCCTCTTCATCGACATTAACAAACCTGACAGACCAAAATGAAATGATTGCAGTAGGTATTTACTAGATCGATAATAGAAATTTCATATTTCATAACCTTTCTAAAGGGAACTTGCTAAAAAGCCTTTCCACAATAAATAATATATACAAACATGAAAGGTCACTTTTCTCTAAAAGCTACACAGAAAATCAAGAGCAAGCTTACATGCTATCCAGAGGAGCTTCTTTCAAAGCCTTGAAATCCATTGATTTTAACTGCACCAGAAATTGAAAAAGTTAGAACAGCCGATAACTTGCATGACCCAGAAAGAGACATCGATCCCAGAAATTGAAGTAACAACATGAATGGAACATGCAAAACCTTTATCAATTCTAGAACTTCGCCAGATGTTAAAACTGAATCAACCTCTGGTATCCTCGAGACTGAGTTGAGATTACTATTTTCTGATTCATCTATTGAGAAGGCAAAATCATCCCTGACAGCTTCAAGCTTTTTGTCATAACAAGGCATCACAGTGACATGATAGATATTATGGGGCCTACAAGACATGAATAAATATTGTCATAGCATCTTGTCAAAGAATGAGGAGTATCTGTGGAAATATGATCAGTTTTCATGAGTAAACCTAAAGTGCAGGATCAAGATCAGAGGTTCTGATAAGTTTCCACAATCGATAATGAAAGCATAATTTACTGGGAAAATAAAAACCAAGTTTATTGAAGGTAAATTTTTCTAGTACAGATTTACTAGATACTTCTACATTGCAGGAAATTTTTTTACTTTATGTTGAATATGATATAAAGTACAATAGGCAGGATAATTACTTTAAAATATATTGGCGGTAATAAAGTCTAATAAACGTGAATGCTCTAGTAGTCAATCAATTACTTTGGCTTGAACAGCAAAGGTCAATGCATTCATGTGTCTCATCTTCACTTAGGTCAATTCAGGACAATAAATGCAACCCTAACATGTGTTAGATTTGATTGGGTAACTGCCCATCCAAAAGCTTAGACTGTTAGGAAAACACATGTGCCTGGATTCGAACTAATTATCATAATTATACCATGTTAGATTTAGTTGGATGACAACTTACCCAAAAGCTTATTGTTAAGAGAATATAGAACTTTGACCATACAAACCAACCATACAATGAACTATCTGAAAAAGGGTCTATTTTCCTCCAAATGACAGCTTCCAGAGGTCATCAAAAAAGGCATCCATTTATACTAACTCATTGTAGCAAAAGGTTATCACCCCAGATGCCCCTCACACCCCGTCTAGATTATGTGAAGGGATTTTGTACTAACTCATAACCTTGTAAAGTTATATTTCCATCTATTGAGATAAGGGAGATTATTATGAATGTGATACATTACAAATAGCCTACTAGATCTTACATATTCACACGTACACAATTATCCATAGCACTTCCCTCACGATGGTTTCAATATATTGTATAAACTCAGTTTATTATAATTATATTCAACTCTAGATCCTCTTAATGTTTTGGTCACTGAATCTGTTAACATAATGATCTCATTAGATTGGACCTTCACTTTGCTAAAGTGAATTAGTCTCTATATGTTTTGTGCTCTCGTGAAAACAATGCTTAAGGCTATATGCATCATAACTTGATTGCCACAGTAAAAGTATTGGCTTTGTAAGAGTTTAATAATTTGGCAATTAGATGCTTGATCCAAATAAGCTCATTTGTAACTCAATTGTGAACATATAACCATGCCACCAATGTTTACTTCTTGTTATTCTAGGAAATAAAATAACACAAGAACTGGATGTAGATCATTTAGTTGTAGGAGAACGTACTTAATCTGCATTAGAGTACCCCATATACTTGTGGGGGAACCTACTCAAACTACATTAGATACCCTGTGACCTAGAGATGATATTGATCACGAAATAACATACCTTTCCCGAGAGTACAATTCAAATAACATAGGACATATAAATGGTCATGCCGTCATGGTATGGGTTCTCTAAAAACTAATTGACGAAACTAACAAATCACGAAACGTCCGGTTACTGTGAGTTATGTTTAATTTTCCTAGAGAAATTTTGTATTTCCCTAGGTCAATTAGTAGCTCCCCTTGTTGTAGTACTTAGTCCTTAACGTGTCAGTCCTCTCGAGCATATCCAGTATATACAAACACAATGAGAATATGAGATATAAATGTCATCTTTTTAATGAGGAACTATGTATCACGAAAGTAGTTAAGGTTATCCAAATCTAAGAATATGTAGCTAAGAGAGCAGAAGACAATGAAGGCACATGTAGTTGATACAATCCACAAGACTCATGCTTAATGGTTTCATCCTCCAATTCTGAATGGGCACAAAAAGTAACACCAAAGGTGGAAGAACAATCCAATCAATGATCTGATATGTTTATTGATGGATAGCAGGTTCCACATATAGAAGACAAAAGATAAATAAACATAGGGAATAGGGAAATATCTCCAACACCTTCAACTATTGGGTAAGACCCATTGTCTATCATGTCATTATAAGGAGTTCAAGTGGCGTGAGAGTAGAGAAAGTATATATTACTAAAGGTATATCAACAATTTCCTAAGTCTAGGATCCAAAAGAGACAACCGGAGGTACAAGATAGATGAACAATACAGATACCTCTGTAGGCAAACTAGTTAGCAAACTAGGACGAAACACTAATCGCCTAAAATCAAAGGAACTTTGAGAACTTCTTTGTGGAACAACATCAATTGAACTAGACTGAGCATAGTGGGCCAACAGGATGTAACTGTTCATAACAAAAACCTACACTTGTGGACTAAGATCTGCTCCTAGGAGAAGTTGACCAAGCCTCAAAAGAGGGCTCTGAATCATATGCTAGTCCACGAACAATTGTTGACCTAAATTGAGTAATATTTGAATCCGACCTAGATTAAGAACTATGTTGGAATGAGACTGAGATTGGGTCAGATTAAGAATGACACTAGTGTCATTATTGTTTGTTGAGCAAAGCAGAGAAGAAAGGTGGTGTTAGTCATTGCTATGGTTGCTCACAAACATGAATACGAGCAAGCACACATTCATGAGAAGAGAAAAAAGATGGATTGGAGAGGATCATGGGTTCTATGACTGTGGCTTTCATTGCATGAAGATGTTGGCACCAAACTGAACATGGTGACAAAGGCTGAGCGCGATCCAACTCTAACAAAGAGCAAGCAACAACACAAAGAAGTAAATCTTCTGCATGAAGATGCAAAACTCCAAACAAAATCAACCCCCTAACACCATCAAAGACAAAGAAGAATGAGCAACAAAGGCCTCCACAACTCAAGTGAACAGAACACAAATGTCGGGAAGTTCCAAGGGAAAAAATGTCAATAATAATGCATGGGGCGAGCTGCCAATGAGACAAAGCCACAAGATTTCTCGGGTGGCTCTAATACCATGTTGAGATTAGAAGGGGTTTACTCATAAATCTCTAGATAGCCCCATCTACTTGCATATAATCTTATTATGTACGTGGTGCATTACAAATAACCCCTAGATCTTTGCATATTCACTAACATAGCCAATTTTACCATAACACCAACTAATTCTCACGATAGTTGACAAAATTATATAATTCACCATTTGTATCGCACAACACATTACAGTTTCTGTATAAAATGACAACACTGATATGGATCAAAAAGAAAAGAAGTGTGACGATTCCAAATGTTCAGTATGATTTGGCAGTATTATTATTTCATATGATTGTAAGAATTTGAAAGAAAACTCACAAGAAGTTAAATATTTTTCATGTATATGTTGATTGTTAAACTTACTTGAAACCCATTGTTTGCCCGACGTGATGCTTGATAGCAGCACCAATAGTTTGCTGAGGGCTCTTCACTGATGAAATGTAGGGCAAGATATATGATCCAAGTGTTTTTTCGGCATAGCAAATCCAACCTGGATATTGATACATTAGTTAATATATAGGAACAATAATCTAGTGTGAAAGCATAATCAAATGTATTCTTGCATGACAGAGCAATGCTCCTCCAGAAAATTAAAGGCCAGTGACTAGGCAACACTAGGAAAAAAAACCTGCAAAAGCAGTTACCATTTCATGATAGATGAGACTAGTAGGTTTCTCCATGCAATACCAATATAACACCTATTCCCAAAATATTGAAAAGTGTGCAGGAATACATAGTCGCTGATTATCAGAACTAATGTGCCTCGTAAGAAAATGGTTTGCAGGTTCCCAACTTCTGTAGCTACTCTTTAATACATTAAGAAGGTTCTCAATATGTGTAATTAATTTGCATAAACTTTTTCTTGCTTATATTTCCATTTGATTATTGCAACGATCTACCTTCATTATACAGGGTTTCCAAAAATTGATCATACCAACTATACCAAATGCTAGACCATGAACTTCTCCTAGACTTCAGTATTTTTGAACTTGCAGATGTGCATGTTAGCGACCTGATACTCTGACCAAGGAAGAGAAAGCGTGACTAGGTAAATGGGGTAAAATCTGGATAAGGGAAAGAGGTTGATTGGGTTAGAGTAAGAGAGCTACAAGGGAAATAAGGAAGCTCAAAGAAGGACATTAGGGAACCTTCTGTACAGTTCTGATTTAGAAGCATTTGTTTTAGGAAAAATTCTATTACTTTGTCAAAAATAAAATAAACCACAATTCATTAGATTACTTAAACAGAAATTAGACTATCCCAGAAAAAAAAAAGCCAAAAATGTACTAAATTATAGATGCTAAAACAAATCAAGAACTTATCAAGCTGAATGCTTTCCTGATAATGAAAAAAATTGAAGAGAGAAACTCTCCAGAGAAGTTTGGAGGATGTTTGATCAATTTGGACACAAGTATTATGATTCCCATAACATTTTCCTTTATTTTAATTAATGGAATATGCAGAGCAGAGTATATTGTAAAGATTAAAACATTGATCATAATTTGTTTTTAACAATGTAGAGTGCAGTGCTATCAGGTGTGTGGCTTTGTCCAAATGAAAACGAATTCCTTGACTCTATTTTTAACAATGAAGAGTACAGTGCTAATTGTGTGCATTGTAACAACCACCAACCTATTATATTTCTATGACCAATGAGAAACATGTATTTTTAGATTTCAGTTACAATGTAAATTGCAGTATACTCCTTTAAAGTTGTCAAAAAAGGAAATAACATATTTCACAAAAAATTGGAGCAAGAAAACAACTAAACATATGCCCTAAACATCTTTAAGCTATGATTATTGAAGACATGTAGATAAAGAATTTACCTGGACATGCCGATGAGATGATAGGGAAATTATGTCCATGCTGATGCTGGTAACGAGATATAAACTCATTACATAATTCAACAAGTGACACATCCCGGCTAGAACTAGTATCAAAAACAGCTTTTGCTCCCAAAGACTTGAAGAAGGTGGTTAGTTTTCTAAGAACCTGAAATTACACTAAGTTATTCATATATTTTTTTTGCATATTGAATAATTATTCAACTATTCCTCGCATATTCAAGAAACTGCAAATCAACACATAATTGCTCGCATATTCAACTATTCCTTTTCATATAAAAGAACTATTTCCTCTCCAAAGACCAAATAATTATAGACCACAATCCAAAGCTTGCAGACCGGAGAGGAAATTGTTTTTACACTTAATTAGAAGCATAAGCATACTATGGCATATACGATAAAGGGACTGAAACGATGAGAAAAAAACTTTCCTTCAATAAAAATGTCAATTGTTTGCTACTTTGTTTCCAACCTCTAGTAAATCTAAAATAAACTTCCAAGAAAATTATGTGCAAAAAAGATTATAAGGTGCGAATGGAAAATTAGTTAGTAGAATAGTAAATTAGAAGTGATTTAAAACAACTTATAATCTTGGTTAGTAATGAGAAGTGATTTAAAACTTCCAATTAGAAGTATTACAACAATATAGTTTGCATAAACTTCAATTGAGGGTGCATGTTAGCTAACTCAAGATAGCTGTCGATTAACATAGCTAGATGATGACTAGGAACAGATTCATAAAACTCAACAAAACTATAGCGATCATGAAGATGAAGCTGCACCCTGGTGTCCTGTCCACCCTTGCATCTTGTGGAGTTACAATTTACAAGTGACATAAGGCTATTTTTCTTCTCAACTGAAATATTATCCAGACTTTCTATGTCCTAACTATTGCTGCATAAATTTAAAAGGAAGAAATAATAATAGTAGAGCAACAGAAACTGCACACATTAATCCTCTCAGATGAAAGTATCTAAGAATAGAAAATAGCAAGCAAACGAAAGCATCGATAGGCTACATGCATTATTAGGAGCAAAAATGACTATACATAATAAATATATCACTTCTTATCATGTAAAAAGTAAAATTACCATATGATTGTATGAACAATACAATTTTTATAAATATTTGGCAGATAAATAAAGAATAACAAAAAAAACAAATTCAATCAGAACCTGGATTGGAGAGAGGTCAAAGTAAGCAGCCAAGGATGCTCTTGATTGAGGGGATATAGATATAATAACATGATCACCTGAATTAATGTGAGCCAAAAATTCATCCAAACTTTGCTTCTCAAGCATAACTGTCTCAGCAGAAGTTATGCAACCACTACAAAAAGGAATTAAAAATATTAACCAACTAACAAATATGACTCTTGCAGAAGGAAATTGTCATATATTTATGATTTTTTCACTAGCACCTGAATCGTTTAAGCTGGGACTTAGTATATAAAAATGCAATTAAATGCAGTTGGATATATGAAATTAAGAGCAAAATAAGTCACAGTGGTACGGATTATCTCGTAGAGAATTTATAGGTTATCTAATTTGAAGAGATGTATCAATTAGGGTTAAACGTGAGATCAGCAGAGGAAGGCTAAATTATTTTTAGCATAACTAAAAGATATATCTCAATTCAGGTTTTAAAAAGCATGGGCAAGAACCAAGTGATTTATTGCATATTATATGCATGGAAATGCTAACACATATATGAGTGTATACAAGACCTTATTGAAAACGCATGATATTTTAAATGAGGTAATTTAAACAGTTACCTAAAACTTGACTGATTCAAATAATAGGTAGCATGACTTCTTGTTGTTTATTGATAACTGATATAAATTGTAAGAAGGTAGTTCACATCAGCCTTAAAATAGACAAACAAATGCAAATAGTAATTCAGATTCTATGATTTAACAAATAAGTAAATATTAGTCAGGTCAAAACGCCAAAGGGTGTTGATTGATTTATTTAGAAGAAAATTATCAGACACATTAACAATCAGACTTTCACATTCCACATTTGTTATAAGAGATGTGAAAATCGGGAAAACCAAAGGGATAGACAATATGGGCATTTTCTTGCCAATTGTTGTAGTAGTTTACAGTTATGGGCTTGACAAATATGTATTGACTAAGACCTTATAATTTTCAATTGAAGTTAAAACAATACGTATGGTTACGTATCTACATGCTATGAAATCCCCCTATAAACAATATAATAGATAATCAATGAGCTATATAATAGTTTGTGCAAAGCCCATCAATGACCTGTGTAATGGTTTTTGCAAACCCCTAAGACACGATGAACCACTATAGGAGCATATTCAGGTGAATATGCAAAACAAACACTGTTTTCAAAGCAATGATCTAAAATGATCATGTATTACTAACACCATGACTTAAGTAGACATCGAGTCCAATGACAGAACAAGATCCATATAACAGGCACTAAATATGGGAACATACAACTTGCATTGAACAACAAATAGGATTTAAAAAAACTGAAAACAGTGAATAAAAACAATGTGGTTGCCATTGGAGCTATAGTATTGTTCTTGGAACAAAGAAACAAAGGTGTAGTTCCACTTTCTGACAACATAAATAATCTTCCTTGACCACACAAGGGCATCACAATAATGACAACTCAATAAATCAGACAAGCAAAAGAGAAGCTCAGGTGCTTTGAAATATTTGGACAAAACTGTTTGTATTATGCCTCTAGAGCACAATCTGTCTTAAACACACTAGGCATATGCCTTTTAAATTTTTCCATAACATAAACAACTCATCAATCTCTAGGAAGTAGAACATGAGGCCTACACTTGATATTATCTCTACTCTTCCAACTCTATATTGGTATAGTTGTCATTTTCTCTATTTAGATTGAATTTTGTTTATCTTGATGGGAACTTAGAATCAATAACATTTATCCGTTCTAATAAACAAGAGAAATAAAAATAATTAGCATCTTTACTACAACAAATAAAGCAAGTTTTTTCTTTCAAATGTTTACAGTGTCTCCAAGTAAAGTACATGAGAGTCTAATAAACTGAAAAAACATCAATGCTACATCGACAAACAATTTTTTTTCGCCTAATGAAGTGTATGAGACTTTTTTTTCTTGCACCAAGAGAACTAAATGACACAGATAAATATCATAACTAAGTCAAGTACCTGCATGCTAAACAGTCCTTCAGTGAAATTTTGACAGCTTCTGTTTGTGATGGTTGGTTGATAAAGTTGGGTTTCTCTTGGCTCTACAAGAATAATTAATAATAAACATAAATTAACAAAATAAAAAAGCACATGCTGATGCATTGAGAAAGAGCTGAGACACTAGATCATCCTTGTGTACACATCTGGGCTATTTTTTCTCTTAGATAGTGTCAATATATTTCACATAACACAGAAAAATAATATTAATAGTTTGCGATTATGGTTGATACCAATATCTAATTTGAAAGTTTAAAATGGAATCTCTAAGTAGAATAATGCAATGAAAAACTATCAATACAAGAGTAAATTCAATTTGCCGTATCACAAACAAAACATATTTGTTCAATAACCATTCATCACCTAAGTTGCCCCATTCAAACAGAAAATATGCAAGTAGCACCTCTTTGTAATGAAAAAAAAAAAAATCTTCTAAAATCATCCTGCAATTTTGACTGCACTTCTTCAATGTTTTTCATTAGTAGCTTACACGCCAAAAGAACATAGAAATTTCTCAAGTTTTCTTACACGATTTCCATGAAGAAGACTACAAAACGACGTCAATAACAAAACATTGAGTTCAAACTTCATCTAATAATATGCGCTACTAGTTATCTTCCAAAAATTTACAATAAAAAATAAGGGAACAGTTTGTCTTTTTCACTTTATGGGATTGATTATCTCAACCTTGTTGCGTTTGGAGTTTACGGCCTTGAGCGAAACGATGCAGTCCTGCGACGGTGCGATAAAATCGTTGAGATCGACCAGCCGCAGCGCCGGCGAGAACTTCTCCGACATCCCTGAAGATGAGATCTGGACCAAGGAAGACTAAGTCACAAAAAAGATCCTGAGGGTAGACGGCGCCGAAGCGATCCTATCGCTTTAGAGCGAGAGAGAGAAAGGGCGAAGAACGAAGGGGCAGGTCAGCGCTTCGATTCTTAGGGTACAGATTTCGGCGTCCAACAGCTTCTTAATTGAAAATTTACGGATCTAGAGCTTCTCGAGATGGGCGATGGATCGAGAGAGACGAAGGCAGGAAGAAATCGATGGAAAAAAGGAACCCAATCGCGAATTTGGCACTCCAAAAATCCGGGAGGGGGAAGAGGAGGAGGAGGAAAGAAGAAGTGGAGGTCGCTGTCGCTTGCGAGAAAAGAACTGCGGCGATGGAGAGCAACGAAGCGAGGGGAGTTAAATAAATACGATGCGGCTGCCGACTCGTTTGGGGTGGAATGCGCTGAGCACGCGTCACACCGATGAGGACCCCATGTTTTTTTTCATGGACAAAAGAGGTTGATTATAATCATTAAAAATAGGACAAAAAATGATAAATTATACCAAATTAATAGACAAAATCAAAATGACCTCTCATCAGATATTTTATTTATAATCTGTAGCAGGAATAGTGTGTATAGTGTGTTGTTATTTATTGCTAATATTATTCTATACAATATAAAAACTACATGTTAAAATTATTTTAAAATAATTTTAATTAGTTTTAAATAATTTAATAAATTTAAATAATTTTAACTAAGATAGTAAAAAATATTTTAATATAATAGTATTCGGAGTTTATAATTTAAAATTGCTACGATAATATATAAAATCTATTTAATAATTACCATAATGTAAAAAATTAACTATCCACTTTAAAAAAAAAAACATTTTATCAACTTAGTCAAAATTATTTAAATTTTA
>JBBPFP010000044.1:3811056-3829855 GCA_037974795.1 Kaempferia galanga | reverse complement strand
GGGTATTATTGTCATTTTACTGTTACAGATGCGCCTTTTGGTAAATCTGAAAGTGGGGTACGCCTTTTGGTAATTTTTTTAACCTGAGTGCGCCCTTTGGTAAATTGCCGAAATTCTTTTGCTACCCTAATTATAATATTTGAAATTTCTGGACTTATTCGCAAAGCATAATCAAAAGGCAACCCAAACCCTAAATCTTCCAAAATCTCACCCTTTCTCACCCTCTCTCACCCTCAAAGCTCGGCGCCGCCGCCCACGCTGTTGTCGTCGCCCCTGCCGTCGTCCACGCTGCTGCCGTCACCGTCGCGCGACCGACGCTACCCTTCAATACTACATTAAAAGATAGTATTGATGAGTAAAAAACAAGAATTTTCGGTCACCAAGCCCTAACCTCTCTCTCTATAGCGGCCCTCCTCTCCCTCGATAGCCTGCAGCCGCCAACGCCGCCCACCACCTGCCGTCTCACCCACCGCTTCAGCTACGTCCGCCACCTCCGGTTATCTCCAAGTACTCTTCTCTCCCTCTCTCTCGGTCTCTCTTTTCCACCGCGAGGTTCTCTTCCTCTCTATTTCCGCCACCAGACGCCGCTCCGGTGCCGAAGCGTCTCGGCTCCGGTCGGCGGGCAGAGACGATGCTTATGAAAACAGAAAGAGAATAATCGGGCAAACTTTTAGGATTTCCTCGTCATTTTTCAACAGGCATGGAAAACAAGAAAAACACTCCCCCTTCATTTATACACAAATTCCAAAATCTATATGCATAGCCTTTTATTTACTCAAAAAGAAAATTCTGATTGTATTTAATTAAATTTACTACAGATTTACTGATTAGGAGATCCTTTTGTTGGTATCATTTTATAAATTATATCAGAAACTAGCCGTATGGTTTGTTAGACTTGTCCAAGACTCTTCTGTTTAAATACTTTATCGCCTGTTTTGAGTAGTCGCAACAAGCTCCCGCTTAATTACTACTTTTTTCTAGGAAAGAGTTTAGATTACATCGTTGTCATGTAAGCGTTTCTATATAGGCTAACTTTAGTTCTCATGATTTTTTTTTAATTCATCAATTTTATCATCCATCGAATCATGTCAGATGTCAGAATCATATAGGAAATCATGCCATGAAACTTGTCTCTATAAGTTTGTTCCCTTATACTCTTTTTTCTGACTTTTCAGTTATAGATCCCAAACCAATACCTGTTTATTAATTTTTCTCAAGTACTGTTTGATATCATTCACACAGAAGCACACAAAAGTCACATTGATATATTTATTTCATGGACTAGAATATTTATATAAGTAGATAAATGGAAACAAAATACAAGAGCACACAAAAGCGCATATCTTCCATTAACATCAGAAACTACCAAAACATAAAACTCCAAAATTTCAAAGCATAGTTCAGATGAGTGCCAATGTAAGAAGTTACAATTTCAGTTTTTTATACTTGTTGCTAAAGAACATTTGATAAATCAAAATTCATCTAGATAACAAGAAAAGTGTGTTACTGTACAGAAGGCAATATAAGATAGAAACTTCACACAAGCAATTTGTAACACTGGAAACTCACCAAATATTCTATAAGATCAAATATATACAATTAAAACTCAAATTTTTGAAAAGCAACCAAAGTCGATTTGATTTACAAATAATAAAACTTAAATTGGTTTGAATTCTTTTATGCTTTTAGCAACCCAAACCGAAGTCAAGTGATTTAGGAACCAAACCAAATCAAAATTTAATTTGGTTGAATTTGATTTTTTTTTTTTTTTACACATTTGAACTGACTAATGGAGATCCCTAACCAATGATATTCTCTTAGACAAAATCCAAACCTCAATTGGCATACTATGGCCACACAGTATTTTGACTTTTGCCTTTCTCCTTCCTGGTGCGTAATTGATCAATTTAGTATTTGATATCTTTCCTCTTCCTTTTAGGGTTTAGTGGATTCTTGTGCCCCTACCTACTTTGCAATTTCTTACTCTGCTGTCCTTTCAGAAAGCCCTAGGGATGAGATATTGAATCTAATAGTTTCTACTCCTCAATTTTCCTTCAGATTTTTACTATGCTGTCCCCACAAAAAGATAGTGAACCTCAATCAGATGGCGGCAGCAGTGGTGGTGCAGGAGGAGACGCGGAATGGCTTGGTACCCTCTCTGAAATTGAGCTGGTAAGATTTACAAATTTAACTATTTGTGTACCTATTTTCTATAGTTATCAAGTGTTTTTCTTTGAACTTCATCCACTTAATCTTGGTCCTTCACGGTTTTGATTATTTCCTCCATGAATTGCCCAGCTTGGCGTTTTCATATTTGATGCCACCGTTATTTAATTTGAGCATTTATGATTGAATCAATTATTTTGATTTCCTTTTTGTTATCTCTTATTCTGGCAACGTTATTTTTTTGGAATTAATGTTGATGTTCACCCTTTGTCCGACAGGATTTTCTTATCAGTTTAAAAGAGTTAGTTATTAGGCGAGCAACTACTATTGGCCATAAACATCTGGCTGATAAATTTGATGTGAAGATGCTGAGAGGTCTGGGTAAGTTATATTGTTGATGTCTTTCTGTTTATTGTTTTAGATTTCAGACTTTTAACTCTTCACAGTTTTAGGTTGCTATTGTAACATTGATTGAACCATGCTTAGAGTTTTAAAAGGTTAAAACTTTGACGAAGCACAATTCCACACAGAAACAAGATCATTCTGTCTAATACAGAGACATACAATATGTCTAGTCTAATATAGATATAGTCCAATTTTGAGATATAACTAGTCTTATGCCTTTGTTTTAGGTAAATTAAATTTGTTTCAAGTTTTTATGATGAATCTATACTTATAGCTTTTTAATTTTATAAAGTACAATGCAATTCAATATTTTTATTTCCTAAATTATGTATTACATGTCTGCCTTTTGAAGTTAATTTTTTGAGAGGTAACCCATTGAAGCTAAATTATGTATTACATGGCATTGCACAGAGTACAATTCTGTCTGACCAATGCATACTTGCACGTCTCTACCTATGCCATATTAACCTGTTGACAATGCAAGCCATATTGCTCCATATACGATTGTTACACCATGCATGGTAACAATGGGGAATTAGATTGGGCATTGTTAACCTCTTCTTTTGCTTCTATTACTCTAATGTTGGAAGTTCCATCACACCCTTATCAATTGAGAGGAGAGATTGAGCAACGTTAAGTCTAAAGTGCCTCTTGTTGCCCCCTTTCATAATTTGCTTAGGTGGATAATTGATCTGGGTTGAGTTGTCTAAAGTGCTTTTGTTACCGCTCAGCTTGAATGATAGGGTCAACATGTACCATTTTAATGGGTGAACAACTCAACCCTTGGGAACGTATTACAGTCTCAGCGGTGAAGAGCCGGCACCCAGGTGTCAATCCTTTCCATCGATGCGAACTCTTGGGCAATTTCCTCGGATGATTCTAAAAATTTGTGTTAGTTCACTCTATCTTTTAGGAAACCATAGTTATACGAAATTTAGTTTTGCTGCCATCAAACTCCCTATTTCTCAACTTAGTAAGATTAGGCAGTGTTGTAAATGGCGATAGGCGGTGGCGGGGCGATGAGTGACCTATTACCTTGGCCGCCTAGGCAGTGCCTAGACAGTTGAATTTTTTTACTGTTTTTATATATAATATTATAAATAATTATTATTCTTTATAATATTTACTTTTAATAAAATATATTAATTAAAAATTTAATCTAAATATTTAAAAATAAAAATATATATTTCTAAATACATACATATATATATATATATATTAAAATTAATGGGATAATTTTATTAGGATTTAATTAATTCTATTTAAATTATCCTAATCATAGATAAAAAAGTTATTTAAATTATTAACCTAAAATTATTTAATTAAATCCTAACTTACAACTTAGTTGTGTATCTGTTTCGGCCGGCGACAAGTCTAATGCGTTGTCGGGAGCATGCGAGGAGTTTAGATGCGTAGTCGGGCCCGGGCGACGCCTCTAGACTTGTTGCCGGACACGTCGCGGTGGTGAAACAGTGGCGGCGGCGATTCTAGGTGTGGCGATGGCGGAAGGAGGTGAGCTATCGCCTAAAGCAACCCCTCAAGCAAAGGCGGTGTGGTTGATGGCCGCCTCCGGCTTAGGCGGCCGCGTCGACTGCTATTTAGAACACTGGATTAAGTAATATTCTGCTGCCACCTCTATTGAATGAACTCGGCTATATCACTGTTGATATTCATTTGCACTAATGGAGTTATACATTGAGTCACTAGATGTGTGGAGGTGGCTCCTATGGGCACAGATCGTTAACGGTAGGGCCAAGCCTCACCCGAATTGGCTAGTGTTTGGTGGATGAGCATCTGCATCACTATGATTTTTGATAGTATGTACTATAAAAAGTTAGTTATAAGCCTTTCACTGTTTCTTCCTTGCAGGAATTGCAATGCTGGAATATGCCAAAAACCGTACCGAAAGTGTTCAATCTCCAAGCTTGAATAAAACATTGGCGTTATTTTACGGACATGGCTCAGAACGTCCAAGTGCCCATGAATCTGGGACATCCAATGGAGGTTTGAAAACTCCAAGGAGAAAGCGCATGTGGGAAGGGTAATTTATCATTATATGCACTAGCATGTTATAAATTTCTGCATCATAGACTGAAAGTACCTAGTATTTCATTAATCTGATCAATAAGACTGTTTCAAAAGGATTGTTAGAAGACTCAATTATGTAAAATCTCATTTATTTCATGCGAAATGTTCTCTTGAACATTCACATAGCTTAGTTATTTATTTCATTTACATCTTCCGAAACCTCAAGTTGTCGATTACTCTTAAATCTACTTGGTTTGCCTCCTTTACTAATAGTGTATTTCTAACATTCATTTATAGGTTATGCGAGAATGCTGCACCCAGATTCTCGAAAAGAAGGTGCTTGTAGGTGAGAAAGCAAGATGCAACCCGCTTTAGTGAAGTATGAAGGTGCCTTTTGTTTATATGCCCTTTATATGTTGTTCGTCATGTTTTCGTCTCTTTGCTGTTTGTTGGTTTTGGGCACAATTCAATTTATCCGTTTATTGTGAATTAAAATGAAACTAAATTGAAGTATTTTGATTTAAAATATAAACTTGAAACTAAATCTAAATTATTGTGTGTGTGTGTGTGTTTTTTTTTTTTTTGTGCAATTTAATCCGTAAATTCAACTAAAATTTATATCAAGAATATTGGTATGAATTATTATAATTTAGAGTTTATGTTGATCAGTGAGTATAATAAATAACAAATATGCTGAATTATATAAAACTTTGCTCGGTTTAATCCTCAGTGTTAATCAATTTTTCAATTTACCCTTAGTTTTTCAAGAAAAATAAAATAACTCCATGAAAAATGCCTTTCAGGAGCAAAATCGTGAGGCCTTAACTCACTCAACGTTAAATCATGTTTCGGGCAGATTTATGCCATTAAAAGATAATATTAAGCTGGGTGTTTTTGAAAGTTAACCAAGTCTTTGATAATAACATTGAAAATTTTCAAATTCCATATTTTTTCTTCGTCTCAATATATGAGGGTTTGGGAGTTTTTTATAATTACATTTCTGGATAAAAGAAACCGTGCAATACGACTAAAATTGTCATATTGCTTTCTTTGTGTTGTTTTAGTTTATAATAAAATCATAGTTCCATTTTATGAAGACTAATTGTTACTATGCTTGCTAATTAAGTTAACGTTCTGAAGGCTTGAAACATTGAAAGTGATTAATACTAAAAGTAAAATGTTGGCAAATTAAAAATTTTCTCCATATACCTTTTATTCAATCTAAATCAACCGCAGATAAGGTTCCAAATGACTATTTGTATGATATATACGATTAAATATGTATTTTGGATGAAAATGAAAGGACATTCCTTATTTTTATTAGCATAAAAAAGAGTCCCTATTTTAAAAAATATCAAAAGGATTTTTCATATCCGAAAACCACTTTGTTCAATATTGCAATTTTGGTCCAAAGTTATATATATTTTATTTTTGTTCGGACAGGGACTCGTACGTGCCACTCGTTAATATTTCAAGCTACTATCCGAACCTTCTAAATCTTATTGAGTCGTTCCGGGCAAAAGGTAAAACTTCTCTCGTAAGGTATATCATATATTTTATAATATTTGATTCATTTGTCGTACTAGTGATCGGTAGAAATATATCTGTAAGATCTATTGGATAATCTTCTAGATGATATTATGAAAATTCACTAAACTGAAAATTACCGAGTTTCAATTTTACAATTATCTATAGATTAGACTGCCATGTTTGTATGGCCGAGCTAGGACAGATTTTTAATTTTTCCTTGCCTCCTATAGCTCATTTTTCCAGACAGCTGAGATATCATTGATAATCTCATATTACCAATCAGAAAAAATGAGATCTGAGCTAGCTGGAAGATTAGACTGTCTTGTATGGCTCAGCTGAGTCGCTTTATATGTTTGAGCTGCCTTGTCACAGAGTACCGAGTTGACTTGGCCGAAGTGCAGAGTGCCAAGCTATCTTGGCAGAGTTGTCTTGGGTGAGCTGCCTTGGTGCTGAGATACTGATTCGGCCAAGCTATTGAGCTGAAAGAGATTCTGTAGCTTGCGTTCAATGCAATTTTCTGGAAATGTAATCATTTCCTCCGGCAGTTCTTCGAAATTGCATTGGACTTGTTTCTCATGATACAAAATACCACGTAGACAATCAAACACTGATTATTTTTGACGAACTGAGAGAGTAGCACAAGTAAAGCTGCAATGTGAATGTACAACAGTAATAAAGAATGAGGAGACAAAGATGGAGAAGTTTCTTTGCCTCTGCATTTTTTTTCTTTGTTGCTTTCTCTGATAAGATTATAGCTTTCTTATATAAGAGTGTCCACCCTTGGTAGTGTTAAATGGCTGAGCAAAGGTTATAAACTTCAATCGATGGTCAGTAGTTTCACTTAGCGGTTATGGATTCTCATATTAATCACACATTAATGAATCCATTTTGCATCAGCAACAAGCAAAATAAGAGGAAGGGAAAAGAGGGAAAATAAAATATTTTTTTCTTTTAATAAAAGGGAGAGATGAAAAAGGAAAGGGAATTAACATTAAATATATAAAATTATAAAAATATCCTATCTTTTTAAAATAATTCTACATGTAAAAAAAATAGGAATGGTGTTCCTTTTCCTTCCTTACTCCTCAAATTATGGGTAAAGAAATTATACAATTCCCTTTTTTTTTTTATGAAAAGAAATTATACAATTCCCGAGCAAGGGTAAACTTGCTCTTCTCTTCATCCCCTTTATAATTCACTCCATCTTAAATAGGGATAAAAATTTTATTTCCCCTTATTTATCCTTCCTTTCCCATCCCTCACTCCTATGTTTGAGAGGGTTAACTCCAGTAAGGGAAAAGAAAAGAAATGAGGTGGAGAGCTGCCTGTGATTCATGTTGATTGAAGGTAGACAGAGCTGAAAGCACCCGTCAATCTCCTCCTCTCACCATCCTCCATTTGAGAACCTGGATCATGCTGAATAGCAGATATCTTTAAGGGCTCAAGCAGCACTCTCTACGAAATCGCCCGGTTCCACCCTCTTGGCTTCTTTTCGCTGCCCACAGCCATTTCTGGGCTTCACACGGCTGGTCAATCGCTTTTCGCCGTTTCCTAGTTGATTGCTCGTGAATCTTGCATTCTCAATTCTTCCTTTATTCTCAATTCTTCCTTTTTGAAGAATTGAGAATAAATTATTAAATTTAGATTCGTATAGATTAAGATATAATTTATTAAGCTTAATTAATTAATTAATTTAAAATAATTCGTGTTGCGATAGACTTTACGATATAATTTAAAATTTTATGGTAATTTATTAATAGGGTAAACTTTACGATGTTTGTAACAAATTCCTCAATTTTGATCAATCCATGGCCTCACCTCACTCCCCGGTATCTAAACCCTAGCCCTCTCTGATGCTACCGCCGCCGCTTGCCACTCCATGGACTTCGCTGAGCTGGAGTCGATCGAGGGCCTCCGGTGGCCATGGAACTCTTGGCCGTTGTCGCAGAGCGATGCGGCAGCCCTCGTCGTCCCTCTCAGTGTGATGTGCACGCCGCTCATGCGAATCGCCGACCTACCCCTCCTCCCTTATGCCCCCCTCCACTGCGCCGACTGCCGCGCCGCGCTTAACCCCTACGCCCGAGTCGACTACCGCGCCGCTCTATGGTCCTGCCCTTTCTGCTCCCACAAGAACCCCTTCCCCCGCTCCTATGCCGGCATCGGGGAGAACACACTCCCCGCCGAGCTCTTCCCCACCTACAGCACTGTCGAATATGACGTTTCCAGGAATCCCCGCGCGAACCGTGATGCGGGCAGTGTGTTTGGATTCTCGACTTCTTCTGTGCCATCCTCGTCTTCATCGGAGAGGTTGGATGGGCTGCAGCTGCCGGGGCCAGCATTTGTTTTTGTGATTGATTTGTGCTCCGAGCAGGACGAGCTTCAAGCACTCAAAAATGAAATCTTGCACATTGTCGCTCGTCTACCAGAAAATGTGATGGTGGGACTGATCACATTTGGATCAATGGTGTGGGTGCACGATCTGGGTTACACTGCTTGCCCGAAAGTTATGGTTTTTCCTGGTGACCGGGAGTTGTCATCGGAGAAGGTAATTCTCGAGCATTTATATCATTTGATTAGATTGTGCAGTAGGGCAGATATTTCTAGTTAAAATTTTGTATTTTGATTGAGAAATTGATACAATTTGGCTCATATAAGATACTGACATATTCTGATTGCTTCAGTATTGCAACCATGCTGATATAAGCAGTCGGAAATAGTTGGGATTTACTTTGAATTGAATTGTTCCTTCATGATTTTCATTCCATGCTTAGAAGGATGGCTGCATGATCTAGTACTCACTACACTTATCATCTACAAGAACAAGTCATATAACAAATCTATTTGAGGTTAGTTATTTGTATCTTATACCAAAATTAAATCATGCGAAGCAATGTCATCAATGCAACTTAGCACATTTGCTACCTTTCATAGGTAGAATTGATTCAACTTAGTTAACTGTAGACTTTTTGAAATAATCATATAATCTTAATTTAGTTTTTGTTTCAGTCATTTGTTGATGCCGCATCTATCCCATTCCCCCAAAAAGAAAATTCTTGCTTTTATTTTTCCTAGTAACCTACACACTCATTTCAACATTCTTCTCTATTAGACTACTTGTGCATATGTTTGTCTTTTTGTTCATCATCAATCAGGAAAGCATGATTATGAATCACATCTTCATTAATCTTACCTTTTAGTTGAGTAATAGAGTCATTATACCTAAAGCTCTTATTGCAAGTCAACTCTTTTAAAGCCTTTTTGGATTAACTATTTCTTCACGTTTTCTATTATTATCAATGTTCTAAAAAGCATATGCATGCAGTATATGGTATGCCATTGCATAACATGTATGTGATAATTGGAAGCATTTGCAGGTGATACAGTAATTTTTAAAAAATGGTGTAAATTATATTCAGAACAATGAAAACATCACCTATCAACAAAAAAACTGGATTTAACATCTACTATATAATATGTAAACTTGAACAATTTAAGCAATCAACATTACCAATATTTTCATTTAATACTTAATAATTAAAATGATCTTCCTAAGCAATATACAATTCTATATAATTTTTTGGTATATAAATCTATGAAATGTATATAGTAAAATATACAGGATATTAGCAATGCATATTATCCAATTGATGCCTTCCATACAAAGGAAAATGTACATGTTGAACTAAACACTATATTAGATATGCTTATTATTCCCTATTTAGTGAAATTGGTTTCCTAATCAATATAAACTTGATCATGATGTAGAACTTAATAAGATAGAGTTTTCTTTAACTTAAGGGAGGTTATGTAGCCATAAGCACCCAATGCAATTCTCCATTGCACAAGATTTTTAGTTGCATCACTAGCCTAGATGATGATTTTGTAACATCATTCTAATTGTTAAAGTTTTGTATATTTAGTTTTACTCCTAGTATTCTACATAATTTAAATTTTTAGTTTTGCATAATCGGGACCTTCTTGTCTGCCTAGTGCATGTTGATCTTGACTTACCATGAATTCACTTGCATAAAAACTCTGTGTCTGGGACTTCACTCATTGTTCAAGATTCAATTGACCTCAACTTACCAAGACTTTACCTTTCCCAATCTCATGCCAACCTTGATCAGCTAGGACTTCCACTGCTTGAAGACCTATTTTCTAGGACTTTCTTGATTAGAGACTCCTCATCTTTGGGACTTTACTTGCCTAAAATTCACTCAGGGATTTCAACCTTGTTTTCCATTTAGTTAACATTGACTTGTCGAGACTTCACTGTTGCCAAACATTCGGTACTTCTTAACTTGGTTGGACTTTCGTCACCTGTCTAGCATTAAATCCTCAACAATCAATAAGGTCCTCAGTCTTCACTAAACTGGCTTACCTGAACTTCCACTAGCAAGTTTCCAGTCCATGTCGACATGTCAACATGTCTGGACTAGATCCTTCTCTTGGAAGGCCTGTTGCTAAGTCATCTCAATAAAAAAGGCTTGTTGTAGTGCCTCACGGTAGGTACCCTTAGGAAATTCAGACATCCTAATCTGAATGTATTTTGCAAGTCCATGCGTCAAGTGAAGCATATGGTCATCGTACCGAGCTACCATATGTGGGTAAAATTCAACAGGTCGGCCACATTATAATATTATATTCCATCACACTTTTTCTACTCTGTGTGAGATTCATGCATTCTTGGAGTCAAGCAATATAAAATATTGTAGAATAATAGTGTCTCTCAGATGCCTTTACGAATAACTGCCAAGAGATAATTTAATTTGATAAGATGGTCTTTTCTATAACGTCCTGCCCACTGAAATGGTAGGTGGCTAATCCCACCTTCTTTGCATCTAAACACACATACTCGAAGGTGTACTCAATGCACTTCCCAAAAGCCATTGCTTTCGAAGAAGAATACAAAATGATCTTTTGCTAATCTAGCAAGCAAAAGAATATGGATATTGTCCACAAGTACATCTTTTGTGGAGGTAGTCAAGTTGACTATAAGCGCTCCCCAAGGATCACCCTCAGGCCCTAGTACAGGACTGCGCTTTTGATTGGCAATCAACTCTTGCACCGGGATCATACTGAGCTTTTGGTAATGTCTCTGAGATAGAGATGGGTACATCATCCAAGCCTTGATCAACTCCTAACCAGTAGACACACATCTACTTGTATGACCATGATGATGACCACGGGCATGGGTAGCTCCAACTCATGGTATCAATCATAATTACGGTTGAAAATATTTGAAAACAACAAATAAAAAGAACCCTAGAGGTACACCTCAACTTATGTATAAATTCTTGTATAAAAAAACATTTATAAAATAGAAAACAAAAACCTAGAAAATAGGAAACTCACATTTAAATTGCAAACCGAGCTCTAGCACCAAGTAAACTAAAAATAAAAAATAAACCCTAAAAATAGGAACCCCATGAATTTAAATCGCAAATCGGGCTCTAATACGAAGTAAAATTGGCACGCCCTAGGGTGTAATTTCCACTCTACAAGAGGCGCCTCACTTGGTGACAATGTGATAAAAAGGAAACCAAGAGTCATGCAAATAGTTACTAACTCAAGATAATCGAAGAAATTAAACAAACTATATATCTATATATTTGACTGAGCATTTCTTCATGGGGTGCTCTCCTTCTCTTTGTGAGGTAGGATGAAAATTTGAAACTCTGCATAGATTATAGTTGAATGCATTAGTTGTGAAGAACAAATACCCTTTTCCCTACACAGATGATTCGCTCAACCATTGTGAAGGGTATTTTTATATGTCCGAAGATGATCTGATCTGGTCAGTTTATCTGGGCATATAGTTTAACTTGGGATGAGAAGCTCAGATATCTAGAAGACGACCTTTAGAACTCATTATGATTATTATTAATTTCGGATGATGCCTCTTGGGCTTATGAATGCTCCAACTTCCTTCATGGATCTACTGAACAGAGTATTCCGGGATCATGTAGACTGGTTTATGATCATCTTCATCGATAATGTTCTGGGCTACTCTAGGTCTGTGCCGGAGCTTGAAGGTTGGTTGTAGAGACTTTGGAGAGGGGTTGTATGCTAAGTTTAGTAAATATGCATTTTGTCTTTATTGATTATCTTTATTGATGATGTTCTAGTCTACTCTAGGTCTGTGTTGGAGTTTGAAGGTTGGTTCTAGAGATTGCGGAGAGGATTTATCTGCAAAGTTCAGACTGCGTTCTTTCTTTAGTGAGTTTCCTTAGGTATATAGTTTCTTTAGAGCACTTTTTATCAATCTACAGAAGATTAACGAGGTACCAAGTGGGAGCATTTAAGTTTGTTTGACAGATCTGTAGGTTTCTGGTTTTAGCTACCTACTGCCAACAATTTGCGGAGGGACCCTCTAAGTTTGCTTCACTTTTCACCTGTTTGAGAAGAAAAGAGGTCATGCTTGTTTATGATGAGGTTTGTGAAACCGACTTTTAGGATCTTAAGCAAAAGTTAGTGAGCTCTCCTATATTTTTCATTCCCTTCAGCGAAGATGGATTTGTCCTCTATAGGAATGTGGCAAACTAAGGCTTAGAAGATGGATTTGATGCAACACGATTGAGTGGTGTCTTATGCATATATACATTTGATGGATATTGTATGAAATTATCTACTTCACGACCTAAATATGGCAACCATCATTTTTGCTCATAAGATTTGGAGACACTACCTATATTGGATCACATTTGATATATTCATCAGCCACAAGAGTTTGAAGTACATTTTCACCCAGTGAGAGTTGAATCTGTGCCAGAGGAGGTGGATGGAATGTTTAACGGATTACAATTGCATTATCAATTGTCACCTTGGTAAGGACGCGATGGCAGATGCATCAAGCCGGAAATCCAAGGAGAGTCTTGGGTCATTGTAGGGTAGCAGTCATAATCGTTAGTTTTCACAGATCAACCTGAAAGAGGTGGATCGGTCTCAAAACTGCATCTTGGTTTCCCCCATGGCCCAGTTTACGTTTAGCAAATTAAGGAGTGGGATATGCAGGATTCGTTCCTTCAGGTTGTTGCCTGAAAGTTTCAGCGTAGCCCTAAATTAGAGTTGTCGTGGTGATAATGGAGCTTAACAATTCTGCAGCAGGTTGTGTGTTCCTAAGTTACATCCTGTCAACGAAAAGCTGCTGTATGAGACTTATTAGTACTACTTTGAAGTGAACCAGAGTATACCACTTGCACGTTCAGAGATTTTAAGAAGCTTTTTTGGTAGCTTAATGTTTAGTCTATCAGTAGAGAACTGGAGGCCCACAGGAACATTATAGATGATTCAAATCCCTGAGTGGAAGTTGGAGCACACCACTATGTGATTTGACTACCGTGATCACAAAAGATACACAGTGCGATTTGGGTTTCTAGACCTGACAAAGTCTACACACTTTTGCCTATTTTGTATTGGATCCTTTAACTAAGCTCTATTGCAGGGAGATTGTGAGGCTGCATGGATTCCTTTGAACATTGTTTGAGGGTATGACCCTTCAGCTCAAGATTCTGATGAAATCTGCAGAAGTCTTTGCAACTGAGTTTCATTTCAGCTCTTCCTTTTATCCCAGATTGATGGTAATCAGAGCATACAATCCAAACCTTAGGGGACCTGAGAGCTTGTGTTCGATTTCCAGGGGCAATTGGGGGATCACTTGTACTTGATAGAGTTCACTTAGAATAATAGCTATGATTTGTCTATTCATGTGGCACCTTTCGAGGTTCTCTATGGATGAACTTATAGATCACCAATATTACGGGAGAAAGTCATTGTGATACTATATTCTCTTTCAAAGAAAATTTATTGGCTTTTTACCTGTGAAACTATTTTTCAGTTATGTTTTTTTTGCTGTTTTTGACTTTTGAGATTCATCTTATTTAAGGGGGTTCCATTTGTTAATTCCACATTATAATCATGCATGTTATGGCAACAAAGGTATAAATAAACTTGTAAAGCTGTCTTTTGTATACTTGGACCATTAACATGAGATAAGTAAATGAAATCCTCTTTTCATGTTCAGCATGTCCAGATGCCAGTATTATTGATCATTTACAATTCATATTTGGCATTTTTTCTTTTGAAATGTTTTAGGCCCTAGTTAAGTATTCTTGCAGCAATTGATGGCCATTTTTAAGGCCTTCTACACTGTTATAGTTTGATAGTCCAGTGGTTTTGAATGTATGGGAACTATCTCCTTTTGGCTCTACAGTGGGTTAGATGTCTATTTAAGCTAAAAACCTAGTTCATTTTCTTTTCTTAGGGTCCTTGTGACAAATCTGTTATAGGATGTATTTTCTGAAGGTTATCTTGGTTGTCTTCTAACAAAGCGTGTTTGTTTTGTTTATAACTTGTTAAAACATGACACTCAATTACTCCTACGGCATTTTTACTTGGTTTGTAGAACTTGTGAGAACATGGTACTCAATTCCTCTTAGCCCTTTCTAATCTTTCTCATTGATTTGCACCTTTCAGATCCAAGAATTCATGGGAATCTCTAATCACTCTAAATTGGGAATGGTTCGGTCCATTCAAAAACATGCATTTTTGCTACCCGTTTCTGAATGTGAATTCAACTTTACGACATGGGTTGAAGAACTCAATTGTACACCGAATTCTTTACGAGGTCACCGTCCAACAAGGGCTACGGGTGCTGCAATCTCAATAGGAATAGCTCTTCTGGAGGGTTGTACACCTTATAATGTTGGTCGAGTGATGGTTTTCACATCTGGACCTGCTACAATGGGTCCTGGCATGATTACAGATACTGATCTAAGTATATCCATTAGAACACACCGAGATCTCGTAAATGATCATGCCCCGTTCACTGAAAAAGCTCGTAATTTCTACAAGAACTAGCTCAGAGATTGTCTGATACTTCAGTTGTTCTTGACCTCTTTGCATGCTCTCTTGATCAGGTTGGGGCAGCAGAGATGAGATATCCTATTGAAACATCTGGTGGTGTTTTAGTTTTAGCAGATTCATTTGAGTCGGAACAGTTCAGAAAGTGTTTAAATCACATTTTTATAAATGAAGGTATAAGTCACCTTAATATGAACTTTGATGCAACCATTGAGATAGTGACTACCAAGGAAGTTAAAATTTGTGGAGCCTTGGGGCCTTGCATGTCACTTCGAAAAAAGAACAACTCAGTGAGTGATAAGGAAATTGGCCATGGTGGAACCTATATGTGGAAGATGAACACTGTTACAAGCAAAACATGCATTGCGTTTATCTTCCAAGTCAGCGCTAGTCGTGATGTGGAGACACCAACTGTCTTCTTTGTGCAGTTCATGACACGTTATCGTCATGGGAATGGTGGATTTCGCCTAAGGGTTACTACTGCTGCTAGGAGATGGGTTAAGCTCAACTCTCCAGAACTAACTGATGGGTTTGATCAAGAGGCTGCTGCAACTGTCATGGCTAGACTGGCAGTACAGAGGGCCGAGGAATATTATGCTCGTGATGTCATCAGATGGTTGGATAAGATGCTCATACGTTTTACGGCAAAATTTGGGGACTATATGCCAGAAGATCCATCAACATTTCGATTATCATCAAATTTTTCCCTCTATCCACAGTTCATGTATTACCTGCGGAGATCACAGTTCATTGATGTCTTTAACAGCACCCCAGATGAGACTGCCTTCTTCAGGTTGATGCTGAATCGAGAAGGAGTGATTGGTTCGCTTGTCATGATCCAGCCTACATTGTTCCAGTACTCATTCGATGGGCCACCTATTCCTGTGTTACTTGATGTTAGCTCAATCTCCCCTGATGTGATTTTGCTCTTTGATTCTTATTTTCACATAGTGATTCACTACGGATCAAAGATTGCCCACTGGAGGAAACTTGGGTACGGCAAGGACCCAAATCATGAAAACTTTCAGAAACTGCTGGAGGCACCAGAGATTGATGCCGAGGCCCTAGTAGAAGATCGGATACCAGTCCCTAAGCTGATCAAGTGCGATCAACATGGAAGTCTAGCAAGGTTCCTACTCGCAAGGCTAAATCCCTCTGCGACCCAGAAGACTGTGGTTACCGATGGTTCGGAGATTATATTTACCGATGATGTGAGCTTGCAAGTATTTATAGAACATTTGCAAGAATTGGCTGTCCAGGGTTGATAACCTATTTTCAGCGTTTTGTAGGGTATGTCTTTTTTTTTTATTGATTTCCCACGTGTATTTTGAGTGCAGAAGCATTGCTATAAAATATAAAATATAAAATATAAAATATAAATATAATAAAGCGTAGATGGTCTCGTTCCACAAGTCACGCAAGTAAATTTAGGAAGCACAAACTCTTGACGTGACACATTAGTTTTCTTAGGAAGCACAGTAATTCTTGACGTGATACATTAGTTCCCTTAGTAGTTTAATAGTTGTCGATGTGTGTGTATGTGTATGAGAATTGGACCCTTGTTTATGAAATGCACATTCTCTTCTCATTACACTAGGCTCTGGGCATAGCGGAGAAGTATTACTTGGGGTAAAAGGTGATGTGCTCATTTTAGGTGGAAAGGAGATAAATTATGATGATTATTTTTTTTAATTAGAGGAATTTTATTTTTTAAGAGATTTTTTCTTCAGGATTCAATTTTTATTCTTTTATGATGATTTGCCATTCAAGTATATCTCCTGGGACAGTGATGAAGTATTGCTAAATTACAATGGAGAAGGCAATATCTGTCATTAAATAGATGAGCTTTTCTTCTTCCTTACGATCGCCTCTACAACTCGTGCATTGACCATTTGTCAAATCAAAAGGTATGCATAATCTAAAGTTATTTTTTGCGACTCTGGCTACAGTGTAGGTATTGATGTATTTTTTGAAAAATATTTACAGTTTAATTCTTAATTATGATGCATTGTAAAATAATTTTTTCTAGTCGGATGAAAAATTTAGGAAGCTAAACTTCTGAGCTAATCGTTACTTGTGTTTTTTAATTCATCATGGTCGTCAGTTAAAAATTTCTATGGACCAAATTAATTAGTTTCGAAATTAATCGAGTAAGTGAAAGTGAAGAATTGAATATATGAATTATAAAAAAAGGCCTTTGCAAACATAAGCTTGCATTCTTTTATATACCACCAACTCAACTCGAGAGAGCTTAAAATAATCATTTTCTTTTCCATGAAGTTAATATATGTTCAACTAATATTTGAATTATATCATATTATTTTTGAAAATTTTCTTTGTTAATCATAATTCAAATGAGTTGAGCCACGTTAGAGTTGTCCGGTAGCACCATGTTAGAGTTGTCGACTCATGGTAGCCTGACTTAAATGAAAATGAGTCGATCCATGTCGGGCCACTGGTTCGTGCTGTGGAATCTGGGCATCATGGTCCGAGGGTTTAGGTCACGCTAGGCTTGCCCCATTTCGGTCCATTCCATTTTGGGAATCGGGGCTGCCTGGCCCTGATTGCCATCTTCACTTCCCATCGACTCGACCGATGTTGTCTGTTCGCCTTTCGATTGCCGCAGTCTCCCTCCGCTGGTTCCTCTTATCCTGCGATCCTGCCTCAATCTCCCTTTTTGCCATCCAAGTGCTTGGATTCTCATCGTCATCGGCAGCATATCCAGCTTACTCGCTCACCTCCGCTGCCTCTGTGGGGTCATCTGCAAATTAGAAGAGTGATCCAATAAGACAGGAAGGACCCCAGGAGGCCACGTGGTGGGTGACATGGTCGTCATGTGGCGGGTGACATGGAAAAGGACGTGGCCTCCAGCAGGGCGCCACATAGTAGATGACAGGAAAACCAGTACGGCGATACATGACAATGATATGACGTCTAACGTGCGAGCCAAATCAGTGCAACCTTTACACCGATCCTCTCAACAAAGGCAACGAATTGACCGGAAGGCCTGCCCAGTCGAGCGGCTATAATAGCAACTAAGTGCATCCCGCTAGAACGAGCAAGCAACTCGGTTAATTAGAGAATCGGTCCTCCCCAAGGAGACGAGGAATGACATGAAGCCACGCTCAATTGGATGACTTCAAGAATACTCAGTAGTGTACTCTGACGGGTGAGCAGCTCGGCCAGCAAGCACATCGGTCCTCCTTGCAGAGGCGACGGAATGACCTGGAGCCCCACCCGGTCGAACGACTTCGACATCAATCAGCACAGTATTCTCTAATAGGTGAGCAACTCAGCAGGGCAGCACACCGGTTCTCCCTGCGGAGGCGACGGAAGGGCCTGGAGTTCCGCTCGACCAGAAGGATTCGACAGCAGTCAAAGGCAGGTTATACCTGGACGGGCAGGTGGCTCGGCCGATCAGCATACTCGCCCTCCCTGCGGAGGCAATGGAATGGTCTAGAACCCCGCCCGGTCGGACGACTTCAGCAACAGTCGGAGCATAGTATTCCCTAACGAGTGAGCAAATCAACCGACGCAAGGATCTAGCATTCTGCCCAGTTGAACGAGGCATATCAGTTGAGGACACTCCACTCGGCCATTCGGTGCAAAACAAGCTGACTGTCAATATTAGCGCAGATAGAGCAATGTACGGAACGTACCACCGATCCCTGACATGTGTACAGAGGCGACACGCCCGATAATGAAAGGTGTCAAAGCATCCTACGTGGAAACGCACCATTGGATGATACACATCATAACACGTGTCAAACGATAATCTCCCCACTATAAATTGGGATCCTTTGGTCTC
>JBBPFP010000044.1:3725415-3744092 GCA_037974795.1 Kaempferia galanga | reverse complement strand
TGGCATGGCTCACAAAAAAGACCAGACTGTGTCGTGTCATATTTAGCTTAGTTCTTATTAGGTAGAACTAACTAAAAATTGAGTTCAATCGGGTGCTCGTTTAGCCAATTGAGGTTGTGACCAAAGCTCTCGGTCACACCACTTGAGCCCCTGACTTGAGTTATAACTCACCAGCTCAGTCAATGAAGAGTGACAATTTATTTGATGATCACTAAATGATGATGGAGAAATGATATATTGGGTTTTTACCATTTGGTTGTTCCTTCCTTTCCTATTCGACCATATTTGAGCAGGTCAAGGGAGCCTTAGGCCCCTTCTTTCCACAGTTCTGAGGTGCTCCTCATCCTCCTCTCTTCCTCTTCCTTCATATTGGCTCTCTTAGAGATTGCCTTAGTGTTGAGTATTGGTCTTCAGTAGTAAATGTGCTTAGCTGATGCTTGAATTGTGCTAGGATGAATTTGAACGAGATTTCTCCTTTAACCTCCTACTATGTTTGTTTACTTCTGAGAATAAGACTAACAATTATTTAATCAATGCATTAAAATTTTGAAGAAACAAGTTTAAGAAATAAAATATCTACCTAAAGTTTATAGTCAATTTATTAGGATCAATCTACTTAATTAATACAAAAGTACAAGAGATAGCATTTGGACGACTATTGCATCCTCTTCAAATTGTATTTTTAGGCAGATTTCAAGATTTCTAAGTTTCATCACTAGTGATGTGATGCAAGCACAAGCAACAATCATCTGCTAGAGTCTCTGACCAAAACAACTGTGGGTGCTAAAGTAGGCATTACAATGTTCAGTTAAATATGTATGAAATCATGCATTGGTAGCGTCATCCTAATTTAATGACGGGAAACTAAACTGAGCCTGCTGTTGTTAAAGAGTCCAGATGGTTGTTTGGGAGCAGAATTTTGTCAATAGAGACTGGATGGCTTGGCCAAGCATGCTGCACATTTGAACTATTGTGTGGTAGTAATGTAGAAGGTGAGTAGGAAAACATGTGGAACATATTGAGATGAGCGTTGAACACATTGTTGGACAAAGCAATGCATGATTCATTTTCCAACAAGAGGATAGATGGAGACGGTGCCACTCCTTTAATTGGTACATCAAACTTTTGAGGATTAATAAGATTGTCGAGGTGTGAGAATGAAGGTGACGATATGATGTTTTTGATTAAGTTGATGAGTAAGGCCTTAAAAGTATCAGAAAGGATAATTGAGAGAATATCATATCACATATAGTTTTCAAGAAAATCAATTCAGCTTCATCTCTAGAAGTTCAAGCATAGATGCTATTTATTTGATAAGACAACTAACCAATGAAATTTAAAGGTTCGCGAGGGAAGGAAAGCATGAAGGAAACAAGGAGCTATAGTTTTCCTAATGACACTTATCCTCCATTTCCTTTATTTGACAAAGTTGGAGGTAAAGAAAAGACTGGGAAACATTGTTCTAGTTTTCCTTTATATTTCTTTGATTACATTGGATAGAAAACTGTGTCCAATGGAGCTCAAAGTTGAGCTTAAAAATTCTTTTTTTTTTTCTTTTAATTTTTTTTTGCTTTATGTTTCTTTTAATTTTTTAACAAATAAAGCTTTAAATTTCCCTTTCTCTTTCCGTCTATCTAAGGAAACATTCGAAAGGTAATTGTTTTGTAATTTTTTTATATGATTTTTACACTTCCTTTTCCTAGTTGTTTTCTTTGTTTGTAGCTTTGGGTGCCACCCTGCATTGCTCGAAATGGGCACTGATACCCTTTTGACTTGGGACCAGGTCCCATACACTTTCGGCATTGGCCCCATCCTAGGTGGAGTCGTGAGGCAAAAGCAACCTCGCGGAGGCCTCCGCAAGGGCGGCCTTGCCGGATGTGGCCGGGCGCAACCTAGCTTTGGTGTGGCTTGATTTTTCCTTCTTTTTTTAATTTTCTTTCCGAGTTTAACTTCTTTGCTTTTCTTTTCTCATTTTAGGATATTTATTGGATTTAGAGTTTAGTATTTAGAGCAATTAATTTTCTTCCTTATTTTTAAAAATTTTATTTTGATAATTAATTCTTTTTCCTCCGGTAATTTCTTTCTTCCTTTCATCTATTTCTTTTCCTCCTTCATCCGTTTACAAAATAAACAAGACTAAGGATTGTTACATAAATCTCTGTTAGGATGAAGGTGGAGATGAAGTATTAGTAAAAACATCTGTAGCAATCAAATACTGATAAAATATTTTTTAATTAATATATTTTATATTAAAAAAGTTCTGAAACCGTATCAGTACGCCACGATGTAGTACCAAAACTGTATCGTTTTGGTCATCAATCGAAAATCCGGTATGGTTGGAAATTTTAAACCTTGATTTGTAGGAAACAAGTTGTAAAGAAAAAAAAAGGACAGATTCATGATTTTGGTACAAAGCTTGTAAAACCCCTAGGTAGTTATTATGAGGGATGCTAGTAAATGAATGTACATCTAATAATGGTATCAATTGGACAAAGGACATGTAATTACTAGTGTTAATGCTACCGTAAGTGTGAATATAGGATTACGTAAAAGAGTCTCTTCTGAAGTCGTATCTTTTACATATATTAAAATACCAATTATATTCATGATAAAGTTCGGTGTTGTATACCATCCCAGGTGCTGTAGTGCTAACAGGTGACAGGGAAAACAAATAACTGAATGTATGAATTATGGAGGGGTTTGAGAAACTTGATGTGTATGGTTATTAATAGGATAGAATAAAAATGGCACTACTACTTGGAAGCAATTAAGTGTAGTTCCAATCAATGACAAAATAAGAGAAAATAGGTTAAGCCATGAATATGTTCAAAGATGAAGTGAATGAAGTAGAATCAATTAGAGCTATAAGAGTGAGGTATAAAGAAAATTCTTTAACAGAGTAAATGTGAATATGAAATTTTTAACTAAAGTGACACAAACTTGCATTGAGTTCAATGGAGAGATAATAGATCCATGAAAATGGCTACTGTAATTTGGTTTAGTAGAATATGATGATGGTGATATCAGTGTGAAAATGCAAACTCAGAAGTGTACCAGACTTAGATATATGGCTTCAGTCTTGCCTTGAATATTTGTTTTCCTTATGAGGCAAACAAGAGACATCACATTGTCCATCGATAAATCAATAAGAATATATTAAGTAGGAGCTCACAATGGCTGCACAAAGTGGATTGTTGGTTCTGCTTATTCAAGAGAGAACCCCAACTATTGTTATTTTCTTAGCACTATACTTCATTTAGTATGTAGGCTCATTTTTATGCCAATATTCATATGCCCAGACAACCATATGTTTCCCATTGACAAAGACATTTCATGATAAACAACCTTGCAAATGAATATATTATTTGTTCATAAAACAAATTGCCAAATGTAGCTTTAGCAAAGCTAGTAGAAAATGGATTTTTTCTAGTATTGAAAGAAATTTTATGGTCAAGTGCTATGAGGATAAAATTACTATTGCCCACTTACAATAATTTGTATCTGCAGAATTTGAAAGGAATCATTCTTACATTTTTTGTTTTTTTAATGCAATTCAGTTTCTCATGGGTTTAACTGTAATTACTCCAGTTGCATACCAAAGGTTACTCGGGCATTTAATGATTGCAATGAATTGTTTAAATAACTTTACCAATTCATCCTAATATTGGTTGGGTAACATGCGTTTAATCAGATGGAGTATACCGTAAGAAAATATTTGAAAGAAAACACAAATAGAACAATATCCATTCAATTCTATGGGATCAAAGGCATCCGTTTGGTATTGTTCTCCTCTGAGATCTCAATCCCTTATTCACCCTGTCTTTTTGGCTCTTCTTGGTTTCTGTGGCTACAGAGTGGGTGCTACTTATAGGACTCATATATTCAACATGAGGTAGCCTGCCATGATACCACAAGGTGGAATTGCATTATTTTCCTTGTTTCTTGTTATACCTAAGTGTACACTCTCTTCCTTGTTATCTTTGGCCTCCTTGATGATGTTGGATAATGCATATTACTGGGTATGAGCTAGAGAATTAATCATGGATCTAACATCTTTCTTTCCAAATTAAAAGAGGTGCATGGTTGGGAGTCTTTTACCATTTTAGTCAGCAGGCAAAATATATTACTGCTAGCAAACTGAAATAAACATTGCATTAGTATGAAGACATTAATGGGTCATGACGTGGTACCTGGTGGTATCAGTATTGATTGAGAAGGGGGCTTTCATCTTTAGAAGGGAGCCAGAGGAGGGAGCTTTGCTGTGGAATACGGGAAGCTTCAATTCCAGAAGGGAAGAGTGTGTGCCATCAAGAGATGGAGCAGGAGGCTTTAACTTACGAAGGGGTAACAGTGAGAAACTTCGGCTCAAATTTCAAAAAGGTTTTCTATTTTTTTTTTACTGCAGTCGTTCTTCCTGGGTGCCTTGCATCGTCCATAATGGCATTGTTGGTGGAGATTGTTAATTAAACAGATTTTAAAGTATGGTTTATATGCCATTTTTTTTTGGGGTTAAACTAAACAGATTAATCAAAAGCATTGATTAAACATATTATAAGGACAACGTATTAGTTTATACTATTTAAACAATAATATAATACTGTCTATAAATTTTTAGTGAGTATTTGTAAATTGCACATATATATCTTTAAATTAGACACATCCATTGAATTGATTATTAACTTATAACTTAAAAGTTAGTATATATTTTAATAGATTTAATATTATTAATGCTATATATTAATTATTACCTATATTTTTTTTAACATTTTATTACTTTATGAATAATTTATTAATTTATAGTGATATAAACTTCTATCAATATGTACAAGTAAATACAAGTAACTGTATTTCTTATAAATACAAGTAAATAGAAGTAAATACAAGTAGAAGGGAATAAATGACTTTAGGCATTGAAGCGCGCCGACTTCATTTCAATTGAAAACTAATATGCACATATGAAATTACATTATAAACCTTGAGGATATCTTTGAGAATGTAACTACAAAGTCCCAAGTTGAAACTCAATATCTTTTTTATTGTCAGCTTAACTCTTTTGAAGACTTTCTCCATCGTTTTACATTGATCCAACTTTTTTTAATTGTTATCCTTGTACTGACGTTGAGTGTTTTGCTTTTGCTTCATATAAATCTCCATACGGGTCTGTTTAAGTGGGTCAAAAGTAAGATCCCCATCCCATTTTCCATCATTACATACACACGCATATTTTTGTTGCCATCAAAAGTATGTTTTCCAATACTGAATTTTTGACTTCAATGCTCAGAGTCTCTTGTTGCACTCTAAAATATGGAGAGTCTCTTGTTGCACTCCAATACTGTTTAACGTGTAATTTTTTAATTTATCAATGTAATTTTTTAATTTATCAAGGCTGTAAATTATGTTAATGGGCCAGAAGTTGTCAGTTAACCTTTATACACTCACTTCAATTGACATCTCTTGTGAGAAATCCTTAAAAACCTGTAACTGTATGTTGCATTTTATCTTGTTTGCTATCTGTTTTATTTAGCACCTTAGTTAAATTAAAAGCTTACAACTTACCTTAAGTAGTTTATAGATATAGTCAACAATATTTTTTCATTTAAATTTAAATTTTAGAAATTTAATTTCCCTGTTTCTCTGAATTTTAAATTCATCACTTATTTCTGTTTGCCAATGAAAAAAAAAATGATAAACCCAGTTAGCCTCTTATTGACTATCCCTGGGGTGGTCGGCCCGACCCCACGGAAGTTTCCTACCAACCACCAGGGTAAATCAGGAAGCACTCGCGGTGGGCAGCCAAGAAGCCCAACATCCCTTAGATATAAAGTTTGGGAACTTTGTGTGAACTTTCTGTTTGACCCAATTTAAGTATCTAGTTTGGGAACTTTGTGTGAATGATATAAAGTTGAAGGAAAGAACCAATTTTGGTAATGTTCAATGTGCATTCCTATAACTATCTAATTAGATATTTGCACACACACACACATATGTATGTTGGTATGATTACAAGCAAGGTATTAAATGTGGTGGCATTTTAGTAGAAATATCTTATTCCGTCGGCTGAGTGAAAGTGGCATAGGCTTGACCAATGTTCAAAAGCTCGATCCGTGTCAAAATTTCTATCCTTCATTGTTTCGATACATGCTGTTGGTAATAGATTGTAGTTGAAGAAGGAAGGGGACATTGTCTGTGCTAGCATGGTTTTAAATCTTATAATATGCCCAGGCAAAATAGTCAGAGCAAATCATTCAAGTAAATTATTGAAACTTCATACCACTCAGCATCGGCAATGTTTCTTTCCTTTGTTTCATCTCCTTTCTCCTTCAATCTTCAATCTGTTATCGACACCAGAGCATCGATATGATACTAAATCTCTTTTTAGTTAAAGATCGAAACTACGGTAGGACTATTTTGAACTTTGGTGCCGAGTGGTATTGAGTTTCGTTGATTTACTAGAATCACACTTTTCGACCGTTTCACTGAATCGGTACGAGATTTCAAATCATGGGCTTGACATAAGAACAACGGTTAAAGATCTTCTTATCACCATCTCGGAGCGATGCTTCTGTTACACTTTGAGATGTGACTTCTTCCTTCGAGATGTTGTTAGGACCTTTTCCGTTGTTCATGATGTGATGCTTCCAATGTAGGTAGCGAAAGCACCTCTTTCTCTAAAAGATGTAGGCAACAGACAAACACGTGCCCTTCCTTCCTTGAAGACATGGACAATGAGCAGCATTTTGCTTCCTTCTTTTAGATGCGGCAGCACTGTTGTGGCAACACCTAAAGACGTGTGGCAATGATAATAAGCTTCTCCTCTTCTCCTTCTCCCCGACCTCCATTTCGGATTAGTGCCACTTGGTACCACCTTAGTACTCCTTCGGCACCACCAGCACCATCACACTTGGCTTAGGACAGAATTGGAACAAAAATTTAAACTTTCCTTACATGTTTGAAAAAGTTAATCTATTCATATTCGTAGTCAGAAGATCCGGGAAGGGTATGCTTTGTCATCAACAAAATTTTTGAAAAGGTGACTGCTGGTTCCTGGAGATACAATATGAGTGACTTTGATAACATTCAATTTTGAAGTTGAAAAATATATTGGGAAAGTCATTGATTTTGAATGTAGAAAATTTTATTCGCATATTGGAATAAGGCACTTGCTAACTTAAAGGGTCGTTATAAATCACAATAGACCTGTAGGGCTCATCATACTGTTAATAAAATACTTGAGGTTGTGGTACTTCGTTTTGGTTACTTAGAGTCAGGTTTGTTTAACCCTTCTTCTAAATGCTTTATCAAGCTGGCAATAGCGGAGTGAAGGTGTTGGATCTATTTTTTCTGTCATGTTCAGTTACTTGGTGCTCCTTATTTCTAGTCTGATGCTTGATTCAATTGTCTTTCTGTTCAGAACCCCCATCTTCTTCTTTCTAGTCCTCACTTCACTGTTGGCCAAAGCCCGACCTGTAATTTGTGGTTAAAGGATCCATCTGTCAGTAAAACAATTTGCAGATTGAGACATTCCCAGGTACAAATGTGGTTATTGAAATTGGTAAACAGATATTTTGAGTTGAAAGATTCATTGTATTTTTTTTTTTCTGTCATCTTTATTATTGTAACATCAGCTTGGAGGTTCATCCGTAGCAATGCTTGAAATAGTAGGAAGGAAAGGAGTTGTGCAGGTAAATGGAAAGACTTTTGAGAGAAACTCAAATGTTGTTCTAATGGGAGGAGATGAATTGATTTTTAGTGCTTCAGGGAAACATGCTTATGTATCCTTTATGAAAATTTCTAAATATACTTGCTTAAGAGCAAATAGTAGACTGTTACTGCTTCTCGTTTTTGTTTTTCATTTCTGGTCTTGGGAGAGAAAAAAATTTCTTATCTGTAGGCAGATATTTCAGCTACTTAAGAACAACAATTCAGCTGTGTCGGTGCTTCCTTCTCCACTCGATATTTCAGAATCAAAGGTTCTCTCTGCAAAAGAATTACAAGTTGAGACCAGGTCAGGAGATCCATCAGCAGTTGCTGGAGCATCAATATTGGCATCCCTTTCTAATAACATAAAGGATCTGCCTGATGCACCATTATCACCTATTGACGAGAGCATTCATGAAGGTTTAGAAGAGCCTGCCTTGGATTCTGTTTGTGATGCACCAGAAGATTGCAATCCAGATCTTGAGAAGGACTCTGATATTCTAAAGGAAACCTCTGACAATGATGGGGGTGCTGAGTCTCCAACTGATAATCCTGATGCGGTCTTATCTTCTGATCTTGTTGGAGATGAGGTCATGCAACTTGATAGTATTGGTCCCGATGTGCATCATGACGATGAAATTGGGAAGGTTTCTTCTATAAACTATGAAACACGCCCCTCTTTAAGAATGCTTGCAGGATCCCCTACATCTGATCTGGATTTGACTGTAAATGCTTTCAAAGCATTTGATGATCATAGGGATTTCCTCAAGGATCTGGAATCAACAACTTTGGTTCCCACTAATAGATGCCAAGCTTTTAAAGATGGTTTGAAACAAGCAATACTTAATCCAAGTGATATTCAAGTTTCATTTGAGAAGTTTCCCTACTATTTGAGGTGAGATATCATGTTCATGTCTTTGCATATTGCTTACCTAATATTGATTATGCATATTATTCTTTGGTTCACCATTTTCTGAACAATTATTGTAGATTTCTTGATCTTAATTTTGTTTGCTCTTTATATTTATTTATTCTGAAAAATTAGGCAAAGAGCCAAGATATCAATCCCTTTCTCATACTTGTCCTCCATGGTACTCAGAAAGAGTATACATTGTTGACCCTTTTGTATATGTTGGTACATACTGAGTTCTGACAATATGGTGTTGGTTTATGCATCATCTTTATTTAAAAGTATCTGCATCATCTAGGTTGAGTAATGCATGAATTGAAAATAGAAAATAGAAAATACTCATCTCCATTGGCTTGTGTTTAATGCATGTTACTTGATCCTGTGTATAAGTTTTTTTTTTGATAAGTAAAAGTGGTATATCATGTATACAAAATGTACAAAATGAGATTTTAGGGTCTATTCATGTTTGTAGTATCATATATGAATAGATACCTAAAGACATGTATACATGTATCTATATGCTCCTGAATATCCTTTTACATCTATTGACCCACCCTCACAAAAAAATTTACGATTTCGGGCCCTCCATACATAATGTATCAACGATGACAAAGCTAAATGACGAGCCATTATCATTTGCTCTATGTAATATCACCCAAAGGCATGGATCCTTCTTTTATAGGTGTACATCTTTGGACACATACACAAATGCTCCTATGTTTGGAATGGGGGGCACTAGAGGAACAGATGCTCCTGTCTCTCTAGCACCTGTCCGTAAACTGTCGATCCTCCTCCTGATACTCCTGTCGGCCTATGGTGAGGAGCCTTCGCTCTGGCAACATCCAAAAAGTGATTGCATGACTCGGCTGAACATAAGACTTCCACACTGCGTGACCCGTGGCACTTTGGGACTAGGACTTTGGAAGAAATCATAAGCTCGAGTGACTTCGCTATCTTGTGAAAACCACTCTGTCATTCTCTGTCTAGCCATCTCAGGTGACTCAGCAATCTCAAGGATAAGATCCCGTATGTGTAATAAATGCTTGATCATTAGGGAATCTGAATGAGTTGCCTACCAGGACCACAAATCAATGTGACTTAAGTATGTATGATGTACCCACTTGATCCATAATGCATCCTCCTCCTGAATCTTCTAGAGAACCTTAGCTTGGAGGGTTAGGTTTCATGCCTGTAAGTCTTTGAATCACATGTAGCCCTCGTCTTTCGGTCTACACATATCTGCCCAAGACACTGGAGGGTGCTTGGATATCTACATGAAAGACCAACAGATGTTGTAGATACGGTCGATGTACCCTAAGGTAGCGACATAATAGAAAGCTAGAAGCACTCAACGCCTTAAAGTACTGCAGTGATAAGTTGTGCCTTGTTTGCTTAAGCCAATGTCCTTAGCTAGGCGTTGATCTGCCGAATTAGAGAATCAGTCATTATAAGTAGATATCCGTAGGTGTTGTGCAACTAGTGTAATTCCAAGGTACTTGAAAGGCATAGCGCCTTCTTGGAAACCTGTGATGGATAGAAAGCTTACTCTGCGTCGTATCATCAACTTCAACAAGGTAAATATTGGACTGCAGGTGATTAACCTGAAGTCTAGAAGTAGAACTAAACTTCTGGAAACATGTGATCAATGTGCCTATTGAAGATGTATCATCTCGATTAAAAAGGAGATTATCTGCATAAGCTAAATGAGCCAATCTAAGGTGTCCGCACTGCGAGTGGAAGCTAAAGCCTGCCATATCGTGCTCTGCTTCAACAGTCTCCCAAAGATCTCAATCTAGATCCCAAACAGGTATGGTGATAGAGGATCCCCCTGTCGTAGTCCTTGGGCGTATGAGTATTTAATATTGTAGGAAAAGGTAATACACTCACCCCAGACGCTCCTCATAACCCGTATGTATGAGTATTTAATATGAACATAGATCTAGTTGTCTAACACACACATGTAGTCATAAGGCTATTAATGTCCAACAAAGAGTCTGTTATGAGATAACTATCACAACCATATGATTGCATAAAGTTCATGTATAAAAAATGACATGATTATACAAATCGGAAGAGAAAAGAACCATGACGATGCACTCTGATTCAATATAATTTGATACATTTTATTTTATACAATTTTAAAAATAAGAAAGAAAATTTGTTAAAGGTTAAATTTAACCCATTAAGAATTAGATTAAACCCAAATACCCAATTTACTAAAAATTAAATCAAATTTATTATAAAAAAAGAAAAATGATGAATTTTATATTGTACTATAGAAATAAAATGGTTAAATAGAGTGAATATCATATTATGGGTTGATGACATTGATTTTTCTATGCCAAAAACATTTGATGAGCAAGATTTCTAATACGACGACAACAATAACCAAACCTTGTCCCACTATCTATAATGAAATAAAATAAATAATAATTTGTACATTATCATCAATTTTATTTAGTATAATTTTGTTATGAATCAACAAACAAGTTTTGTTCCATCTATTTTATTATGTTATTATATGAAACTATTATATTATTTTACATACTTTTAGATATCAAAATTATCCTAAATCAATTGTATTATTTTAAACATATTTTGTATCTAATATTGGAACCTTAAGTTTCAGGGTTCAATAAGATTCACCAGTCAACAATTCACCAAAATGATTTGCCAGAAAATTTGATAATCTTGATTAAGAGTGTTGGGATGTTTGACATGGGTGCCATGGGGATACACTAAGCCCTTATTTACACAAATGGAAGGAAATTAACTCCGTAGGTTCATGCAGCTCTTAGCATAGTATGCAATCAATTCTATGAATTAGCATTGTTCCCAAGCACAGTCTATACTCCTCCCCTTGTTTACCTTTGTTGAATGTGAGATCTTACAAGCGGAAATGGAATCAATTCTATTGATTAGCATTATTCCATTTGTGGGGCCTTGTACATGGGAAGGAATAAGGACTGTGCTTATGAACTGTGCCAATCATGGAATTGGTTCACTTCTCAGTGTAAATACAACATAAGAGTCTGCATACCAGAGTATTTGATAGTATCTACAAATTGATGAATTATTCAATTGGAATGTTTAAATACCTTATAGAGTACATATCTGAGGATGGGTGACCAATAAATATCTATAATGAAGTTCCATTTTGAATTGTTCTAAACTCGAAGGATTCTTGTTTCTTTAAGTTTGTATTCTTAAAATGTTCCGCATTTATTTTATGTTAGTAATTGTTTGAGAAATCTCTATGGCATCCATGGTAATTTGGGTTGTGAGGTTCAATAATGTTGTAGCTAAATAGCCATCACGAAGCACTCATTTGTAGATCTCATCTTTTGTTTTTCTTCCAACAAGTATAATATTGATGCATGGCTAGCATAATGTTTCCACTTGAAATTCAAAGGATTGGAATATTTTTTGCTTGTTTTTATTTATTTATTTATTCTTTGAGAAATCTCTAGAACTCATCCACTTGTTATTCATTGTTTGAAATCTTGTACAGTGCTATATTATGCTGGATGATACGGTCAAAATATATTCTTTCGATAAATTACTGAACTTGATACTACTCAGCACAAATAATATATTATGTGCTGTGTTAATCATGTGGATTAGTATCGTGTTATTGACATTCAACAACACTTCTTGACATGCTTATAAACACGTCTTGTTTTTTACCTTTTATAGCTCTTGTCTGTACAACAAAATATCAGTAATACCATTGCATATAAAACACAATAAGAAGTTAGGGATACTGTTATGTTTTCTTCTTTTTCATCTTATTCCCCCCTTCGATTCTCCACCGGCATCATATGTTGAGGTCGGTATTGAAACAATATCATTTCAGGCAAAGTTCAAAACTGTCACTGTTTGAGATTTTGAGCCTTAGCTTGCGTAGGCTAATTTCTAAAAAACTTACCCAATCTACCTGAAGAAATTACCAAACTGATTCTATCATAAATAAGAGCAAATAATTGTTAGTATCAATCAAACTCTTATGCCGATTCTGCTTACCAAACTGTTAGTCCTTTGTTGTTGGCACTTGCCTAGTGTTGCATGTTGTACTCTCTTCTCTATATTGAAGAACTTTCTTTAGTCTCATATTGAGATATTGCCTATTATATTTTTTTATGTGCTAATTTACATAAATGTTATCATAATCTGATGTATTGCTTGTCAGAGATTGCCCTTTGGTTATACTGCTCCAAGTTTCTAAGTTTAATTGAAAAAAATGGCACAACCATTGTCCCATACATGCAGACGATACAAGACTATAAGCTGTCTTATTTCTTCAAAAATCTTGTTGGAAGGACCATTAATTATCTTTTTCTTTTTGATCTTCCAGTGAGAACCTGAAAAAAATTCTCATGACTTGTGCATTGATTCATCTGGAACGCAAGGAATTCATAAAGTACACTGCAGATATTTCATCAGTAAATAATCGGATTCTATTATCTGGCCCAGCAGGTACGATTGAAATTGTTAATTTTCAAGAGTAAAAACTGATTTTTGCACTCAATAATCTAAGAAAACATAAGATGTGTTTATTTAACTCTCTAGGATCTGAAATATATCAAGAAACTTTAATAAAGGCCCTTGCCAAACGGTTTGCTGCAAGACTGCTCATTATTGATTCTCTTCTGTTACCCAGTGTAAGTTGTTTCTATGATTGAATATTTTTTAAATAAAAATCTCTTACAATTAGTTATTTATTTTGCACTTAACATTGGAAATTGAATATTTTATCATCATGATGATAATACTTAAAATTATCACTAATCTTTAATGGGAACTTGAAAACAATTGATTGCAGGGATCATCTTCGAAGGACCCAGAAACGTTAAAAGAGAGTGTGAGAATGGATAAACAAGGCATCTTTTGTAAGCCCCGTACCGCTCTTATTGACAGCGTACAACTGAGAAAACCGGCTTCCAGTGTGGAAGCAGATATTGCAGGGGCATCTTTAAATTCTCAATCTCTTCCAAAGCAAGAGATATCTACTGCAACATCAAAGAACTGCACATTCAAAGAAGGTTAGCCATGTTCTAGTTTGTATACTTATATTGTTGAAGTTGTTTTTATAGTTTATGTTGGCTGTAAGCTTAATGAAACAGTATCTTGATTTTCACAGGTGATAGGGTGAAATATGTTGGCTCATTTCCTTCAGCAGGCTTTCCCATTCAGCCACCTCAAAGGTATAATACTATTTTGAAGTATGTTCCAATATTTTTACTATTGGTTAGGGGTGTCAATTCGAGTGGGTTGGGTTCGGGTCGACGGGGAATTTTTTTTTAAAGTCCCAACCTGAACCCAAATTTAACCCGAAACTCCTAAACCCGAACCCGACCCGAATAACCTATTCAAAATGATTTTTTGGGGATTATTTTCCGTATAATTCTTCACTTTTATCTCAATACTTTTGTCATTACCATACTAACATTGATAATAATATACATAAAAAATCATCTTAATTTTCAAAATAAAATTTGATTTATCCCCCCAAAAAAAACACCCACTAAGTGACTAAACCTTAAATTTGGGTCAAATCGGGTCAACTTGAACCCGACCCAAACAAATATTTTCAACCCGAAATCTCTCCAACCCAAACCCAACCCGAATCCGACCCGAACCCTAAAATTCCGAACTTGAATTTGATTTTTTCGAGTCGACGGGGTCTGGTCGTCGGGTCGGTTTCATTTTTGACACCCCTACTTTTGGTTTATCTTGTATTCCAATTGTTTTTTCATTACTAACTATTAAACTCTATATCCTCTAGTAAGGATTTAAAGGTTTTCTTCCTCGCTAAGGTATCACTCATAGTTCTGACTCGTTATCATGGTATTGTATATCTGTGTTCTGATAGCAGAGGAAATTTTTTACTGAAGACACCTACATAAATTGAACTATTATATTCCTAATGGAAGCTTAAGTGCTGGCACTATGACTTTGCTCCATGTTGCAGACTTGCACTTGTTATGTACCTGCAATTTTTCACCTTTTTGAATTTTTCCATGTAATATTTTCTATTGTGGAATCGACTTTACATAAACCTGGCTTGCTTTATTTTAGAGTATTTACTTGGTAGTTGTTACACTTCTCATGTATGAATATGAATCCAATCCTCTCACTTGATACAGTCATGTACGAGTGGTAGAGGCATTTAATGGATGCTATTATTACATGATTTTAGAGTATTGATTTGGCACATTGAAGGTTCGAAATGTTGGTCCATGTTTGTTGGCATGGGCAAATCATAGCATTCCGCCTGTGGAACAAAACTGAAATGTGATTGGTACAAATATAGACAATACCTACCTTTTGTTTTTCGGCTTATCTACCAAAATTCAGTGTTAACCAAAATCTGGCTTATCTTATTCTCTATTCTAATATTTGAAACAAGAGGAAGCCTTCACTCCGACTTTATTGTTCTGGAGGGTACCTCTTTGTTTAACCACATAAGCTGAGCCTACCCTTCTTGTTGCAACTGGCACTATTGTTTCATTCTGTACAAAGACCTAAACTCCACTGAGAAAGGAACTTTAAGCATTGGTTGCTAGTTGTTAAACATTCCATTTTATAATATGATTTGGATTTTCTTACCATATATAGTGTGGTACAACCATTTGTTTTTACTGATGCATCTATTACTTGTTTTTTAGCCTTATCACATGATAGAAAACAATACACTTTTGTATAAACCACAAAAATATCATTAACTGATTAATTCTATTGATTCTCTTTTGAATCATATTATTGTCTACAGTGGGCCTTAACTAGTATAGCCAAAATGCTTCAAATCCATGTGATTACATTGTAAAGTATTATAAAGTTTAACAATTGCCTCTATACGCCTGACTTTAAAGTCTCTTTATGAACTTAGGCATGTTTGGTCCTGTTGTCCATGCATGGTTATAAAACATGAACTGGACAACTGGCTGATTTGAGCAGAGAACAAAGCAACCTGAACCATGGGACAGTCTCATTCACTAGTAAACCTGGCCAGTTCATTTGATTTCCAGAGTTCAACTTTTCTTAAAATTTAAATTTTCTTGTATATTTACAATTTGCACTCATATACCATATAAATATTTTCATATAATATAATACTATTTATAATAAGCAATCTCTCATCCTTCGCGTTATAATATACTACTATTTATAATTTAGACTATGTTCTCCCTTTCCTAATCAATCTCTCATCCTTTCCCTTCGCCCTGCGATATTTTTCTTTCAAATAACCAAGTTTCTTCCACTTTATTTTTATGTGGTGTCACTATCTTGATTGAGTAAATTGTTCATTGACAATCATCTTTTTATATCATTGGATGCTTTGTGATGGAACTTACTAGTTGTCATCATTGGTTTAGTAACCTTCCGCGATATTGGTAAATAGCGGTTAGGATTGCTACTTATAAATACATTATCTCGTCATTATTGTCCATATTAATCTCTCCTGCTTATGTTATAAGCTTGTAACTATTCAGGACAATTGACTCAGCCATTTTTTCTCCCTAATAAGCACGATCATGAGGTCAAGTATTGATGGGTAGCCTATAGCCTATTTTGTAAAGGAAACATGGTTTGAAAGCTTGTACCATGTTGAGTGAAACAGTCGAAATGTATTGTTCTGGTAAATTACCAAAATTCAATGCCAATTGCCATTGACAATGTCTCCTTCGTATTCTTTATCTCCTTCTTCAACCTCCAATTCGTCACTGCCACCATGCAACGGAACGCCGATATAATACCAAAACAATATCGTTTTAATTAAAGACGAAAACTTCAACATAGCTTGAGACTATGAACCTTGAAAGGAAATAGTTTTTTATGTTTTTTTATTATGGTTTTCTTTTTATTGATTCTTCTGACTGTTAATATGTTGGTTGCTTTTGTCATGCTCGACTCATTGTCTATTTTTTTATATGCAGGGGCCCGAATTATGGGTACCGAGGGAGAGTACTTCTTGCTTTTGAAGAAAATGTATCCTCGAAGGTTGGAGTTAGATTTGACAAACAAATTCCAGAGGGTAATGATCTCGGGGGCTTATGTGAAGAAGATCATGGATTCTTTTGCGCTGGTGATTCTCAGTTGACCTTTTTGTTCTTGTTTTCAAAGTTGTTTATAAGTACTAGTTTTTTTTCTCTCTCAATTAACTGTCTTTTATACAGCTGATTTACTTCGTCCAGACTTCTCTGGGAGTGAGGAGCTTGAAAAGATTGCAATCAATGAATTGTTAGAGGTATGCTATTTTGTTCTCATTCTTTGCATATTGATATACAATTGGCATGCATTTGGGATGTTCCTCACTATTATCCTTTTTCAGGTTGTGACAGAAGAAAGTAAAAATGGCCCTTTGATTGTTTTTCTCAAAGATATTGAGAAATCTATATCTGGAGTTACTGATTCATATATGACAATGAAAAACAAGCTTGAGTTGATGCCACAAGGTATTCTTATAATCGGGTCACATTCACAGGTTGACAACCGCAAAGAAAAGGTAATGACCTTCTTTAATAGGTTTTATATTCTAAACAATTTGTCTCAATTTTTTTTTCCTTTATGTCTTCTATAATTTTCATGGACAAAGTACTTTATGCAGTCACATCCTGGTGGGCTTCTTTTTACAAAATTTGGGAGTAACCAGACGGCCTTGCTTGATTTGGCTTTCCCGGTACCTCTAATTACATTTCACTTGCTTGCAATACTGTTGGATTTTTTTTACTCATGAGTTTGAATGTCTTATCATTTATATGCTTCATAGTCCATGCTTTTGATGCTATCTTCAAATTGCTCCATTGATGTGGTATTAAGCTTCATGCAGTGAGTAAAGCATTTTGAACAGAGATTCTATTTCATTTTATATGATTCTTTATTTCAAGGTTTAAAATTGCGAGTCAGAATTTCGGTATATGACCGATATGGTTTCAATACCGTATCATGCCGATATGGTTTCGCTACTTTTTAAAATATAAAATATATTAATTAAAAATATTTTTATGAACATTTGATCATTGTAGACACTTATTAAGTTAAATTTGAGATGTTGAATGATGAGTTTAAATTTTGATATTATTTCGTGATATTTGATTCTTATTACGGAAAAGTCAATTTAAGTTAATTGAAGTCACTAAGAAGGTTAAGCTATATTTAATTTAGATATATTTTGAACAATTTAAAATTAAATCAAAATGATTTAGTTTATTAGTAGTTTAAACTTCTTATTAGGGGTAATAAGAGGTTTTGTTTTTCCTCTTTGTTTATTTTATTGAGGAAAAAAATAATGAATAAAAGAGGAAAAAATTAATAAGTAAAAAAGAAAGGAAATTTTAATAGGAAAAAAGAAATAGTTGTTTAAACAATAAAAAATTCAACTGCAAAAATAAAAATAATTCATTAAAAAATTGAAAAATGAAAAAATTGTGGCTTCTACTGCGAGTGCCACAACCTTGTGGAGATTGTCGTCGAGGTCGCGAATCCTTTGCATCTCTGCAGTAGCCGCCAGGTGAGTCGACCCACCGTTGCGGTTTGAATAGCGGGCAGAACTATTTGCCAATGCCTAGTGGCACAACACGAGATTTAATGTCTAGGGGATCAAATTCTATAGAAAGGATGGCGATTGACTTTTGATACATCAACCTAGGGTATGCATGGTCTAGGAGATCAAATTCATTTAATCTCAGCCCTTGGTCTTCTCTGATTTTAACCCTCCATCCATAGTTTATAAAATCGTGATGCGGATCATAGGATCGTATGATCCTACGATTCAGATTCACTAAATCTATCCGGATCGGATCGGTTTTGTGGTGGAATCGGAATTGAATCGCTCAAAGTTGTCATAAGCGCGCGCTTCGCTTGCTTGAGCGCAAAGCGCGCCTGTTGCGCTTCAGGGACGCTCGAAGCGCAGCGCTTCTAAGAAGCACTGCGCTTCGCACAAAAGCGAATCGTTCGCTCGCTTTTGCACGAAGCGCAAAATTTTCCAAACAAAAAAAATTTTCCAAATCGGTTTTTATTTTCTTTTATATAAGTTCAAACTTCAAATTGTATAGCCCTAAACCTGCCT
>JBBPFP010000044.1:3713073-3723080 GCA_037974795.1 Kaempferia galanga | reverse complement strand
CCTATCATAAAATAAATTTATTGACTCATTCCGTAGAAAATATCACCCCCTAAATTATCCATCCTAAAAAAAATGATTAACTTGCTAGGTAACATTGAACTTGGGGCGACCAACCAGGCCCTAGGGTAAATCAGGGAAGTACACATGGAGGCTCTTCCCGAGATCCAACATTCTCAGGTTTGCTACCCATTAAGGAGAAAAATTCTCAATAATACACCGCACCAGAGTGTCAACTTTAGATCCCTGACTTATCACAGGAGGGCCTAAGGGGCCTCTAGATCCCTGACTTATCCATCCTAGTTTTTTGTAAGGGAAGCTTTGATGGAACGAATTGATTCAATTCTATTTCATTTATGCATTCCAAACACAACCTAGGTTCATTGGACTATCTAGAAATGTTGCTTTATAGAGCGATTTTTCAAGTTTTTTTTTTAAAATAGGGTTATTTTTTCATACTAGTCCGCTCTGTAAATTTCTTACTCTACCTTTTTCTCACTGATGTGTGCTCCATATTATGTTTGACACCATCAGTAGTTGGGGAGTTATATTTGGACATTCATGTAATTGTTATCTTGTTGGGGAGTTATATTCTTTATCCAAGCAATAAAAACTGAAATAAAATTACAGTTTAATTACACGTGTTCCATAATCTTTCATCCTGGAATGGTCAGGACAACTTTGGGAGGCTTCAGGAAAGAAGCAAGGAGATTCCTAAGACGATGAAACAGCTCTCCAGACTTTTCCCCAACAAAGTTACAATTCAACTTCCACAGGTTTAAATTGACATCTCACATTTGCATCTACCCTTTATTTTTATAGGAATTCTCTTTGTTTAAATACTAGAATTTCTGGCAGGATGAAGCCCAATTGTCAGAATGGAAACTGCAGTTGGATCGTGATGTTGAAACTCTTAAAGCCAAGTCTAATGTAATGAGCATACGATCTGTAAGTATAATCTTTTCTTAGGAATTCAAAGTACTGAACCATGTTGCCGTGTTTTGAATTTTTAACTTTTGTTTCTAAGAAATCAACATACGCCACTCTTACTTGTGAGTTTTTTTGTTTGTTTTAGAAGTCTTATTTGTCTTGGCTGTTTAAATTTCTCTTTAAACCTTAAATGGACGTACTGAAGTAAGCTGCTACAGTTTGGATATTAGCAAATGTTAATATCAATTTAGGTCCAAGCTTTAGCACTTGGGCATTGATTTTCCTTTTGTTGGTTTCACGTTTTAGCAAATAGCTTATTGCCAATAGGCAATATGCAGGTAAAATTCATGAAAAAAAATCATTTTCCTACTGGGTGCAAAACACACCTAACATAACTTGGCTGGTAGGTTAGCATTCCTAGAATTGGTTGATGTTTGCTTCATCATCATCACATTGTTAAAACCCGCATCTCATTTTCAAATTAACCAGGAGTTCTTTGCAAGTTTTAGTAGTAGTTGGGCTTTTAAATTGTTTACTAGTTTTATTTATTTTTAACTTAATTAATAAATTGAAATCCTCTTATTATCTGTTCTAAGTAGTAGTTGACCTTTTAATTTCCTATTTGTTTGATATTTTGGCTGTTCTATCTTTTTTAGCAAGAGACCAATTATGGTATTATAATAAAAATTGAGCTTCAGCAGATATTTGTTATGTTAATCAAAAGATGATATGGTATTCTATTATAATAAATATTGAACTTTAGCAGATCTATTCATTTTTATATATCTTTAATATATATATGCTCCCAACATAATAACCATCAAGTTCTAGCACTCAAGTTTGAGGATAGAGAGTGATCGTGCCTATAGGGGCAGGTACTTTGAGATGCTTGACGTTGACATGCAGTGTATTTCTCAATTTCTGGGTGGGGGAGAGGAAGCCACTGGACCCTGCTCGACTACACAGAAAGGTGGCCCATTCGACTTGTGGAGGATGTAAGTTTTGAACTGGTGGTTTTGACTTTGCTTTGACAAGTCCATAGAGTGGGTCCATGTCAGCATCTTGTTTTCACTTGGTTATGTTGTGGCCTCTGCATATTTAGCACACAGCTTGCTGTAAACTGACCTCCTTCAGAATAGATTATGAGTGGAGGCTGATGCAGGGTGTCCCTAAATATTGTTGCTTCAAGTCACGTGTACATTGCTTCACGTGGCAGGGGTGTCTGTGATGACAATGATGTTCTGCTAGAGAGGGTGTTGGTGTTGGGATATCTGGGAGACCCTGTTAGATAGAAAATAAGATAGATAGTGGGAGGAAAAAAGAGTATTTAAGACCTCAAGGAGGGGAGAATGCAATCTGTTTTCCTATGCTCAAGGCCTCCCACTTGAAGAGGGGAATAAAGAAGAGGTTCTGAGAACAGAAAATCTTAAACCTCCATATCTCTTACACCAAGTTTAGTGGGGTAAAATTAATTATATTTGATCAAAAAACAGATAGTTAAATCCATATATATATATATATTAAAACATCTAATAACTCATGATGAAACAAGCTATGTGAGACTCAACAGTTTATTTTAACTTGTATAATATATGAAATTGTGGTTGCATTATGTTCCTTTGGCTGCTATTAGTGCCCTCTCTTTGTTCAAGCCAACTCTGGTTTTCTTATCCTTTTTGCTATTCTTCATATTGGTAATACAAATTTTGGATCAGTTGTACTACCATCTTAAGTTTTTCATTTTATGCAGTTCTTGAACCGGTGTGGTTTGGACTGCAATGATCTTGAAACTGTGTCAATAAAGGACCAGACACTCACAAACGAAAGTGAGTTGCTTTCTGTGGCCTATCTAAATTATCACTACTGTCATTTCTAATGTTTTTTTTTGGGGCAGATGTGGATAAGTTAGTTGGCTTTGCTATTAGTCATCATCTCGAGCATAGTGCAATTGAAGTCTTGCCAAAAGATGCAAAAAAGCTCATTCTCCCCAGTGAAAGGTTATTATCATATTCTGGAACATTTGAATTGTGATTAGGTGGCATGGAGTCTATATAAAGCTGCCTCTAATCTGCTTAAATTGTTATCAATGACTGGCAGCCTTATGAAAGGGTTAAGTATGCTTCAGAGCATTCAAAATGATAGCAAGAGCTTAAAGAAATCACTTAAGGTATAACTGTGAATTTCTTTAGTTGTACCATTTCAATGTGGTTATTTAATTTTCAACTTCCATTGTTTCAGGATGTTGTTACCGAGAATGAATTTGAAAAAAGACTTCTTGCCGATGTTATTCCACCTAATGATATTGGAGTTACATTTGATGACATTGGAGCATTGGAGAATGTTAAAGAAACACTGAAGGAGTTGGTGATGCTTCCCCTACAGAGACCAGAATTATTTTGCAAAGGACAATTAACAAAGGTGCTTTATCTTGGTTTGCTCCTAACTATTGTTTAGTGAGTTCTCTAATTTTGCATACAAAAAACAAAAAAACTTGTTTTAATTATAATTTCTTAATAGTTTATTAAATTCAAACTTAAGTTGTAATTATATGTTCGTACTGCTCTATTAAATTGTAGTAAATTGTCAAAACGATTTACTCATGCACTTATCAAATAAACCCGTATCTCCTAATATGGTTATTATATATTACTTATTTTGTCACCTAATCTCATCTGTCATAGCTTATCACATTTCATATCAGAAAGTGCCGTCGAAACATTTTTAGGAGTAGGATGAGAATCTTGAAGAGTAAAGAAAGAATAACTAACTCACAAAGACTTATTATGAGATGCAACTAGAGAGAGGATGTGGAGTAATGCATTTGCAGTTACTTTTCTGAAGGGACTTAACCATTAAGAGTAGTCTGCCTTGAGACTCAAACCCTACACCGTTCACTTTCTTGGTCCTTGAATCCTAATTGGAAACAGAATTGTGGTATGGAACAATGGAATCATCTAGTAATAGGTTCAAAAGAAATTCAGGTATATAAAATGTAGGGGAAAATGATGAGGATGGATCCATGGAACCTATCCAGGTTTTTTGTACAATGAGAGATTCATTGGCTAGCTTGACAACTGTTAAGAAATGTTGATATAATACTGTAGGAGTTGATGTTACTGTATATGTATTTAGAATCTTCTGAATTTAGGAGATATGCCAGGGCAGATGTGGAAGTATCTTTATGAGTCACCAAAGTAGCTAATTGAGATGATGCATTTCGTTAGCTTAGGCCAGAGGAAGCTAGTGTATTCGTCAGCAGCATTTTATGACAATGGAGCTAAAAATGGATTCCTTATCAGTTGGCGGTTCATTCTATGGAAGGTTGTTCAGATTGTGCTACATGAGCAACATATGAGAGATGATCAAGTAGGTATTCATAACATCTATGCTTCAAGTGTCTTGGTTTTCCACATTAAATGCACTATCTAGAGCTACCCTATTCTCTACCTATCCTCACACCTCCCTTGACTATCTTCATGTGACCCACCAGACTGGTTTAACAATAACACCAGAGTATTCCAACATATTTTTAGAAGTAGGTGTTAGAGGCACACAACATGCCATATAAGTATCAGACAATGTGAGCCTTAATGTGCCTCCAAGAATTTGAATTTTCAATGGTTGAAGTTCAGGGCACAATGTATGGGAGTATAATAGCAAGAGCTTATCAATGCAATCTGAATGACTCAAGCATTATATTTGCATATGGTAGACAATCTGAAGTAATCTTTGGATCCAATGACAGATTCTGAATTTGACCAATGCGATAATTATTTGTCTATTAGATTTACCAAGTTAAAAGAGATTTTCAATAATCTCGTAAGCAAAAAATATGGCGCCGCTTTACAGACTGTTTGCATCCATGCTTGGTAGCAAGAGAAGAACCATTGAAAGATGCTCATAAGGCTCGGATTAATTGCCAAAGGAGGGACAATTCTGAACCGTTAACCCTCATGGCCAAATGCCTTAATTGCTCTTGCCTGAACAAACTTCGTCTGCTGCAACCCTGGATGCAAGATATTCCTGTTAAGTTTCTCAATGGTATGCTGGTAATAAGCATAGAAGCCCATAGGCTTGGAATAGCAGGAGGACAGAGAGTTGCTGGTAATACCCATTTATGAACTGATCCATTTAACACAAACTCAGACAAATTTGCTGGTCATGTTGTGTTGTATAAATTGTTCCTGACGTCTATTGTGTCCTCTATTTGTTTGCCTGTATAAAGTGCATTTCCTGTAATACCTTTAATGCATTACATTTGTTTTATCCAATTATAATTAGTTAAAGAACTTTTCTTCAACTACTTGAGTATCTCCTTCAGTTGTATGTTTGGCTTGGCACTATCAATTAAACATTGATGGATACACTTCTGAACATACAATTCTATGCATTTGCATTACTGAAGTTATGATGAAACATCCTGCTTTTTGTTAGGATCCCTAGAAATTTAAATGTTTAACTCTCTTTTCTTGTTTTCCAGCCATGCAAAGGAATCCTGCTCTTTGGACCTCCTGGCACTGGGAAAACCATGCTTGCTAAAGCCGTTGCTACAGAAGCAGGTGCAAATTTTATCAACATATCGATGTCAAGCATCACATCCAAGGTACTTATCTTGTGTTTTGGCTTATAAAAATGGGTTGCCTTATTGAATGGTTTATGCTGGCATTTGTGGTATGCAAGGCTCAAAATTTGTCATCAATATGTCTACCAGCCTTGAAATTCTCAAAATAAAGACCAAATAATTGTCTTCTGTTGTCAACTGAGGTTGAAAGATGGATAATATAAAAAATTATTAACTATCAAAATTAATAAATATAAATTTGGTTGTGTCCGAAAGATCAACTACGGATGCTATTTATTTAATAAAATTGGAGAAATATAGAGGAAATAAGAAAATCATGTTTTTTTTCTATTTAGAAAAGCTTACCATGGAATTCATAGAAAGGGGTGCTAGATTTTATGAACAAATAAATATCTGACAATTGTATTATATGATAATGGTCGTGCATTCTTGTAGTTAGTGTTAGAGCTCTTGAGAGTATAACAGACACTTTACATCATTATAGGTTTACATCATCAGTTCTATGCTTCTATCTTTTTTACGTTACTGCTAAATGATTTTACCAGTTTAGCATTAATTGATAGTTTAAATAAAATAAACTTGAGAATTTGAGAAAAGCTTTGGAAGGTAAATTTGAAATTTATAAAATGTTATATCAGTAATGAGAAACTATTCAGCTAACAGTTAAGATGGCGATCAAGAAATTCCTGTAAGAGTTGTTATTTTTTATCTATTATTCAAAAAGTAGGAGATATTGTTGAAAATATTTGTGATGTGATAATGATTGGGTTTTCTAATGTATAGGAGTAATAACAGATATGAGAATGATTATCATAAATGAAGAATCAAAGTACTATATACATGTTTAGTAGCAGCTAATTGATTCTATATCCAGTGATTCATGTAGCACAATCAAATAGTTAGAACTGACAAGGCTTATTGATATTGAGTTGTCAATGCTGTTCTTGTTGTTAGCTGAACAGGGACTTGCATAGAATGTCAATCCGTGATTTTTAAATTGATTGTACTTTGGAACAGTAAATTTATTTCTTTGTCTAAATTTAGTTTTACCCATCATTTGTTACAGTGGTTCGGTGAGGGTGAAAAGTATGTAAAAGCAGTGTTCACATTAGCCAGTAAAATTGCCCCTAGTGTCATCTTTGTTGATGAGGTAACATTATTGCTTAATTTTGATTCTGAGAATGGTAGAAAATTTGGCATCAATTTGTCTTCTGTTTTGTTCATTTCTATGTTTTTTAAAGGATGATTATGCCATTTCCATCTTGTAGGTTGACAGTATGCTGGGCAGGAGAGAAAATCCTGGAGAGCATGAAGCAATGCGCAAGATGAAAAATGAATTCATGGTTAATTGGGATGGCTTGCGAACCAAAGATAAAGAACGTGTCTTGGTTCTTGCTGCCACCAATAGGCCTTTTGATCTTGATGAGGCTGTTATAAGGAGACTTCCTAGAAGGTAAATGTTGGGAATAGTATAATTTGAGTGTTACTCAAAATGATTGATGCCTTAAAGTGTTTTGTAATGCAGATTAATGGTAAATTTACCAGATGCATCAAACAGAAGGAAGATTCTGAGTGTAATATTATCAAAAGAAGAATTATCACAATATGTTGATTTTGATGTTCTTGCAAATATGACTGATGGTTATTCAGGAAGTGACCTAAAGGTTTGCTTTACTAGAAATGCTTTTTTCATCTTGTTTCAGTTAGACGCTTGAGTGAAGAGAGCTAATTTCTTATAATTTTTCAGAATCTCTGTGTGACTGCTGCACATCGCCCCATCAGAGAGATTTTGGAAAAAGAAAAGAAGGTCAGTGCTTAAGATTTTGGTATATAAAGGAAAGTTTTGTGAAGTAATAGTTTTTGATTAGTAGTGACAAGTTACTTTCAAATAGGAGTATACCTTTCAAGATGTCAGTATGCTGAAGGAAAGTTTTGTGAAGATTATCATTCATTTGACATACTTTGTGGATTGGAGTGTGAAGACTTGACATGCAAAAATTAAATGTTGCAGAGATAAGAATGCTTAAGATAAGGTTTTTGAATTACAGGACTACACCAATAATATCCAACATCAATCAAACATTAGTCCACTAGATGGGGGTTGACTATATGAATCCTCCAAAACCATTGGTCTCTATCTCCTACTATATTAATATCATCTCTTCTCATGTCGTATTTGAGTCTTTATATATTGCTTTTAATACTTATGATCCTACCCTCTTATTAAATATACTTCCTTTAACTTGCATAATTTAATTATAAAAGTCATGCACGTCTTCTTTCTATTGATACTATACTTGAGATGTATAGTAACCTGTGTTGGCTAGGTAAGTTTTCTTTAAGGATGACCTTGCAATCCTTCCAAATCTTTTATCCTTCTTCCCAAAAGTCAATTTGCGATTTATTATTATTTTTTACTTTTGAACTTAACTTAGGAAATATTTTATAAAAACAAACTAATATCCAATAAGTGTAATAAGTGTAAAAGGGAAACTAAAGAAAATTTTAGATGATAAAACAAATAACCTAATTGATTTGAATATTGATATAGTGTTAAGCTATATAGCCAATGTCAAATAGTTGGGTAATTATTGGAGATTGTTAAGTTCATAGTTTCCATAATGCTGAAATAGCAAAGAGGGATATTGTGTTTATGACTGCCGTTGCATGCCGTTGTTCATATTGTTGTTCCAGAATGGGATTTATTGACTTTCAAAACGTACAGGAAAGGACTTCAGCAATTGCACAAGGTAGACCTCTACCTACACCATATGGAAGTGAAGATATTCGTCCCTTGAACCTTGAAGACTTCAAATATGCACATGAACAGGTAATGTAGCAAAACATTAGACATGTGCATGACTAAAACTAAAGCATTAATAACTCTACTAGCTTGCCCTATACTAAACGGGCCGTTAACATCTTTGGAAGTTAAACTGTATTTTTTTCCGTCTTAGCTTGCCTTTAACACTCGTAGTTCATGGCAGGAAACCATTATATGTCACATGAAATTCTTTAAGTTATTTTGGGCCGTTGAGATTTGCCACCTGTAACATGAATTCTTTAATGCGAAATAATTATTTACTGAATTTTCACGTGCAGGTTTGCGCGAGTGTGTCATCTGAATCTACGAATATGAATGAGCTTGTTCAGTGGAATGAGCTCTATGGTGAAGGAGGGTCAAGAAAGAAGAATTCATTAAGCTACTTCATGTAGATCTCCATTTTGTGTATAGTCCTACCGAGACCCCTTTTGCAAAGCTAGCTCATCTGCCGATCAAAGTAGCGGCTTCGCCTGCCGATCTTGTATTTATTTTTCATAGCAGTTATTTATCAACTGTTAATTTTCATCAAATGCAACTCAAGTCTTTATCGAGGTGGTATAATCCATAGCTTTTTTACGGTCACCTTTAATTTTGGTCCTCAACATGGTTGAAGGCTTATTTATCTGTACATGATCATGGTAAAAGTAATAAAGAGCCTAACGTATAGGGGTTAGGTTCTTATGCAAGCAGCGGCTGGTGCGTTTCATTTAGAAAATGTATAAGTAAAACTTGTATTTGTTCTTTTTTGTTCTTTTGGGAAAAACATTGAAGTGCATTAATATTTGGTGTCATTTTTTCGTTTGTTTATCGAAAGAAAAATAGTATGTTCTTTTAGTGAATCTATGCTTATTATCTTCATTCATAGTAGTGCATTTGTGTATTTATGCTGGGCAATTTCGTGTTAATTGAAGCTCCATTTTTTCTGTTTGTTTTTTCCTCTTATGTTTCTTCAGCTTTCGAGTGCAGCACATTTACGTGCCCTCAACTTGAGAGGCTTGGCCATGGATTACAAATCTCCCCTCCCTGCAACTCGAGGTAGACGAGCCCCATCAAAGCATCGGCATGTAATTTATAAAAGTATCCGACGTGATTGATTGAATATGGCAAAATAATTATTTTTAATCTCTTTTTTATCTTCAATAAGTTTCTCTTTTTCATTTTAAATTAAAATAAAATACTTTCTACTCTCTCCCATAATTACATTTACTTGTAGCAAAATTCTTTCTTCTCTTTCATGAAATAGCTGAGAAAAGTTGTAGCTACTTCAAGTAGTTGCAACAAGCTGTTGCAGTTATTGGCTGCAACAAGCTATTGCAGCTAATGCAGTTAATATCTGAAACAAGATGTTGCAGTTAATAGCTGCAACAAGCTTTTGTAATTGTTACAGCTAATAGCTGCAACAAGTTATGACAGCTAACTATCACAACTTGTGGCAGTTAGTTGTGACAGGTAACTACCATAACTTGTGGCAGTTAACTCAAATAACTGTCACAACTTGTAGCAGCTACTTTAAGTAGTTGCAACAATTTATTGTAGCTATTTTAGGAGAGAGAAGAAAGAATTTAGCTACAACTGCATGCAATCGTGGGAGAGAAAAAAATAATTTTAATTTAATTTAAAATGAAAGAGAGAGAGAGTTGTTACATGTAGATGAGAGAGGGAGAGAGGGATTTA
>JBBPFP010000044.1:3688343-3699758 GCA_037974795.1 Kaempferia galanga | reverse complement strand
TATATTGGTTGATCCAGGTTTAAGGAATATTTATTGTGGTTGAGTACTGGATTTCCAAAGAGAAGACTGTTGTAGTGGTAATATTCTATTTATCAACTCGGAACATTGTACCTTCCAAATGACCCCTTTTGCTTGCAAAAACCACACTCATTATTACCAATCTTTATTTGAGATCAATTTTGATTGTTGAAGGGAGGCCTGGGTTGGGCAACAAAAATAGAAGGATTGGGAGGAGGAAGAATTCCTTTTTTTGTACTCGCTTTTTGCACCTCAAGACTTTAGGCGAATTTCTTTAGCTAGCGACTCATTAACTATAAAGTCAATAAAAGGAAGTGGATTGCAATGAAGAATGGTTCCATGAAGACCCTCAAAATCATCTTGAAGAGCCATTAGAAACTGAACTAAGTGTTGTTCTTTCCTACAAGTAACATATGGAGCAAACCTCGCAATTGTACAGTTCTGTAAGTGCTAACTGATCCCAAAGGTTAGAATTGCAAAGTAAAATTTCTAAACACTCATACTATTTGTTGTAGAGCACGAATGTCTATCTTCAATTGATATTGTTTTGTAAAATTAGATTGAGTATACAATCTCTCTAAGTGATCCCAAACTTCCTTGGTGGTTTCATACTTTGCAAATTGGACGCTTATCGATTGCAACATAGAGCTGTTGATCTAAATAATTTTTAAATTGCAAGCTTCCTAGATATCTAATTGTTTTGTATATTTTTCATCTTCACTATCTACATGTTTCACAAAGGTTTCCGAAACATACCCCCATATTCATTTGCCTTTCAAAAAATTCATCGTCACATAACTCTGATAGGAGTAACTTTTCCTATTCATTTGCATGCTAATAGACTAAAGTGAATTATTTTTTACACTAGTCATTATAACAATAAAAGCAATATACGTATCAGAATCAGGAGCCACATTTTTTTATCGTCAGGTTGACTTAAAGGACTCTTCTAATCTCCACCATTCAAAATGTAGCCTTAGATGTGAAGAATGTTCCCTCAAAATTTCAAGGTGATCCAATACTTGAATTTTTAAAAAAATACAATTCTTCTATAGTTGTCTCCAAGAATTTAAAAAAAAAAATTCTTTTCTTTCATATTATGCAATGAGATAGATTTGCTCTGATATCATATAAAGAAAATAAAGAATACAAATAGAATGACAACACAAATAGAAAGAGAGAAAAAAATAAATATAAAAAGAGACTAGCAAATTGTATTATGAAGTCTTAGACTTTATAAAAAAAAGAGATATAAATAAACAATAAAAATAATAATAAAAAGACTAATCTATCCTCTGTACCAACAACAATAACGAGAAAAAAAATAAAGTCAAGAACTCCAATAATGGTAGCCAAAGGGTGATATTTTTTATCTTAAATGGTTCAGTATTATCGGTCCCATAATAAAATATAGATAAATAAATTATAAAAAACATTTTATCCCAACACAGTCCTTTACGTATGAGAGGTCAAGCTCAGGTATTTTAATCCACTAATAATTGACCCTATCAGAAGGAGCCAACATATGACGTCAAAAACTCCAATAATGTATTTTGGAGGATCGCAATGATAACACATTTCGAGCTGTTTTGCTTACGTTTCATCAGGTGCTAAGAACCCAATCCATTGATGCATTTGATTGGCTTCAGTAAATCGAAAGAAAAAAAATCTTGAATGGCTTCAGTCAAGAGGCTGTCTCGTTCCTCCCGAGAATTCTTAGAAGAAGTAGAACAGCATCCAGTGAGATCTTTTCGTCTATATTTCTTCTTAATCTGGGCAAGTAGTTTCCTGTCCCTCTCTCCATTAATTTCTTCAGCGGGACACCAGACATTTGGATCCATTTCCATGGAAAGAACTTTAATTTTGTTTATGCTTCAACTTTTTCAGTTGGAAGTTGAACCACGTGTTCCTATTTCTCCTTCTTATCTGCTCTAAATCCTGCAATTGTTCCTTTGTTGTTTTCCCCTTTGCCTGCAACAAATATATGCTTTGTTCCCTAGATTCACTCCTCGACTTCTTTGGAATTGAAATCTTTTCTTTTCCAGTTCCTCATGGATCTTGTTTCCAGCAACTCTTCCTTTTTGCTTATTTGCTAACCGGTGCATGTATGAGACGGATTTATGATAAATTTGTAAAAATAGGGGAAAATTTGAGATTTTTCAGTGTAGATCTCATACTATGAAGCTTGCTTTGCTTTTATTTTTGGTTATCTTTCTTAATCTTTCCCTGAGTGGCCTCAGTGTGAATGGCTCCAGCATGAGGCCTGCTACAGTGCACGTTGGTGCCATTTTTTCACACAATACCACCATTGGAAGAGTTGCCAAGGTTGCAATTGATGCTGCAGTGAGAGACGTCAATGCGGATCCAAGCATTCTCCGAGGCACCAAACTTGTTGTTGAAATGCAAGACTCCAATTGCAACAACCTCATCGGTGTTGTTCAAGGTGCATAGCACATTGCCTGTTTGTTGAAATGCTTGAATGAGCTCTAACAATATGGACTTATTGTTTCTTCATGGATTTGACTTGCACAGCCTTGCAGTTCATGGAGACAGACATTGTTGCGATCATTGGCCCGCAGTCGTCTGTGATTGCTCATGTCATTTCGCATGTTTCGAATGAGCTCCAAGTCCCTCTTGTGTCCTTTGCTGCAACGGATCCCACACTTAACTCTCTGCAATATCCCTTCTTTGTCCGGAGCATCCAAAGTGACCTCTTCCAAATGGCCGCTGTTGCCGATCTAGTCGATCATTATCAGTGGAACCAGGTTATAGCAATCTTCATCGACGATGATCATGGTCGAAATGGAGTGACTTCTCTCGGAGATAAGCTTGCAGAAAAGCGCCATATGATATCATGCAAGGCTGCATTGCGGCCCGGGGCTACATCGAGCGACATCATGGACTTGCTGGTGAAGGTTGCACTCATGGGTTCAAGGATTATTGTCCTACATGTGAGCACAGATATCGGTATCAAAATTTTCTCCACAGCAAGATACCTTGGTATGATGTCAAATGGGTATGTTTGGATAGCAACAGATTGGCTTTCTTCTCTGTTAGATTCTTCCGCCCCGTTGGATGCAACAACTATGGAGACAATGCAAGGAGTTCTTGCACTGCGCCAGCATACTGCCGATACAAAGCTCAAGAACATGCTAATTTCAAGATGGAGCCAACTAATCAAGAATGAAAAGGCTGAAAATTTAAAATTGAACTCTTATGGACTGTATGCTTACGACACTGTTTGGTTGGTTTCTCATGCGTTGGATGCCTTTTTCAATGACGGAGGGAGGGTTTCATTTTCAAATGACTCGAATTTGCATGACGCGGAGGGAGGGATCCTACATCTCGAGGCCATGAGTGTGTTTGATGAGGGACAGGTTTTACTGGACAAGATTCTCAGCACAAGTTTTGATGGTGTAACTGGTAAAGTCCTGTTTGATCATGAAAGGAATCTGATTCAACCAGCTTATGATTTGCTCAATATAGTAGGAACTGGGTGGAGAACAATTGGTTACTGGTCAAATTATTCTGGTTTGTCAATTGTATCTCCTGAAAAATTGTATGAAAAACCAGCTAATCTTTCCACTTCAAATCAACAACTGCTCAGTGTGATTTGGCCCGGAGATACCATGGATAAACCTCGCGGATGGGTTTTCCCTAACAATGGAAACGAGCTGAGAATTGGAGTTCCAAAAAGATTTAGTTTCAGACAATTTGTTTCAGTATCATCAGATGGTAACGACATCAAGGGATTCTGCATAGACGTGTTCACTGCTGCTGTTAACTTGTTGCCTTATCCTCTTCCCTACAGATTTGTACCCTACGGAAATGGCCATGAGAATCCCAGCTATTCGAAGCTCGCTGAAATGGTTGCATTGGGTGTAAGTCTTAAGGAAAAAATGGTTCTGCATATTGGATTTCCGATTACTATATAGCACTAAGAAGAAACTTACTGAGCCTGATGAATCTTTGCTTGTTGTAGGAATTCGATGCTGCTGTTGGTGACATGAGCATAGTAACAAATCGAACTAAGATTGTTGACTTTACACAGCCATATGCTGAGTCTGGGCTTGTAATAGTCACCGCCGTGAAAAAGACTAACTCCGGCGCATGGGCTTTCTTGCAGCCGTTTTCTTGGGAAATGTGGTGTGTCACAGCGTTCTCTTTACTTCTAATAGGAGCAGTGATTTGGATCCTCGAGCACCGGCTCAACGATGAATTCCGTGGCCCGCCTAGAAAACAGATAGTTACTGTGTGTTGGTAAGTGTTCATCTGAACTTGATCTCACACAAGAATAAGCATTTTAATTCATTTGAACTTGACACCGTTCGATCTCCGATGGCTTTGCAGGTTCAGCTTCTCAACTCTATTCTTTGCACATAGTAAGTGAAAGCTACGTGATCTTCAGTAACTATGATCAGCATTCTTGTGCCATAAATATTCAGATTTCTCTCTGTTTGTCCACAGGGGAAAACACAGTAAGCACTTCAGGGCGTATGGTCCTCATAATATGGCTCTTCGTCGTGCTGATAATTCAGTCGAGTTACACAGCGAATCTGACCTCAATTCTAACTGTCCAACATCTGCAATCGCCAGTAACAGGCATTGACAACTTGATTGCTAGTGATGAGCCTATAGGGTTCCAAGGCGGTTCATTTACTGACAACTATCTTGCCGAGGAGCTTGGCATTTCGAGATCCAGACTAATGGCTCTTGGCGGCCCGGAAGACTACGCAAGAGCACTTGAGCTTGGACCAAACAATGGAGGTGTTGCCGCTGTGGTGGATGAGCTCCCCTATATCCAGCTCTTTCTCTCGACTCAATGCAAGTTTGCTGTGGTAGGATCAGAATTTACCCGAACCGGCTGGGGATTCGTAAGTTGCAGAAGAAGTTTCAATCATCGTGTTCAGTTTGCATGAATCTTAGTCTGTGTGTTTGACGTCATTCATCGTATTCCTAGGCATTTCCGAGGGACTCTCCTTTAGCCGTCGACTTCTCTACTGCGATCCTTACGCTGTCAGAGAACGGCGATCTCCAACGAATCCACGACAAGTGGCTGAGTACGGACGCGTGCAGCTCCGACATCAACGAGCTCGATTCTGAATCCCTCCAAATAAGAAGCTTCTTGGGTCTGTTTTTGATATGTGGAGTGACGTGTGTTCTTGCTTTGCTCATATTTTTTGTAACCGTGATTTGCCAATATCTTCGCCACTGTCCCTCGGAGGAGGCCAATTCTTCTATGGTGGGAAGTCCGAGGTCAAGGCGCAGCCTGCAGATGTTCTTATCTTTCATTGATGAGAAGGAAGAAGATGCCAAGAACAGGTCGAAAAGAAGAAAGATGCAGCAAGAAGAAAGCAGTGTGGCTGGCAGTGGAAGTCTCAATACGAATAGTTCCATTCAAAGTTCTGTGGGATTTAGCGCTACCATATCTCCATAACCGCAAGTATTCAGATAACATCAAATTAGACACTGGAATATTTTTTTTTTTGGAAATATTTTGAAAGTTTCAGAATGAAATGCTTTACAAATTGTCAATGATTTTGATGGCTAAGAGGAAAGAGAAGGATCTTAACTCGTATCGAATGTTTAACCGTTTACTCAGTCCGACTCAATTGTTGATAATGTTTGGATTCAGCCCGATCTGACCCGGCTCAGTTTTTCAGCCCGCAGGACAAGGCGAATTGGGCAACGGACGGTCTGCCCGTTTGCCGCGTCTGATACATTGTAGTGGGCCCACTCTTTTTAATGTCCTTTGGACACGTCGAGCGTCCACTCACCGGAAGCCACGTGGACAAACTCTCTCCGTTCTTATTCGTTCCGTTCGTCCCTCCCTTCCGCTTCCCGTCGAGTCGACGACCCACCGCTGCCACCATGGCGACTCGCCGGAAGCCCTCCTCGAAAACTGTAGAGATCCGGCCGCCGATCTCGGCTGAGGAAAATAAACCGCTGCCTGCTGAAGACCCACACCTAGCTCCGCCGAAACTTGGCATCATCGTCCCAACCGCCGCCGCGTTTTTCCTCCCATTCTTTTACCTCGTTTTCGTGCACTACCAGATCGAGCCCGAATTGCGTAGATCCATCTCCATAAGTGCCGCCATGAGCTTCGGCGCCTTCGTCGTGGCGCTGCGGATGATCCCCGTGGCGGCACGCTACGTACTGCGCCGAAATCTCTTCGGGTTTGACATCAATAAGAAGGGGACTCCGCAGGGAGCCATCAAAGTGTTGGTTTTCCCCTCCTTGCTTTCAACCTTGATTTTCTTAATTAAACTTCTTGCCTTGATGAAATTTTATGCCTTTGGGTTCGCCTGTTTGATGTTTATTTCGCTAATTTCTGACTTCCTGCAAGTTGATTGCGTGAAATTTATTGTTAATTTCCGAGTTTATAAATACTGGCGATTAAATTTACTTCATTTTACCTAAATAAAGTATGTCTTATGTTTGACCGTAGAGACACAAGCATTTCCACTTTCCACATCTTACGTTAAGAAGACTAGATCTAATAAGCTGACAGACTTTGTTAGATTTCAGTCTTGTAAGTTACCCCAGAGCATAATATGTCTTGAACACAATCGGGAATTCTATGGCCTTCGAACTTCTAAATTAGTGCAAACATTTACCTCTTAGAACTAGTAGAGTTGCATGCTGTTTTTTATTTTTATCCAACTTGAAAGAGAAGATTCGAGTTAGGTTAAACTGCTTTTGTCCTAGTTGACTAGCTTTGGCCATTTGAATTGAAGCTACCTGCTCACACAAAATATTCATATCGAGGCTTTAATGGGTTGGTTTCTTATTTTTTGAGGTTGCCATAATATTATTGTTGATAAGCAGTATGAAGTCTCCATATTATATATAAATTATTGACATTTGAATCTGCTATACATAAGAATTAAGGTATCAGCCAAGTATTATGTATTCCTTGGTTAATGTTTTAAGTTATTCATCAAGTTGACGCTATTTCAATTTATGCATTGAACTTGCTGGCATTGTTAAGCTGCCCTATAATGGAGACACACCATAGAGACTTCAACCATCAACATAACTAAACTGATGATCATTTACTTTGTTTTGGTTTGTCTATCTTTTATTTGTTTCAAAAGTTGGCTTCTCTTATGCATAAATATGTAGTAATAGTCTTTAGGTTGGACAATATTTGTAGATTTCAGTACAGAAATAGCTAAATCACTGAGAAAATAGGCTGATTTATTGCTGAAGAAGTGTTTTAGATTTTTATGAGTTTTTTATTTTTATTTTTTGGGTTTAATTTTAAGCTACTGAATTTAAATTCGAAATGTTTATTGTCTAGTGCTGTAGTATTTTACTTGATTAGAAATCACTTAATATAGTTTTTTTTTTCAGTTAAACTCTCACATAAAATATTTATAAAATATCAGCCTATTTTCACTGGCTATTAATGAAGACTTCTTGCGTGAGCTTACTGAATGGACAAGTTATTATGGATTAAATATTTAGGAATCTGTATAGTGCATTAAATATTTATGGATTTCTGGACATACTTATTCTCTTATTGATATTCCATCATATTATGCATAAAGAAATTCATAATGGACACAATTTTTTTTTCAGGCCTGAATCTTTGGGCATCGTTATTGGATTTGTCTACTTGGTTGTTGCTATATTGTTTCAGCATTTCAACTTCACATCAGACTCCATTGTATGTATATTTGTCCTATATGAAGTTCATAAATACATGTGATGTTGCTGTGTAAATGTGCATCTCTCAGTTTATTAATTTTGTGAACGACTCTTCATAAATATACCAAAAAAATAACAAAATTGTTTGTAGGCTTTCTTTTGCTGATATAATATGATCCACTTCAAATGCTGTTGGAATACTGTCATAGTGATAAAATGGTTTAGTTGAACTTTGCAAAATGACAATTTTGAAAGCTGCATAATATGCACTCCTATCTTCAGTGTGGTTTAAGATTTAGAAAAGATGATCTATGCCACCATTGACATCCAGTACCTAATAGTATAGGTTCTCATACATGTCAAAATCCTAAGACAATCCATTAAACAGTTATGCTATTCCGTTCCAGGTCTCTTTTGCATTAGGAAAGTTTTGTTCTCATTTCTTATCACGTTGTCAGTTGTTTGGTGATAGAGACCAGCATGGCCATGTATGCTTTCACTCACATATTTCAACGTTATGTTGTATTTTATATTTATGGATTCATTAGGACTTAATTAGTGCAATGTAGCCTTTTGACTTACCATACTTTTCTGACTATCTAAATGTGGTCTATTCCTGGAGATGTTTTTGTGACTTGTTTCACATTCTGATTTCTGATAATTTATGTTCAAAAACATAGTAGGGGCTCAGAATTGCAGATGGCTCACTTTTCAGATAATGCAAGTGCATGACGCATTTCTTTTCAGAAGTTTAACATATGTATATGGATTTTTAGTTACATGGTTGAACTTCTTGTTCTGAATGCAGTGGCTTGTTGAATATAATGCAGCACTGGCTTCTATCTGCTTCATGATTCTTCTGGGATTTGTGGATGATGTTCTTGACCTCCCTTGGAGAGTGTATGATCTTCTGAAGGAACTTTTATTATATTTAATTCTTCTAGTATTTTCTTGTGTTACCTTTATTGTTGACAAGTTCCCACAGCCGCTATATCTCATTCATATGGAGTCCTGCAAGCTGTTCCCTAGTTTCTATTTGAAGCTGATTGTCTTTTCTTTTCAAGAGCAGAAAATTGGTGCTACCCTCATTTGCAACTCTTCCCTTGTTAATGGCATATGCTGGGCATACTACCATCATCATACCAAAGCCACTTATTCAATATGTTGGAGTAGCTGTTCTTGATTTAGGTACTTCTTTGTTGGACATTAATCACATTAAGTTTTTGCGTATGCTATCTGTCCAGAAGATATTAGTTTTTGATTTTTGTGTTCACTGTAGATACTGTGGTTTGCATGGCATTTAGTGCCACAGTTCTCAATCCAAAAATGAATATGGTTTTAACAATTATCATTTCTCTTGTTGCATTTAGTCATCATGTCAATAAAAATATTTACACACACGGACACATAGACTGATGAATCTTGGGAATGAACAAAGATAGATACCTTATGCATGTCCCTTACTGTTTTTAGCAGTAAAAAAGAACTTCAGCATAGAATAACATGACTATTCCTCATTTTACTTGCTAAAAGAAGTAAGTCAACTAAAAGGAAGCCATACTTGCTGAACACGCCATGCATATAATTCTACATTAATTTAATCTCCTTAAAAGATTTTGAATATTTACATTATTTTATCAAACAAGAAACAAATTTTGGATTTACCGCTAAGCATTTCTTTTTATTCCAGATATCTTCTAATATATTTTGGCAATGGATACTACTTATCATTCCATTCAATTCCAATTTTATTCCCATTCCATTCCCACTTACCAAAACATATATGTTTGGTACAGTGGAATGCATTCAGGATTGAATAGAATAGAAATTGGTATTGAGTGGAATTGATTCTGTTCATATCTTTGGTTTCAATATTCCAATAAACATTGACATGATTTTGGGTTAGTAGCATTGGATATACGCCTTAAGCATAGTATCAATAGATATACAAGAGAAAGTGTGAAGGAAAAACAAACTGCTTATAAGGAATTATATATTTGTAAGAACGAGAAAAACTTAAAAAAATATACAATAGCAAAAAAAAAGAGGCTAAGAAAGTAGTGAATCAAGCAAAGAATGAAACTTTTGAACGATTTTATCAAAAATTGGATACAAAAGAAGGGGAAAGAGACATTTATAGAATAGCTAAAGTGAGAGAAAGTAAGACAAGAGATCTTATCCAAATAAAATGTATTAAAAATAAATGTAATAGGGTACTAGTAAATGATGGAGAAATAAAAAAGCGATGGAAGAGGTATTTTCATCAACTTTTTAATGAAGGTTTAGGTGATCAACTTGACTTAGGTAATTTAAGTAGGTTGAGTATAGAAATTTAAATTTTTATCATAAAATTAAAACTTCAGAAGGAACAAACTTTAAATGGAATGCACAATGGAAAAGTCATTAGACGAGATGATATTCTAATAGAGGTATGGAAGTGCCTAGGAAAATAAGATTGAATGACTTACAAAATTATTTAACATGATATTGAAAATTGAAAAAAAACCTAATCAATAGAGGACAAAAGTACTCTAGTTAGGGAGACGTACAAAATTGTGTAAACTATTGGAGTATTAAATTAATGAGTCATACTATAAAACTTTTGAAAAAGTAATAGAAAACAGATTAAGGAATGAAATCACGGTGATCGAAAATTAATTTGGGTTCATGCCTATAAGGTCGACAATAAAAGCTATACATTTTCTTAGACAACTAATTAAAAAATATCGTAAGCAAAAATAAGATCTATACATGGTATTCATTATCTTAGAAAAATTTTATGATAGAGTTCCAAGAGAAATTATATGGAGAATTCTAGAAAGAGAGGTGTTAGCATAACATATATTGAACTAATTAAGGATATATACGAGGATGTAATGACTAGAGTAAAGACTTCAGGAAGCATTTCCAATAAAGATAAGGTTACATCAATGGTCAGTTCTAAGTCCCAACTTCAGGTGCATGTTGTTTATATATGATATTGTTTTGGTAGATGAAACACGTGAAAGAGTAAATGTTAAACTAGAATTTTGGCGGGAAACATTAGAAGGGAAATGCTTTAAGCTTAGTAGAATAAAAACAGAATATATGGAATTTACGTTTAATAATATTAGATGTAATGAGATAATTGTTAAGATAAGAGATGATGAGTTGCCCGGAACCGAGAGATTTAAATATTGAGGATCCTTTTTGTAAAATGACGGAGGGATTGAGAGAGATGTCTTACATAGAATACAAGCAGGATGGTTGACATGGAGGAGAGCATCTGTTTTATGTGATCTTAAAGTATTACAAAACTTTAGTTAGACTTGTTATGTTATATGGAGCTGAATGTTGGGTATGACTCGAGTACATGAGCAAAAGATTAGTGTTGCAGAGATGAAGATGTTAAGGTTGATATGTGGATATACGAGGATAAACAAAATAAGAAATGAGAGAATTAGAGAGAAAGTCAGAGTTGCATCTATTGAGGGTAAAGTTCGAGAGACACGTTTAAGATGATATGAGCATGTACTTAGACACAACTAAATGCTCCAGTTAGGCGATGTGAAACTATGACAAACACGTATATCAAACGAGGAAGAGGAAAACAAAAAAATACTTGGTTAGGAACAATAAAACAAGATAAAATTTATTTAAGTATAGATGATGATATAGTAGGAGATAGAGCTCAATGGCGTAAAATGATCCATATAGTCGACCTTACCTAATGGGCTAAGATTTAGTTGTTGTAATATTTCCCTT
>JBBPFP010000044.1:3610859-3631853 GCA_037974795.1 Kaempferia galanga | reverse complement strand
AACTTTTTTATTGTGCATTCTATTTAAAGCTTTTTTTACTTCTAAAATTTGAATTCTACAATAAAAATTTAAATTTTTATACTCATTTGACCTACTTAAATTACCTAAGTTAAGTTGGTCACCTAAATCTTCATTAAAAAGTTGATGAAAATACCTCTTTCACCGCTCTTTTATTTCTCTATCATTTACTAATACCTTATTGCATTCATCTTTAATACATTTTATTTAGATAAGATCTCTTATTTTCCTTTCTCTCCCTTTAGTTATTCTATAAATGTATCTTTCTCCTTCTTGTGTATCCAATTTTTGATATAATTGTTTAAAAGTTTCATTTTTTGATTCATTTACTACTTTCTTAGCATCTTTTTGGACTATTATATATTTTTTTAAGCTTTCCTCGTTATAGAATTTCTTATAAGTTATTCGTTTTTCCTTCACTTTCTCTCGTCCTTTCTCATTCCACATCTTTCTGGTCTATTTATTTTAAGAAAGATAATTGTGAGAGCCCTCAAGCACTCATATGTTGGTGGAGACGAGTTTCAAACCAAAAACCTTGGCAACAATTTCAAAGGCCCTTACTAAGTAAGCTAATTGACACCCTCCAAAAAGATAACTATTAAATTTCAAAAACATTTGTTTGAAGGTGTTTTTTTGAACATAAGGCCTTATCTCTCTCAATTATAGAGTTTTAATATTTAATGACATTAAATTGATTTACTAACATCAAAATACACAGTATCAATAATTAAAATAAGAATTGTTGATGAAGATAAAATTATATTTAGAACATAATAGTATGTATGGATGGCTATACTTGATGGACTTTCGAATGCCCAAGCACGTTAATGAGAATATCAAGGCCCTAACTTCTTGGCACGCCTAAATTGTAAACCTTTTAATGTTATATCTGATGCATTAGATGTAGAGGGGAGTAGGGGAGGGGGATCCTAACTCAAGAAGGTCAATGAATCTTTGGCAAAACAAAATCAACTTAAACATTTACTAGCAATAAGTTTTTACATTATTGTTGATGCTTTAAGATATTAGAAGTACTATTTATTATAAAATGAGTTTGTCTTGTTTCAATCACAAAGCACTAAGCTTTAACTAATTGCATGAAAAGTGTCAAAAATGCTAGGTGGATTAAATTACTTTTTTGATATACTTTCTCATGAAGCATCACCTAGACAAGAGAATAAATCCATTGATACACTCCTTGGAGTTGTTTCCATTTATAGAGGATAAGCATAAATCAAGTCATACGATTTAAACGCAAGATGACTACACTATTGTCTAGACTTTAGGAAAATCTTCTAGAGGATGTGAGTAAGAGAGGCAATTTGCATTGTCATGTTAACCATGTTATAAATATGTCATGTCATTTGGATCAATAAAATTATAAAACTAAAATTAAATATTTTCTAAAATAATTTTGTAAAATTAAATAAGGTCATCAAACAATATGTTAAAATGTCATAGAAGTTATTAACATTTTTAAAATGAATAATACTTATAATGAGTCCATTCATGTAAACTCAATCATAAATTGAGGTTGTGTCATGTCACTTGCAGGCTTAATCTTTATTAAACTTGTTTCAGGTTGGGTTGGTCATGTTGTCGAGTTGTGTCTAATATTTTTGACTATAGGCGAGTTAAAAGTTGCTATAACTAGATAGATTATGCAATCAACAATCTTTACCTATTCTCATAATTGAGATACCAAAACCCACTAAGCAAAATAAAGGATTGTACATGCCAATATATATTCCCTATGAACTTAAAAAAAAATTTAGCATGAACTTTGTTTTAGGATATCGAAAACTAGTCAGTCGCTTTCATTTTGGTGATCACAAAATTTGTTTTAGGATGCCTAAAACTAGTCAGTCGTTTTCATTTTGGTGATCACAAATTGGCTTTGCAAAGTTATTCTCTTTCATACAAAAATTTAAAAGATTCATTGCATTTATTTTATGAAATAATGTCAAGTTTGATAGTTATTACTTTACAATCCTATGAAAAAAATCAAACACCTGACCCAAGTTCTCATTTGCCTTTCACCCACATGATGCCTAAGTTGAGTGTCAACATTTTCATGTGCAACTTCTTTACATGTCTAATTGGCCAAAAAAACCTAAAACTTAAAAATATTATGTCATTTACCAAATTACTTGCAACAGCCCTATAAATAGATCTTTTAATGGTGCTTATTTGAAGTTTCATGGAAACCTAACTCATGAATTATTGATTTGACCTTTTTTCACTTATCTTTTCTCATTTATCTCAATCTTTATGCTTAACATATTTAACACATATATATACCAATATTAGAAGAAAAATTGCACTGAGCAATGCAACTCATAGGTGCATGCTAATGCACGTCATAACATAGGAGCTTATATTATTGAGTGCAAATTTCTAATGCTTTTCTAAAAAAGAAATATAATGTTGCTCTCAAGTCTCTTTCATATTATGAGAAAAATTCAATTGGATGCTTATTTGCTTTCAAATCTACTAAGGAAGTTATGTTCATTAACTTTCCTATAGACTCCCATCCATAAATTTTAGGTGGGTGCATGCCCTCGAAAGAAAAAACTCCTCTCGCCCCTTAGCCCCGTGTCGGTCGGCTATAAGCTGACATGTAATTTACCTCCCTTTATATAATTTGGGGACGGACTGTAAGGGGCGCCAGATGAACGTAATCACCTTTTACTACAATAATTGACTATTCGAAAGCCTCCTATTGAACAGTTGATTTGCACTTATTTTGGTCATCAAAAGACTTGATCACGATAGTTGTTACAGACATTTAAAGGTCAAGTTCTTTTTGGTAGGGGGAGGAAAGTGCCAAAAAAAAAAATTCTTCCATGTCTAATAAAATAAATTAGTTCCTGATATTATTATACTCCTTTTACCTTTTCCTATAAAATTTACACTATTTTTTGCTTGTTAATGAGACAAATTATGCATTTAATATAACCTGTCAAATAAATTTCCTCATAACTTTAACCATTCAGTCAATATGAAGTTGTTTCTCTTCAAATAATTTCCTATATTGGGAGCTGAGGCATACTGAATTGCTTGTGTTGCATCAAAACAATTTCAGAAAACAGGATAAATAATTTCCCCCACTGCATGTAAACTGACATTGTTATCCCAATCACGTAGATATCTTTTAAACATAATAAGTCTCTTTGGTCTTGATACTTCACACTTGCAAGTGTACTTGATTTAACTTGCCCAAGTACAGCTATAAAAAATGCTGATGCATAATTGATTTAAGATTTTTCTGTTTGGACAAAGTAATATAATGTACACATAAAGCCATATTTTTTTCTTTGTAAAGGGTTAAATTGACGAATATATCTTTAACTTTTAGGATCTTAACAAATTCAGACTAATCTTCTAAGTCTCCTAATTCTAAACATGATTTTTTTTTTAATTTATGACAATTGTAGCCATCAATTAATTAATTAATTAATTAATGCCTCTTGCAAAGCAGGTAAGACTGCATATAATAGACTCTACCCCGGGCTCTGCATTGACGAAAGCTTCGTACACCGAGTTGCCTTTTTTTTATATACTCTATTTGTTGACTTAGAGTGTTTAGATGAATACACGGAGATCAGAAGTCCTAAAATAGACATGCAATGAGTCCCTTGAAAACTATATCATCTGAATATATGAAATAATCAATCTAAACTCATTAACCAAAGATTATATATACCCTTGCTGCATGGGAATATTAGTCATATGAGCCCTCCAAGTTACATTTTCAGACAAATCAAATGGACTGATTGGTTGCTCTGATTACAAATTAGAAAATTTATATGATTATGAAAATTATAAATTCCACCTATATTTGTAAAATCGAAAAGTTCAAATATTACTTACTAATGTATCTTTTAAATTAAATTATAGATAGATTTACCCAAAATGTAAACATAAAAGTTCAATAAAAGCATTTAATTGGATTACAAATGTGCTTCCGTTTGTACTCATTCAAAAAATTACAATTGCAACTAGCAACAAATCTTTATATTTTAATTAAACATTTGTATAGTATTGGAGCTCATCTTTTGCACAATTGTTGCAGCCAAAAGCATAACAAGAACAACTTGAATTTCGTTAGGAGTTGTTGGTGACTTGACATCATTTAAACAAATTTCACAAATCTTGTTGACTTCAAGTTGACTAGAAAAGGTTTTTTCCTTTTTGTTTGCAAGGATTCTTGCACATAACTTGTGCAGTTAAAGAAGCCATAAACTTTTTTTATACTCAAATAAATCAGAGAAGGATGGAAGTCATGAACTTATATGAGTGTTGGATAAATCAAAGGTGACTCTTGTTTGCTTCTTCCATAAATATTTGAAGTGTGGGGTAATACCTTTTCCAATATTTCATTTTGCCTTTTAATGTTTGACCTGATAGTAATGGAGGTTGTTCTCGATACGTGGCAGTATGCTAAATTTTTCAGGTGAACATGGCAGATGCATGACAGAGGGATTAGTTTTTTTGTAGTAACTATTAGGTCTTTGAAACATAATTCTAACACCACAATGAATTCAACCTGATATAAGTTATTGGTTTCTCATAGCACCTTCCTAGGGGCTATGGGAAGTATGAATTTAACAATTAGGGCTAATCGTTGAACTTCTCTATGCCATAACTGTTTGACCGCAGCTTGCTATGAAGGTCGAACAGAAGAAATTTAAGGTCCTAATCTCTGAAACTGATCAATTCTTAGTTCTCAATCATATTTGATTTAAGTACTCAACTACTCACTCATTAAAACATTACACACACAGGGCAAAGATTAACCTGCATTAGTTCATGCTTATTAAGAGAATTAACTATTAATACATAAGGCATAGGTATTGACACATTCCCATTCCACATCATGGTAATCCTTGATTAGGACCACTTGTTTAATTATTGAAGTCCTTTCAGGTGACAAACTCTCCCATTAAGCAATTGTGACTTCGTGGGTTTCAGAGATCCTTGAAATACATTGAGAACCTTTTAAGTTGAAATTAATTGAAGTAATACGATGGGATTAATTGTAAGTTTGTCTTGAAATCTCACACTTTTCCATTTCTTGATTCATTAGAGGTACAGTCTCATCTGAAAAATGAGTTGGAGCAGTTCAGAATGGCATTGTTTAGAAACAAATTGTCTCTGCCATTCACTACTACAGTATAACTTATAAATGACTCAGAAACCAGCCGGTAAAAGTTTTAATGTTTGTAGTGTGTGCACTAACTCAAGCTACTTAACTCAAAGTGAATACGTCATTGCACATTTGCACCATAATCTAAAGGTTCTAAGGGAGTGTTTCATATGGTTGAATAGAATTGAATGGAAAGGGAATGAGAATAGAAATAGAATGGAATATAACTGGAAATGCTTCATTCTATTCCGTTATTTGGTTGTAATGATGGAACGATAAAAGGATAAATTCTATGGTTGACTCATTTGGTTTGTTTAATTCTTCTTGTGAATTTGATCTACTTGGTCAAATCTATCTTCCATTAGCCCAATTTGCCATGTCTACCCAACATGCTTGGCTCTCTTGAATCATCCAATCTTCTTGGCTTAGTCATTCTGCACGGCACATCTGGCTCGTTGGATTCATCAAATCTGTCTAGTCTGCTAAATTTGAGTCAATCAGCTCATTTTGGATAATCCAGCTCACTCATTTTATTTATATTTATTTTTGTTTTGAAATAATAGTTCAATGAGTCGAACTATATTTGATTTATGGTTTCACGAGCTAGAATTATAATTTAACCCTGAAGATTGTGTATCAAGCTTAAATCATGAACCATTGCATGAACAGAAGGAAAAATACAAGTGGAACTCAATGGATTTTAAACAGAATTCCGTGATATCATGTTGATGTTTGATTTAGTGACTGCTTATCTCAAAGCCGTCTAAAATATATGTTTATAATTGCCATGATCATGATCTTACAAGCATAAACATCTAAACGTGAAGTGCAGTCTAAAATAATTTCTAATTCTGAGTTTTTATTTCATTTGATAAACTGAGTCACATGACATCAATACCACAACCTTTTGAGTCATCAAGTTTTCAAGTTTTAAATCTAATTTTTTTTTAGAAATTTGAATCAAAGGTTTAAATGAACGATTGACATGGTGATTTCGAATGCGCTAGCATTTTAGCTATAAGATACAACTAAGATAATGAACTACCAAAAGAACATAAGAAATCTGACACTAAGCAACCTGATAACTTAGTGGAGTTCCATTGGCTTGCATTGAGTATACGGAATCTAAATTATTGAAGCAATTACATCTCAATAGTCTCAACATTGGAATAATTTCAAACAACTTTTCAAGATTGGGTACAAAGAAAACTACGTTCAAGATTAGAATTGGAACTATTTGTTTTAAATGTTCAATGGCAATTTTTTATGGAATAAAAACTACTGGTTGAGGAATTCCCTTCTCATATAAACCACCTCACTTCAGATGATTCTGAACTATAAACAACCAGGATTAGTAAACAGTTTATTACAAAAATTTATATGCACTTGCTGGTTAATTGAACAATTCCAACTAGCTTGTGATCCAATAGATTTGTAATCTAGCTGTGTACAAGGAATATCCAGAGTATTGAGTTGAATCAATTTTGACATCTTCACTTTAACTGGACTCAATTGCCTTACAAAAAGTTCGGTTTCCAGTCCCAACAGTTATTTTGTTGGTCCAGAGAAGAACAGGCCAATTTATCAAACCCATACTCAAATGCATCTTTTGTAAGACAAAATTATTTAGTTCTTGTACATTGTGTCATCCAATACTTCAATTCATTCATAGGTTTGCTTAGCTAAGCTGACTAAGTGATTAGAAGATCATTTTCAAGATGGACATAAAAAAGTTGATTTACGTTTAGGTAAAACTATTAGTATATAACCATTCCTAATAATGCAAATGTCATATATTGCTTTGTCTGAGCTAAAACTCAACTGACCCAAGAATCATTTTGCATGTCTTTAAGGAGAAATAAGGTCCTCAAAATGTTGGAGACATCCATGTTTTTGTAAAGAACATCTAATAGTTTATTTGAGTTGGAGGTATTGATTCTTGAATCAATAGACTTATATTTAACATATAGATGTAGAACATGCTGTGGAAGCTGGCAAGCATTTTCAAACAACAAATTGATTTAAAATGAACGGACAATGTAAACATAGAAGAGCCAAATAGGTCGCCAAAGTTGAAGGTAAAGCTGTATTTGAAGACAATGTGAGGGGTTACTAAGTTAGACTGTTGTATAAGCACATAACATGGATCATCCCTGAAGTAATCTTGCGGAGGTTCGGTGTTGAAGAGGAAAGTAGATTGTGGAGAATAGGGAAAGACAACCTTGATAAGGAAGCCACTTTTAGCTTGAGGTATCCTTCAATTATTTTGACCCTTAATATGCTTTGCAGACCATGACTTCGGCTAAGAAATTTTGTTTCGTTGTTTAGTGTGAGGGATTCAAAACTACATATTCAGAATCAACTTCTTCACGAATTGAAAAATATTTAAAGATGGCAATATACTGATACATAGAGACAGAATGACCTGCTATTAAAACAATATAACTTTGACAATGAGAGGAGCTACGTAGGGATTGGATTAATTTGGTTTGAGGGTGTATATAAAAGATGAAAAGATAGTAGATGATAAAATGGAGAGAGAAAAAACATGAAAATAATAAGGGCTAGTTACAAGTCATCTACCTAGACTAAGCTTGTGCTTCAAGTTGTCCCTTTAGTTTCATTTAGTAGCATTTAATTTAATACATCTTTATAACAAAGAAAGTAGTAGTCTTGATACAAAGACTGATAATTTTGCATGATAGGATGATCTTTTCCTCATCTCCCTCGACTAATCTTCTACAGCGTCCCTTACATAGGAATTTTTTTTTTTCAAATGTTCTATTTACCTTATCCAACTCCACCCATGAACCAGTCATGGCCAGTCCAAAATAAAGGAAGGTTGTGTTAGGTTGCAGCGAGCATTAAAACTATGAAATGTTTAAACTATGAAATGTTTAATGAATGGATCTATTAAACTATTGTGTTAATGCTAGGTTATTCCTCAGAAGAAACGTGTTGCACGCTCTAACTGTAACATCTCGGCAAAGACTGCAATATCTCGATAACTCGGGTGTAGTGCAAAATATGCAAGAGTTCGCGTTGCAAGACCCAATTGTAACGTATCGGCAAGAACTGCTAAATCTCCATGTGAACTTAGATGTCGTGTTAAGATAAGAGATGATGAATTGTTTAGAACTAAGAGTTTTACGTATTTAGGATCATTTTTATAAAATGATGGAGGCATTGAGAGAGATGTCTTGCATAAAATACAAGAATGATTGAAATAGAGGAAAGTGTCGGATGTTTTATGTGATCGAAAAGTACCTCTAAAACTTAAACGAAAATTATATAAAATAGCAGTTAGACTTACTATGTTAGGCTATGACTCGAGCACATGAGCAGAAAATGAGAGTTGCAAAGATGAAGATGTTAAGGTGGATGTGTGGGCATATAAGGATAAGTAAAATAAGAAATTAGAGTATTAGAGAGAAAGTCAGAGTTGCATCTATTAAAGAAAAATTCAAGAGACACATTTAAGATGGTTAGGTGATGTGAAACTATAACAAATAAGCACATCAAATGAGGAAGACCAAAAAAGACTTGGTTAATAACAATAAAATAAAATAAAATTTATTTAAGTATAAATGATGATATAGTATGAGATAAAGCCCCATAGCATGAAATGATGTATATAACCGACTTCACCTAATCAGATAAGACTTGATTGTTATTATTTTTTTTATTTACCTTATCCAAGAAGCTAAGGATGCAACTGGTAGCATTTCTTGAAATTCATTTATAGGCAAAGTAAATTAATATAAAACTTTCAATTCAGCAGTAAAGGTTTAGTTTCTTCTATGTTTATACGTGGTCATCTCATGAACATAGTAGTCGGAGTAGTCACTAGTGAGTGATAGCATAGTCTACTGGCTGTTGAATTTGTTTTTTTTTCAATTATCTTTTCTTTGAACTTTACTCTTTCCATGAGAGGAGTAAGGCAATAGATTATATCGTTGTTAAATTTGTCTTGCTCCACTCAGGTAAATGCCTAGAGTAGAGCCTAGAACGTTAGGTCATGTGTTAGGAATGAGTGCCTAACTAGTGCCATGTGTTAGGAGTGGCTGCAGACCTCAACACCTTAAAGGGCCTAACTATCGCCATTTGAGTTGGAATGAGTGCCTACTCTGAAAATGTTCAGTGCAAGATTTAGATATGTTGCTTAAATTCGAAAATAATAAGAACTTGGTTTCTCTCAAGCAAACGCATAGATTAATGTCTTCGACTTTAGGCAACGCAAGACCTTTGCACCTTAATGCTTTCCAACTCGGATTGCCAGTGAACTAGCTTCATGGGATTTGGTGTTGGCACCTACCTTGAAAAGGGTGTAGTGCCATTTGTGACCCATTTTGGACTTTGGCGTGATCTATCATAATTGTCGAATCACACGTGACCTTATTTGGCATTAAGATCTAGTTCAAAGAAGTCCGAGGCAATGCCAATCTCAATTGAAAAGAAAGTACATCAAATTAATAAGGGTAACTTTCCCTACAACTACAACCAGCTAAAGAGCATTGAAAGATTCCTATTTTTGGTCGGCTAAAAGGAAAACCAACCTAGAATTATTTTAGAAACTATCCGTCGACATTGTTTAGTAGTTCTGCTTCTATGCCATCTTCTTAGACTATTATCTCATTGAACCATTTGTATCTATAAAATTTAGGATCCTGGTTCGAGGATTTCCCCATTAGAGAAATAAGAAATTTAAAATATTTCTTCTGACTCTTTCAAATTCAATGAATATTGATCGATTATATATTTCATTGTAGTTACGTGATTCAGAGTATCATTTCATTTGATTCCTTTGAAATCCATAGTTGAAGTTGTGATTGTTCAAGTTAATTATAAGTTAGTTTATAATTAATTTAGGCAAATTGTCTGATTCATAGTTAGTTTATATGAATGCTTTATCACATAAGCCTAGTCAAGAAGATTACAAATTACAATCTGAATTTGGCAAGTTGCCTAAGAACCATAATCCCAATTAGAGTCTAACCCCTTGAACACCTTGTTCTCTAGTAGGATCTTAAACTTGACAACCTTAATTTGGTAAATCTATTCAGTTTTTATAACTTGACATTCACTGGATGCAAATCATCTTTTCATACCTACCATCAAAAAAGACTCCCCATCATAAGAATCTATTTTCGCCACCAAATATCCGAACTCTTAATTCTTTAATTGTCAATTAACTCAAAGCTGTCAATCTCCAATGTAGGAGTAGAATTAGCTCTTGAAGTTTCCCTGGTAAGCAATGCAATCGGCAAAAGCTGCTTGACACTATTTCCTGCCTGAACGTCCTGGGAACCAGAAAGGAATCATAGAGGAGCAGGTTAAATAGTCAAAGAAGATGGTATCAAATGAAACTAGCTTTAGAATCCACAGTTAACCAAGGAAAGAAAGATGGTTGCCTTGAGCTTCTTTCTTGTCAGATCTATAGATTTATATTCAATCTCTTAGGAATAGGTCATTTATAATAGTTATCCTTTCTGTAATTACTTCATTTAGCAATACCAGAACATCTATAGTATGCTTGAATATCATGATTTGGAATTTGGTACTTGTACCGATTGCCAAAAAACTATAGTCAACTGTTTTGACTTAATAGTCAAAAAAGGAATTCTGCATTTAAACTCAGTTTCAGTCATTTTAGATCCACCCTAGGTGCTCTCTCTATCTCCACACTATAGGACAGAAAGATTCTCTCTTCTTAGGTGTTGGTTTTCACTTTCCCAGGACAAAAGAACAAGGATTTATATGACTGGGCTTTGGTTTTGGGATATGCATTAAACTTTTTACTAAGCAAAAATTTCCTTAAGAGGTTCTATATAAAAAGTTCTAGGAACTTATTTGATGAAAGATGGGACGTTTGGTACCCTTTTCTTGCCATATAACTCAAATTTATCCAAAATATTGGGGATTTCAATTGGTAGACATGTCATCCATTGACACAGATGTCTGCACTTGTAAAATAATTCTCAGGGTGAGATATATAAAGGATTGAAATCCCTTCGGTAAAGTTTCATTTCTTCTTAACCTATATTGAAGCCATGAAAAAGATAATGCATTCACCTGTAATGAGTATCAAAGTTGCCACAATGTTGAGTATCATATCCGTGGTCAGGATGTTTATCATCCAAATTTATGAATGCATTATTTGGCATACATATTGGTTTCATTGTCTCAACTGTAACTAGCTAGAATCATTTGTATGTACCTTTGAGTTCTAACAATGAACTTTCCCCATGATGACAAAAATATAACAGACAAAAAAGTTGCACGTGATAAAGTCTATTTCACATCTATTTCCTCCGAAAGCTGTCAAACTGACTAGATTTTCAATATATATCAGATAGCAACCATAGGTTAGCACAATTATTAATCATAGTTTGCTTTTACTTGACTTGCATGAAATGTTCTCTCCTGGGAGATTCTCCTTTCTCTCTCAATCAACTAAGTTAATATTTGCTTGGTAGCTTCCATTTTATTACTTAACATTGGGCCTGTGACCTGTAACCATTATTTTAGAAAATTTAAGCTGATCAATTCAATCTACATCTTCATAGCAACTAAGATTTATCTTCTTTTCCTTACAGTTGTAGAAAGCTGACAACAACCAGGATATAACTACAAAACTATGATTCTACAATAATGTAGTGTGTATCATAGTGCAGCTTCCTTGGTTACATATTCATTAGATTTTTGTTGGCTTGAAAGTTACATGCATTACAAAGTGTCTCTTCACCTTTCTTAGACACCCTTGTTACAAACACTGGGGGATTCATTCTTTATGGCAGCATCAACAGATGCATATTGATCATATTCCAGTTAGACATCCCATATTCAAGTGGAAGTGCACTCTATTATTGAAACAAAATAGAAAGAAGTGAAAATACATAGGCAGTCATTTATAGATTTTTTGGCTATCAACTACATCACAGCATATTGATAATTGCCATATTGTTATAGAAATATAAAAATCAGCAAAATAGTCCACAGTTTGCTTTTCATGTTCACAACTAATCTTCTGTGGATCATTAAATGGATCTCTTATAAAATAGTCCACACAATTATATACAATGATCACATACGGATAGAGGTCTTGTAATATACAAGAAACGTGATCAATTTCATATGGCCCATAGAGGGGAACAGATGAGGATGCGCTATCTAAAGGCACAGGTATTTTAAAAGACTTGTATCAATGTCCAAGTTATTATATGATTTTTCTTTATATAATGTATAACAATTTTCCATATCACATATGACTTAGGAAAAACTAATTGCGCAATTTAAAGTATATATTGATTGATTCAACATATGCCATGGGTTTAAAGTCCTAATGAAGTCGGTTCGAAGAGCTAGATAACTTGATTACCCCAAAAAAAAGGTCCTAATGACTTCTGTTTGGTCCTTTTGTATGAATACAAAATGTGTTTTGATCCGAGGGGACAGGGATACCACATTGGTCATGAAATTGGTCTTAAGACCTGATAAGATGATGAGGTTAATATGTCCCACTAAGATTGGTAACAGTGTATCCTATCTTTACCCAAACTAAACATTATCTAATTTCTAAATGCTCACAAATAACAGATTATGAGATTAACTTGCCATTGATTGATCGCAGGAAACAAAGGCCAGAATAAATCAGCTCTGTGAAGGTTTGGAAACCAAACAGTGTTGTCTGAAACCAGGTAAAGCTGAATAGGGAGTAAACAGAAAAAGAAAAACATCCTGGAACTGAATAAAAATGCTGGACGTGCACATACAAGTATAAGCAGATTCAAGTGCACAGGAAGACCAAGTTTTTAAGTAGGAACCTTTTAAAGAAGGCAACAGCAGACACAGTTGTAGAATTGTTTAGCTGAAGTGACCCATCCCATAGCTTTTCAGTAGAAACTGAGGATATCTTCCCATCAACTGATTTGAGTTCATCTGAATTATTAGAAGCCAGACCATCAGAAATCTCAACAATAGATTTTTGACTTTCAAGGGTAGGGTTTTCATCCTCGTGTTTTGAATCGGTAGTAACCTCTGATACTCTAATTTCATCCTGAAAATCCAAGGATTTTTTTGATTTTTCACAACTTAACCATGTCTTTTCACATTCAGAAGGTTTGAGTAAGTGATTCACTACTTTATGATTTTGTCTTTCATCACCAATATCTAAAAGGTGACGACTATGTGCAATGCAATTCTTAAGATTTGGGTGAGAACCATGGTTAATTTTTCCTATATTAGCAGAAGTTGGCTCTTCAATACTTAATTTTCTCCTTTTGGCACTTGTCTCGTCAGTGATATCAGTGTATTGACCACGGCAATTCCCTTCAAGTAGTCCTCCTTTGAAATCCTTGACAACACCTTTTCCATTTGAATCAAAATAGTTGTTAACCATTGCCATTTCATGTGTTTCAACAGTCTGCATAGAAGGGCAAATAAAGGAATAAGCATGTAACTGTTTGGAAAATTATAGATGAGATGGTCATTACTCACCGTTGTACATGATCCCTGATCAGCCACACATTTATTCGTGCTGCTTACACATGGACTAAATTGTCCACTATTCTTTCCTGAATACGAATTGGTGTCACGTGATTCTACCCAATTGGGGATAACATCAGCAGAACTTCTAGAATCATATGAATCGGAAACTAGTGAAGCAAACGTATTAGTCGTCAAACTGTGAATTGGGTGGCTGCTGGAGTGAAATTGAGCATATGCGGGTCTTGAAGAAACAAATTCACTGTTAAAAGAAAATCCCTTAGGAGCAACTAATGGAAGTGTAACTGCAGGAAGTGGAAGATTTGCATGAGTACTTGGTCCATGTCCATAAATATCATTCAGTTGTCCTGGATGGGATACAATACTTTGTATCTTATAATCGGGAAGTGTATCTGTGCCTTTTCGCTTTTTGGGTACTTCAGCTAGAAATTCTGATCCCAAACCAGGTTTGAAAGTTGACGGGTTTGACTTCATAAGAGAAATGTCAGAACTAACAATTTTTTTGTCCATCCTTTGATCATACAACATGAAGTCATTCTATCTTTCAAACTTTCAAAAACAGGAGAGGAGCTTTAAGGTTATCCTTGAGAAACCATCATAATATATGCCAGCAAATGCTGAAGAAATTGCAAATTTCCTGGATTTTGAAAATTCAAAAAAAAAAACAAAAAATTGAGCATCAAAACTTAATTGTCATAATCATTAATATATATAATTGCTGTGATGACAAAATTAGATGGTAAAAAACAGTATCACTGAGGTGAAGAAATATCAACCAACAGATAAATAAGAAACTGAAAGGACATTACAAGAGAATTTCCAATCTAGTACCATTACCAGTGACAGTGAAACATAAAATTTAGTAGAATCCTTCACTATGATTCTTTAGAAGATAAGCTGAGAAGACTAAGAACCATAGAGTATAAAAATTTGAGTAATAGCTGACTGCTGAACCATCTTTTCTATTGCAGATTCCAGTTTAAGAGAGAATAAAAGAAAACAGTCAGGCTTATATTACTGATGCATTTACTATCAAGAACCTAACAAAACAGTCCAGCTTCTCCTATCATCGCCAGGACACAGTATTCACTATTTTGAAAGACAGAGATCTGCTTAGCATAGTATAGTGCAATTCCTTATCCAGTCACGCATAGGGCAGCCAGAAGTTATTAATATAGAGATCTATTTGGGATGGTATAGTGAAATTAGAAAAGGAATAGAGATGAAATTTTGTTAGAAAACGTATATTTTAGGTTATATTTCTTTCTTTGTTTAATCTTTTTCGTGAAAATATCAAATGTTTACCAATAACCATCCTTTCCCTTAACATAGTTACAAGCCACGTGCAGTGTTTTACATTCTAATCCCCATTATCCATTGGCATACATAAGTTGAAAGCAGAGGGCTTCTATGTTACAATTTTTTCCGAATTTTGAGTCAATAAGGATTTGGATAATCTAGTAATTCAAAAAGATATTCAGTTCGTCAGAATCCTTCGTTTGAATAACTCACTCATTGGAACCAGGATGTGTTCTTTTCTCTCGATTAATGCAATCTCAACATGCATGGAATACTACGAGAACAAGATTGGGAAACCTCGTGATTCCTTAGTCCTGATGTAGCTATATTAACTAAACTTCTACTCTTACTCGTCAGGGATTATGGAAAACCCCCAAAGAAGCTCAAGATGGCACACGTTTAGGCCACTGGTTACCGATGACTGTCACATCCCTAACCGAATCGACAGAGTTCAGCAAATTTTTACAGAACAACAGGAAAAGTACGAAAGAAGAACACAAACAAAACAGAAACAGCAAGAAGAAAAGGAAACGAACGAGATGATTAGACCGAAGGAAATTTCAATGATTACAGGAGAGAGCAGCCACCGAAACGACGCGACAGGAGGAATACCTGGACAATCGCCATCGTTGTGGTGGTGCCGCCGCCGCCGACGACGTGAGTAGAGAAGATGGATGGGAACTCCAGTAGGGCAAGCAAAGGACACTGGAGTCACGTGACTTCTCTAATTTGGTAATCCTATTTATCTTTTTCCACGTAATAATCCATGATAAAGGATTGGCAACTTCTCTAAACAGTCCCAAACTTCTAAAAATTCCATTCGTAAGCTTTAGTTTTTTTATAGATGAAACAACGTGTTAGTTAGTGTACAAAAGTTATGTTTTGAATTTGTCTAGTAGGCAAACCAAGAATGAAGGTGCGTCTACTTCCATTACCAAACTTTAACAGCATTATTATATATATAAGGATGAATTATGATGCTAGGGAGATAATGATAAGCCTATAAATCTAAAACTTAACTACACTCGTGAATACAAGTCTAAGACTATGATAATAAATATTAGTAGTTAAAAGTATTTGATCTTAGTACTCATAAAGAATAAACAAAATACACATACGAACACAATGTCATATGCTAACACAAGCAAATTAAGTGATTTCAAATACTCTTTCAAGAGGCAAAGAAAGCCTTGTACAAGCCCTCTAAGGCACGATGTGATGGTAAAAAATAGAACAACGAACTACCATGCAATGAGGATTTAAAACTCATGAAGAGTGTCTGGATTTACTGGGAGAGGGATATTCATCTCCAAAATTAGTTGAATATGTAAAGATATGGATATCTATATTATAAAAAAATCCAACAATTAATTTTGAAACACCTCTTATCAACTCAAATGCTTTCAAGTTGTCTCGAATTTAAAAAATATTTATTGCACAACCAACCATCAATAAAAAGTTAATTAGATAAGCTAGTTATACCCTTGTACGAAGAGTGTGGATTTTTTGGTCCACTTTTTATGATCTTTTCCTAGTTCGTGATTGGGGAACCGTTAAATCATATCAAGAGATTCATGCACTGGTACTCTTGATCTATCCAACGGTCCCTCTGAACAGGGACCACAAAAGTGGACCAAGAGATCTACACTATTTGTATGAATCATCTGTGTCAATTTGCAGAGACAATTTCTAATTAACTAGACAAGCTTTTTGCCACAAAGTTAGCTAGATAAGCTTTTGGTCGATTGTTTAGTGTCCAATTTCTTGAGATCGATAAGCATTTAAGGGGATGAATAGATGCTTTCTAAAAAAAAATAACTCTTTTCAAAATGTTGCTATTGATTAATACAAGACTTGAAACGATATTAGCTAAAAGTAGAGAAATACGTAGCAGAAAAAAATAATGCTAATACAATAATTTGTGTGGTTAAGCAGTCCATAAGTGGGCTCCATGGCTAACTCATTGAATTAGTCTATCAAAATCTTACTATTTTATTAAGAATCTAAACACTTTACTAACTAACTCTCAATTAATTTAGTAAAGCTCAAAAGTAAAATTACGTTAATATCTTTTTTCTTTTTACACCAAAAATAATTTCAAGATTTATTAGTAATTTTAATCAGGAAACTATAGTTACATATTAACTATAATAGTTTAATAAACGGAAAAGGAACTTGGATATAATGATTTTCAATATATCTAAATTAGAAAACGGTGAGAAAGATATACCTAGATCCATAATACAATGATTAAATCCTTATGATTACAAAACTCATTTAAGATATTTCTCTTCTGTACCTTTTCATTCCTTGTTTCTTTTGATGATAATAGATACAATATCACATGCATTAGAAAAGAGTATCTTATTTACTTTTATATTGAAGTTATCCTATTATCATGTATGTGGAAGTTATAACTTCCATATAAATGATAATGGAAGTATAATATCTCAATATAATTTTCCATATAAATGATAATGAAAGTTATCCTATCTTTTTCCAAAGTTATCTCTTTTGTTTATTTATTTTATTTGATAACTCTGCTACATTTATAAAAGAGAGAGAAGAGAAGATGGATTCTATTTAAAATAGAACCGTCGAACTTTAATTATTTTCTACCAAACAACCATCACATTAGACCATTTTATATTAAAGTTCAGTCTACAAGTTACATGGGCCACTTTACATTGAAGTTATCAAGTCATCATTTTTAATTGAATTGAAATGATTAGATCATGGCGGTCACAACTCATTTAATGATACGATCCCTTCTATGTATCATGAAATCATCTCAACTCAACAACTTTGATTAACACTATAATTTGTCTTTCACATCTTTTCAAATACATATTCTATCACCACACCAAAACAATCCATACATGTGAATAATAAGATAACAAGAAACTATCATTCAATATGAGCAGTAGAACCATACATTTATATATACATATCACATTATAATGTTATCAAGGACTTATCCATAATGGTCATTCTTTCAACATGGCCAATAAATATTTTGGCGGCAATCCTTTAGTTAACGGATCCACTATCATCAATTTTATTCCTATATGCTCAATAGACATCTTTTATTTTTGCACTTCTTCTTTGACAGACAAGTATTTCAAATCCATGTGCTTTGCACCTTTTGAGTACTTGTCATTCTTAGAGAAGAATACAACTGCATTATTATCACAATAAATCCTTAGCAACCTGGCTATACTATCGACAATGCCAAGCCCCAAGGCAACGTTTCGCAACCATAATGCGTGAACTATGACCTCAAAGTATGTCACAAATTCAGCCTCCATAATGGAAGTAGCAATTACAGACTATTTCCCACTTTTCCATAACACTACTCCATCTAGAAGGGAAAATATATCCAAATGTGGATTTTCTTGAGTCCATACATCCAGCATAGTCTAAATCTGAGTAACCAACCACTTCAAGGCGATCTGACTTTCTATACATGAGCATATAATCTTTGGTCCCTTGTAAGTACCTAAGAATCTTCTTTGCAGCTTACTTTGATATCGGCCTAACATTCCAACAACAAAACTAATATCTGATAGAGTACAAATCTGGGCATACATTAAACTTTCAACCACAATGCATAGAGAATTGACTCCATTTCCTTTCGTTCCAAGTCATTTTTAGGACATTGCATTTCACTAAATTTGTCCCTCTTTTGAATTGAAACGGTACCTATGGAGCATTTTTCCATTCTGAATCTCTCCAACGCTTTATTGATATAATTCTTTTGAGACAATCCTTATGATCTGTCATGGAATATTTCTATTCCTATCACATAGGATGTGTCACCCATATCCTTCATTTTAAAGTTCTTAGAAAGAAACTTCTTTACATAATGTAACATAGCGATATCACTAGCAGCAAGAAGAATGTCATCAACATACAAGACTAAAATAATGAAGTTACTCCCACTAACTTTCATATACATCAATCAACAATGTTTTCTACAAAAGCATACAATGTAATGATATCATTGAATTTAAGATATCACTGTCTGGAAGCTTATTTCAGTCCATATATTGATTCTTTAATTTACACACTAGATTTTTTTTCTGTGGTTAGGAATGTTTTAGGTTAGTCCATATAAACTTCTTCAAAATCACCATTTAGAAATGTGGTCTTTACATCCATTTAGTGAAGCTCTAAGTCATAATGAGCCACTAAAGACAAAACAATCCTCAAAGAGTTGCCTTTTGAAGAAGGTCCCTTTGTAGTGAATGTTTTCTTTGTGAGTATATCCTTTAGCGACAAGTCCAGCTTTATACCTTTCGATGTTTCCTTTTGAGTCATATTTAGTCTTAAAAACCCATTTACAATCAACTCATTTTGAGCCTTTAGGCAACTCTACTAGATCTCATACTTTATTGTTATCGATGGAACTTAACTCTTCTTTCATAACATTGAGCCACTTTTTGAAATTTTCACTTTTCATGGCTTGTATAAACGAGATTGGATCTTTATCAATGCTTAAGTCACATTCATGTTCAAGTGAATAACTGATATAATCATTTAAAATAGTTGGTCTTATTTGACTTTTAGACCTCCTTAATACTATTGCTTGTGACTAGTCTATTACTTGTTCATTTGTGACTTGTACATTGTCAGTTGGTTCATCATCTATATGTTCATTTTGTGGGGTTTAAATGTTATTATTTTGTTGGCTTGACATGTTGTGTAACTGTGACACCACAAATGGGACAATAACTTGAGGAGAAATATTAAATAAAGAAGATCCACCATAAGCCTCTCTAATATCCATTTTTTGTACTCCCACTAAACTGGACATTCTTAATGACCCGAATATTAGCAAACTCTATTATTCTTGTACCATGGTTAGAACGATAAAATCTGTACCCTTTTGACTTTTTAGGATAACCAATAAAATAACCACTAATTGTTCTTGCATCAAGTTTTCTTTCATATGGATTATATACTTTTATTTTTGCTGGGCAACCCTAAATATGGAGGTGCCTCAAACTAGGTTTTCATCCAATCCATAATTCATAAGGGGTCTTAAGAATTGCCTTACTATGAACTCTATTAATCATATATATAGCAGTCTTTAATGCATGCATCCACAATGATAAAGGTACAATACTGTAACTTAACATACTTCTAACCATGCCCATAAGAGTATAATTTCGCCTTTCAGCTACACAATTCTATTGTGGTATACTAGGCATAGTATATTGTGCATGATACAGTGGTTTAGAGATAGGCCCTGTAAGAGCGTGCATTTTGGAAAGTCAAAGTGACGTGGCAGTCATGGGCCCAGCGAGTGATAGAAGTGGGTAAAACACAATAGAATCCGATCTGGCCAAAGAGATTGAGCTCCCATCTAGACAGATTCATTTAACTCCCATGGAGGAGTGAGTGGCCTTTATCCGTAGGACCTTGGGTGGGGAGTCTGGGAGCTCATGATCTCTTAGCAATGCTTCGCGATTGGTTAGCCCATGACTGGTCAGCTGATAGATCATTCGGATAAAAGTGGAAAGGCAGTGCACCCACGGAGGCCTCTATGTCTCAAGTCTGCTCGGATTTTACTTAAGACTTTACCATTGTAGGACTTCACACCAGCTCTTGAGAAAGGAGTCAACAACCTCATAAGAACTGACCTATGAGACAATCAGCCGTGCAAAAGCACTCCGTAACCACTATCAACCATTTGCCCGAGCGGTGTCTTGACGGTTCAGACACATCCACTTCAAGAGCCACGCTTGGCACATTCAAACACTCTCAGGATCTGTCTCGGGTCTGGACGGCCTTATGCTCGCTCGGACACCTGTCCACAAAACACCCATTAGAGAGTGATGATCTGGTACTATAACTACTTGTTAAGGAATATTTCGCCACCACAACAGACAGAAGCTTCCCTTTGCAAGGATCAGGACTTTTGGTCCCCTTAATGCCCAACACTTTCTGACAGGAATATGCCCTGTTCTTTTGATACAACCAAGCTGAAAGAAGGATTATAAGAGGTAGACACATTTACT